>CM032228.1:66347500-66795000 GCA_019009955.1 Riptortus pedestris
TCAAGTCAATAGCTAAATAGGACACGGAGGAGTAGTGAGGTCAGTGGTAGGAGGAAGGGGGGGGGGGGTGAACCTCCATTATTCTGATCGAAATATTTCATATTATATTTATTTATTGTAGAGCGTTCGCAGCGAGGAGAAATTGGTTATCAAAATAAAACAGATATAGAACAGGTAAATAAAAGTCTGCCACGCAGGGGCTGCGTTAAATAATCAGATTTCCCTCGAGAAGTTTAATAATAGATGAATCTACATACTGGTAATACAGCACAACCGTGAATATTAAGTGAATAAATACTACAAACGGAAATAAGATATCTATCTCCTTCTGACGAGAAGCGTTTGAAATGTAAACAAATAGATCCGTCAGCTTCTCATCGGAAAGAAAAACAATTATTGAAATATTTCAGAATATAGTATATTAATTTTATTGAAAACTATTTACTATTTTTAGTACAGTCATTTATAATGAGTCAGAATAATATTTTTCTCAATCAAATTTTAGTAGTCCAAGAACTAAAGACGGGGTCACTTGAAACAATATAAAGGCCTTTTAAAAAAAATATTTGGTATTTAAACTTGTGCTTCTCGTGGGTGTTGCGTTTAAAATATAAATTAAATATCGGAAAGATTTAAGGTGAAGTTTATTTTTAACTAGCGCTCAAACAAGTCAAAGGTAAGACTCAGAAAAAAGGCCCAACCCGCAGGCCAGATTTCATAAAATGTGGTACAATTAAATGTAAATTATGAACAAACGTATTTTTAAATTATTCATCTTTTTTTGCAGGTAACGTCAATACATGGCAAAATTCTGGTTGCTGTCAATTACTGATTAGCCTCAACAAATTCTTCTTAAGGAACGAAACCACTTTCAATGAGACACTTAGAAAACAAAAATGATTTTAATATTCCAGATACACGGTATTACGGCCCATTTCTACCGTCGCCGAAGGCAGATGATGTAGACGGAGGATAGAGAGGAGATTCGTGCGCGGGGCTGGCTGCGCGAGAGCCGAAGAAAAGAAGAAAAGTTATGCTTATTGTGTATACACAATTAAAAAAGAAAAGGCCTATTTATTTGTATTGATAAGTCCCCCATGAAAAGTATTGTTTAATCTTTTATTTAGTTATTATTTTTTATAGTTAAGATTAGAGATAAGTATGGTTGATTTATTGTAAATAAAATGATTTGTTTTGAGAATACTGGTTTCGTTGTTACCTTTGAGAACAAACAACGTGATGCCCATAATATATTTATTTCTGCCTATTGATGTGAGGCTAGTTAAATTTAACTAATAAACCCACACCCTTCTCCACTGAGCGGGGCAGTTTTGTTACCCAGTCTGAGGGGTAACAACATCTATACAGTGATAAGTGCCTAATTCCACCACCTTGTAGAGTAATTAAGATAAAGATTAATCTCACATTAAGAAAGTTCAAAAAAAAAAAAAAAAAAATTGAGCCACTTTCTATTCAATTTCATCAAAAATATTTTTAATTCAGTTATTAGCAAAAATCAAAATTCCTTATTAGCCGTCACAGACGGTTCACTAATTGAGTCGGGGCCCGGTTCAACAGCAGCTATTGCAGACTATGATGTCAGAATGCATGATGAAGCCTATATATATTCAGCCGAACTTGAGGCTATAATTCTTGCTCTTTCAAAACTATAGCAATCCCCCACCACCAAAATACTGCTGTGTACTGACTCTCTTAGTTCTTTACGCTCCATAGGAAATATTTACAGTTCACACCCACTTGTTCTGCTTTGGACTGTTTCATTCCATCTTCTTTCCAGATTCTATTCGCAAAATTTATAGTTTTTATTTAATGTTCCTATATTTTATTTTGGTTTAAATAAAGTTATTTATTGCTTTACTAAGTAGTAGAAACTTTTCTTTATTATAATATTTTAAATTTATGAATGAATGCCAAATGATACTGAGCGACATCTCCACATTGCGGAGCTGATCAAATAAATAAATAAAATCTTAAGGAAATGATTACTAACATTTCACTTTTCGTTCACTCTCATTTTAACACGAGTGATAATTTTATCTGCCAAGAGTGGTCTTGGCTCTTGAACCTAATTCTTTTACATTGGAATGAGTTTGATCTCTTCCAATCACATTGTTTTAAGAAAGAATGTAAATTGTTACTTTCATAATATGGAACACTTAGCACTGGAAGTACTTGTCGAGCAACGGGGGTAATAACAAGTGCATTAACTTTATTACCCAATTGAAACATAGGTAATAAAGTTGATTCACCTCTAAACCCTGTGCTCAGGAAACCGGAAAACTTAAAAAGTCGTTAATGGTACAACATTTTATGTTACTCTCCAAAGTTAATATTGGTTATAATTTGGTTATTAAATGTTTTGACGGTTTGAAAAATACGGATGACGTGACTGTTATGACAAAGTTAGGTAAGTTAAATAAGAGATAAGATGGGAAATGAAAAATTATTTTAAAAAAACTTAGCGTTCTGCCTAGTTTACTTATGGACTTTCTAATATGAAATTAAACATGTTTATTCTTATATCCTAAATATGTTGATTTTTATTAACATATCGAGAGTCAATACTGACATGGACCTCCCCTGAAGGCAGACCAGGAATATTGTGAGTTGTCGATAACAGATATTTGAAAATGCCAGATATCAACAACATAAATATTTATTACCTCATCTAGGTAAATTGGGTCATCAATCCATCAGCCGAACGCCAAGTGTTGAGGCTATCTTTCAACTCGTTATTCAGCTACAAGTGACTTTTATAGTTCAGCATAACATTCCGATTTCATTTCAAACACAAAGCAAAAGCAATAAAATTTGAGAATCAAAAAAAAATATTTATATAAATTAACTTATTAATGTTCTCTTTCGTAGTGTACGTCCAAAAATATTTCTTATTTACCTTAGGAGGTAGAGAAATGAATTAGTCTGGATGTGCACAGTAGGCCTGTTTTACTCTACAATACTTTTTATTTCGACAGATTGCACTTTCATAGCATCAGCTCCATCTTCAGTGCCTGTTGGCATACACAAAAACCTATGGAAATCATGTAACCAACACTATTTAAATTAACAAATCTTAACGAATTTACTCAAATCACGCATAATAAACGCCTCTTGTGAGCAATATTTGGTATATAATCTTGAATATAATTTTGAACGGACCTCGTTTCGTCATCTCCTGGGTAAGATCGATGGACACTTGATTTTTTTTCTCAAAAATTGCGTCCTTAGTACTACTTCAATAGCTGATTTCCCTTAAGGGAAATCTGCTAGAAATATAGAAATATATTTTAGTTTTCATTTTTGTTTTTTAAATTTGTTAAAAAAACTTAAAATGGTTTAATTATTTTATAAAATGTTGATTAGCTAAGTATACTTTTAAGTATTGACTTTCTCAGGTTTTTCTGTGATATTCTGTGATCGTTACCTTATATTTTAATTATGTTTTCTTTCTTTTTCTTTTTTAGATTAAGATAGTTAATTTAAATAGTGTTGGTTACACGATTTCCATAGGTTTTTGTTTATGTCAATAGGCACATGGAGCTGTTGTTGCACTGAAAGTGCACTCTGTCAAAATAAAACGTATTGTAGAAAAAACAGGCCTACTGTGTACATCCAGTCCAAAAATATTGTTCTAAGGTAAAAATATTCAACGATTTTTCATGGAAACTTAAGAGGCAAAGCTCTTCTTGGAATAACTAAATTAATGTCCGTTTATGAGTTAAAAAAAGTTTTATATTTATGTGCAGTGTGCCGGAAGTGGGTGTTTCCTTAAGTGAGAATTTTCCCTTTATTGTGGGTAGACTTCATTCTTCATCCCTACCTTTAGATGCCAAGTATTTAGACGGAGTCTATTTCGTTTTGTCCCCGACAGTTACTTTTAGTAATATCTGTTACTTAAAATAACACGTGTTTGTATATTATTTATTCTCGTGATGTCAGCATAAACTACGTATAGAAAACTCTTCATATTGTCATGACAACGGGGCTGCGTAAACTAAGCAGATTTCCCACAGAAAGGTTTACAACAGATAAATCTACATACTGGTAACACCACCGTGAATGTTAAGGGAATAAATACAAACTGTAATAAGAAATCATTCAGTAAATTTACAAGCTAATAATATCTAAAACGGAAAGAGTCGGAATTGTAAATAAGCAGGGCCGCCAACTTCGCAGCCCTGAATAGATAAAATTAATCTAGACCGGACAGATGAGCAATTAATGAAATATATGTGAATATGACACATTAATTTTATTGAAACCTATTTACCAAAGCTACTGGAGCAATTTTAAATTAATCAGAATAATCTCTATCTCAATCACTCAGGTTTTAGTAATCTAAGAACAAAAGAAGGAGGGGAGTGGGGGTCAAAAGAATGTATTTATTTGTATGCCGTATAATAAAGGTTTGTTGAAAACAATATTTGGTGTTAAACTTTAATGAAGTGGTTCATGATATAACAGCTTCTTATTAATATGGCACTAGTAGAAGTGGGGGTCAACTGAAAGCGGAAAACTATATATCCAAATATCTCGATTTATAATTTTTGTACGAAAAATATGTTTACAACAATATTTATTGTAAATTTAATTTGCAATAAGATTGTTTCTACACAATTTTTCAATCCGACGTGTAGTAACGGAGATATTTCGAAATTCCTTCCTATAAACCCCCCCTCCACCTGGCCCGATTTTAGCCGCTAACGAACTTGATCTGTCTTTTTGCATAAAACGTTTAAATATCGAGTTTGGTAACGATCAAACAAAAATTGCGACCACTAGAGCTTTAACAGACAAATATATATATATATATATATATATATATATATATATATATATATATATATAGTACTGTTTTGAACGGACCGCATTTTCGTCATCTCCTAGGCTGGATCGATGGACATTTGAAGAACAATTTCGAAAATCGCGTCATGAGTACGACCTCAATACCCGATTTCCCTTCAGGGAAATCTGCTGAAATGTAATAATTCATAATTGCAAATCATGCAATTGTAAATTGAACCATCAAATGCAACTTTTAAAAAGAAAAAAAAATCATTCTGATAGCGTTGTTATAGAAGAAGCAGTCAGTCGGAATTTGGAATACAAGAAGGTACGAGGTTCCAAGATAAAAAATATCCATTTCATTATGGCTTTATTGTTTATATATTCTTGGGCAAAAAATATAAAACTACTTCATTCTATCGAGATAAACTCACTTGTCACCAGAAACCACGACCAACTGGAAAAACTATTTACTAGAGGTTTGTGCTAACTCTTTAATACAAAATACAATAAGAATAGGAAGTACAGGAATGACTGGAAATTGAGTCATGCTTCAGCAAAAGAAAATATATTTTTGGTAAAATGTGCCCACAACCGTGGGTATTTGGAAGCATATGCAGAGAAACGAACGAATGCTTTATATATGCAGTGCCGGAAAGAATAGTGACAAATGATGCAATGCATTAAGGAATCTATTTGACCTGACTCCATCATCATTTCAGTTCTTTGAAAAGCATATTGGAATATTAAGGATAAACCTCGTATGCAATTTACACATTACACGGTACATCGCAGTGAAAATTTTGTAAACACAATAACAGGAGAGCATACTCAAAGGAAGAATCACTGTGGGCTTCTGAAAAATGAAGAAATAAAATCAAGACTTACTAGTCTTGATTTTATGTCTTCCTTTTTGTGAATTATTAGATTCATACCTCTGCCAAATTATGAGGAAGAAAGGCATGAAGGGGATGATTTGCTATATTAAATGATAACTCAAATCTTTGGAGCCCGGATTGAACTATAAATAATATATATTAACAATGTTTGTTTATTTATTTTGTTATTAATAATTAGCATGGGGCTCAGGCTAGCCATGCGAGTTAAAGCGTTGACCTTTATCTCACATGGTAAACCTAGAGTGGCGAGTTCGATTCTTGCCTAGGCAAAGGAAATTATTTAGTGACGAAATTCATTAAATAACGTCCTAAAATCCCACCCTGGCTAGAAAAGGGTGGTAACCTGTAGATAACCCGTCCCGATTAGCCTAAGTTGCAAAAAGTGGACGTTAATAAATAATAATAATAATATTAACAATGATAATAATAACATTAAACCAAATAATCGTTTAATGTAACTGAGTTTTTCTAAAATTAACTGGTGGGGACAAAACTAAAAAGGCACCTTAGACCTTTTAATTTTAATATTTAGATGCTATTTAAGAGGTCAAAGGCACTATAAAACTGAATCATATAAATGAAACATTAAGTTAATTATTATAATCGTATTCCTATAATTAATTCGTTGGCGGTTCTACTTTTCAAAACTTTAATTCGTACTGCTCAATTATTGTTTGCAATTTTTTAATCTAAACATTACTGAGAACTCATCAATGATTTTTTTTTCCACCGTGATGAAAAAGCTCCCCTACATTAGCCCTTAATGTTCTTCGTTAAACTAACTTTCCCTAAATCAAATATTACCATATATATATATACATATGGGTATCATCTCAGGTGGGAAAACCAATTCCTCGTTCTTTCATAGTTATTTATTATATGCTACAAAGCGCTTTTTGAGCATACGCTCCTTTATCAGTGGCCACCTTCACAAGGATATAACTGGAACCAAAGATTCCACGTGACTACCAAGGCTTCCAGTGAAGTCACATTGAGTGGGTATCATCCTTGTGAAAAGCATGGATTAATATTATTCAATAAGTTTTCTAACATGAAAAGACACGTGGTCTTCATGCTACTAAGAATTAGGTATGTAGAGTTTCTGTGTCGACATTTTCTCAGATCCTCCAAAAGAGCCTTTTGCACACTCAGTAGCTTCTTAGTTAATCTCATTTTCTCAGATTTAGCATATCCCGTTAAGCTAAAGAGGAATTTATGTTAGCTCAGTACTTCATTTCTACGGATCATACCCAACTCAGATGTCACGACATGATCTCATTGAAATTCCAGGTATATTTTCGCATAACTACCAGGTAATCGGACTTTAAAAAGACCCCAGTAGCCTGTCATCCAATAGCCTTCTTGCAGATATAATGACCAACCCTGGTTCCAGTAAGAGCCTCCTTAACTACTTACGTCAGAATAAAAATACCTCTCAACCCCTTTCCAATACTCCATAAGAGGATCACCGGCATATACAAAACAATCCTTTATTTCGCCCTTGAGCATCTTCATATTTGCATGTCCACTCTTTCAGGAATATTGACTGTCTCTTTAAAAATTAAATTGTTATAATTAATTTATTGCAGAGATTTTTGTCATTATCAGACCAAATAATCTTTCAACAAAAAGACGTTGGAACTGCGTTATCTTAGCAGATTTCAGGGTACGGTACTCTATTGGAACAGATCAATACACTATTGATCTGTTCCCCCCATATATTTTGTATATCTAATTTTTAAGTAAAAATTCAATGAGTAGAAGTTGGGGTTTACTGACAGCTGAAAAAAAGAAAGTGCGAATAACTCGCTGAATATTTCAGCTAAAAAAATGAGTTGGACAATTGTAGACCATCAATAGTTAACAAGATTGATTTTAAAACATTTGTCGATAAGACTTAGAACAACAGTGATAATTCATATTTTCAGAATTCCTCCTCTATCCCTGGTACAAGTTCAGCTGTTTACGAACTTGATCTTTACTTATACAGAAACCGCTAAAAATCAAGTTTGGTAGCGATAAAACAAGAATTGTGACCGCTAGGGCGTTAACAGACACACACATACATATTACTCCAGACACCTGATCTAACTACCTGCTCGTTGAATTTGTAGCTGCTATGTTTGTCTGAGTTAATCCATATATCCTGTTCAGTAATTCCGAAGCAGATTTTTAAATGGTAGTGTTTCTTGTGGCTGTTTTCAAACTCACAGTTTATTCTGATTATGTCTGCTTGGCAATAATCAGAATACATATATACGAATGGACATATAATATCTTTAGGATGCCGAAAGTTGTAGTTATCGAATATAAGGAAGAAGAGAGAGCTTCCCACAATGTAGTCTTTACCTTCTTGCACTAGGTATTTCGACATATCCATGTCGTTTTGAAGTGCTATAAACATGAAAAATGCTTTAAATTGCAAAATTAGTCAGTGTACAATTTTAAGCACATAGAAATATTGTCCAATGACTATACGTAACATATTAAAAGAAGCTACTCTATTTTAAACATTTAAAAAAAAGCCCTTAATTTAAACAAAATTTTAATACATAGTGTTGCGTAAACAGCGTACTTGAAAAATTACGCAGAGCTAATCACGTATTTAAGAAGTACAATATAAATGAAGGCAACCCTGCAGAAGCGATGGCGCCAGAAACGCTTGTCTGAGACCTAGACCAATCTGGGCTCTTTTTCTTTGAACTCGCCACCCATCTATTAAGTGTCCCAGCTCGCTCGAAAGTTAGTTAGTTCTCAGTTTTCTTACAAGCGAATAACAATAAGTTCTGTGCAGCTTTAGTGAACAGTTTCAACACAGTGCAGTGTTTTAGTGAAGATCAGTGCAGTGCCCTGTTCATGTGGAGATCAGAGCTTCGCCGTATATTTGTGAAGATCAGCACAATGCCTTGTTCTTGTGAAGATCAGTGCAGTGCAGTGATTTGTGAACTTCAATGATTCGCGTGATCAGGAGTTATTTTACTGTGCAATAAGAAGTGAAGTTATCAGTGCATATTGGGGGCACTATTGAAGAATAATTTACCAAGTGTGTAATGAATCGTCAAATAAATTGTGTAGTGATGAAACCTCTAAAAGTTGAGTATTTAATTCTGCAATCCAAAAGAACCATAATAATCAACATTTATTATTTTTGTAATGAGCGTAACAATATATATAAATTCACTACTTTCCTTACTGATATTGTATATCGACCATCCCTGCATCCTGTTAGGAGCTGCAGTCTCCCTACTTACTAGCGCCAGAACAAAAGTAACTCCCATATCCCTTCCGATTCTTGAATATAAAAAATGTAGAGCAATTAGTGATCACTCATCCCTCTTCCTATACCATAAGCGAAATGCATATCTGTATATCCGAGAAAAGCCAATCAACAATCAATGAATTTCTGTGGACAGACTTTTTTGGCGGAATGAAGAAACGATTGGATGCTTTTCGCACAATATTATTTATTTCCTGAATTTCGATCGTAGTGCAGAAGAAGGAAATTATAGACCCTACCCGTACTATAGTTACGAAAGAAGTAAAATATTGTGACTGATCAGCTGTAGTTGTATATCTTTTTGTCATGTTGACCATAATGTTAAGTGCCTTATGATGGTGAACAAACACGGACAGAACTTCGATTAGGGGGTCGTAAAAGGAAATATATTAGTGGCCACAAAAGAAGAATGTAGTGTTTTGTGAGTGGACCAAGGGGGAGGCTCCTTAAGAGATTAAAGGGGGCAAGTGAAGATGCCCGAATGGGCCCAGATGCTCCCCAACCAGCACCTCTTACCTCCCAAGTTCAACTTCACTTCCTTCAATATATAGTCCCTCCCTTCAAAGTCACCCCTTCTCCCTTCCGCCTCTCTCTCTCTCCTCTCTCTCTCTCTCCCCCCCCCCTCTCCCCTCTCTCTCTCTCTCTCTCTCTCTCTCTCTCTCTCTCTCTCTCTCTCCCTCTCCCCCTCCCCCCTCTCTCTCTGTCGCCCTATCCCGTTGGCATGTGGCTTTTGGGTACTCCGGAGAACGCAGAAGAAATTTTAAAATGAATGAACGAGGACTGAAGGAGGATCACTGATTGGCGAGCTAACAATAGGTTAACTCAGAACACACACAAAAAAAACAAAAAAACAAGTGGCTCCTGCTTTTCAAAATTATTTCAAAAATGTAAACAGTCTGGTCTTTCAATAAAATTAAATGACCAAATTTATGAAAAAAATAAGTATCCTTGAAGTAATATTTAATAGTAATCTCACATGGCATGACCTAGCAGCTTCGGTAGCTAATAAAATAAGAAGATCATTACATGCTCTAATAAAGGCTCCCTATCTATCTCTCTCTCTTCTTCTTATATTTATAAACACACACACATTTGGACATACCTCATTCATGTCATACACTGGGACAATGTCGAAAAAACGAGTCTCTGTGCAATCAGGAAGAAACAATAGCATCGTCATTCCACGATCAGTTTATTTTATTAGCTACAGAGCTCTGTCTCTGAAAAACGAACCGTATGTGAAAGGAAGACCTGTTTCTTTCTTTCTATCTCTCACCGACCAGTCCTTTTTTGGGGAATTGATTCTTTGTGCAATGTTATTGTTATTTGTAATTACACAACTCAAGAGAGTTAGTACATCGAAATTAATTAGTGCTGTAGGGAATGTAGAGCCTGCTGTCAATACAAAAACCTCTTCAATGAACGAGTTCAGCTATCAGACTATTATTATCATTATTGCCATCATGGTTTGATGATGGTAGTGTTCATCTTTCTGAGGAGCTCCAGATCCATTGCGTGGTTGTAAGATGACTTTGATGATAAACTGCAGCTACCAGAGCATGCTGGTGGCGGAAGCCTAGAGAGTAAATGAGTCTGACAGCCCGTTGGTATGACATTGACTCTCCTAGATCCCGTCGACTAGCCATACTGTGATGTGACCATTGATTGCCCCCCCCCCGATATATTATGAGGCCCGTCAGTCATCTGGAGACTCTTTATTCCAGGTCCTCCTTGGTTAACCGGGGTTGTAGGTCGAAAACTCGGATCACGAATCCCTCGAGCCAACTCGGGGAGACTAAAGATCTTGAAGTTCTATAATACCAAACGGATCTCCAGCGGTCGGGGCATCTTCTGCGAATTTTTCATAGAATTCCGGACATATATGTATATGTATCAGACGTTGTAATAATTGATGTTTGAAAGTGCACAGTGCAAAGTGGTTGGGGAACCACAGTAACACCAAAAACACTTGGGAAAATTAAGAAGCTAGTTTTTGAGTGTATAAAAATAAAACTTTTGGGGCACAGGTTAGCCATGAGATTTAAAGCGTTGCCTTTAATCTCACTTGGTTATCCTAGAGTGGCGAGTTCGATTCCCGCCTGGACAATGGAATTTATTTAGTGACGGAATTCATTAAATAAAATCCTTTGATGATAAACTGTATTTACTAGAGATTACCCAAAAAAAAAAAAAGTTTTCTTATGCTCCTTAGTTTACAAAATATGAAAAGCGACATAAAATATAATTTGGTGTCACAAGTAAAATTGATAGCAGGAAATAATTACATTGAAGAATATTTTTTTGAATCTTTAGACCAACAAACTTTGCTAGCCAACAAGAATACAATCATTGAAATAATTATGAACCATCTCCATTCCGTTGACGTTGTACAGTTCTTAACTCAAGTTACTGCCGAATATATAGAAGTAGTTTTAGCCATTTTCTTCCTGAAAGTTATTTAACGTTGGACACAAACATAAATAAAATAAAACTTACCTGTCAAATAAGGATTTCTTCTTGCGAATATTTAAAATTATCCTATAGAAGCATGACTCAAATTATAAAAACTGGAGAGGTATGTAAATGGTGCCAATAATATATATATATCTACATTTGAATCATTTAACGTTGTATTGCCCCGCTTTTACATCACACAGGGTAAAATTCCTTGAAAAATATACAGTTCCTCAAAGAGAATACCTATCATTGGTAAACATTCTGGATTACAACTATGAAAATAAAGTTAATGATGTTTTTGTTTCTTATCAAAAGTTTGTGAAAGTTAATAGTATAAAAGAAAGAATTTTATTATTCTTATGGAGGTGCTTATTCAACAATAATCGGCACATTATTTATTATTTGCAATTATACTTATAATTAGTGTTCTGTTTGTCATAAATCATAGAGAAGAGTTGTGTTAATCTGATATGTCAGAAAACTGATATTTATTTAGGCATTAAAAAAGAATGAATTACTCTACATTTACATTAAATTATAATCTACAGAATTCAGTATTATAATTATTTAGATTATTATTTATATTGTATTACATGCAAATGTATAATGTATGTAATGTTCATTTGTAATTTTAGAAATTATTATTATTTTATTTACACATTTTTTTAAAGAAGTTATAATACTAATTGGCCAGACTCTTGGCAACATGTTTGTAAACATAAGCCAATAAAATATCTATCTATATGTCTACTATAGATTAACCCAAAGGCAATAAGTTATTATATTCTAACAGCTCGGGTGTTGAGCTGGAGTTTATTTTATAAGTTGGCGATAAGCCAATCCACTTGGTGACAGTCGCACAATAGAATCTTAAAGAATCCGATTTCCAAAGTCCATTAAAACCGGTGACTCCTATTTCTAGTGGAGATGGGCTTCCATCAAGGCACACTGGAAATTATCAGGTACACATATAGTTATATATTTTTTCTCTTGACATTAAATCCTCTGAACGCTATTAGTCCAAAACATGGATTCTTATAAGTTTGCTTGTAGCAGCGAATGACTGCTCGTCGACAACAGTCAAAGGACAAAATTGAGGGAATCAGCCAAATTCTGGCGGGAGAAAGAGCGTAATCAGCTTGTATTTAGTCAGAGTATATAGCATATGTGTGTATGTTTATATATACAACAGCTACCCTGAAGGAGGACATTACGAAAACTATTAGCAATAGTACCATTTTCAGCCATTCATTTCCTATTAATCATTCACCAACAACGTTCATCACCATTTTTTTTTATAATGGGTTCCACACACACACACACTCTCTCTCACACACACACACACACACACACACACACACACACATATATATATATATATATATATATATATATATATATTCGTTATCGGCGTTAACGGTCGTTAAATTGAACCCTGGGGAGGGGAGGTGTTCAGAGTAGATACTCCGAAAAGTCATAATATCTTCATTATTATATTTCGGATCGAAAAATTTTATTGAACCAATCTCATGCAAATGTAATGTTTCATAAATATTGTTATGTACGTTTGTTCATTATCTTCATTATTAACCGAGATATTTGCATTATTTAGTTTTCGGGCTTCTGTAAAGCCCCACTCCTACTAATGTCATACTAACAATAAGCTGTTAAATTATGAAGTTCTTTATTTGAAGCCTGATGGTAGTATACGGTGAGTGGAAGATAGGGAAGGGGTTACTGAAGGATGAAAAAAAGAAAACGCGAATAACTTGCTAAATACTTGAGTTACGAAAAAATGCATACGGGTGGAAGAACAATTGCAGAACATCCATAGCATAACATCATTGGTGATATAACATTTTAAGATCCGACTTAATGGAAATATTTCCTTTTTTGAATTCTCCCTCTCTTAACACCAACCATTCCACGAATGAAAGAATGTGCCTTATTCAGAAATGAAAAAAGAATTTAATTTTTCTGGCATTATGGGATTCGTTCTGTTATCTGCCTGTTCAGATTTTGAGAGGTTAGAAACATATTAATAAATATGAATCTAAGCGAAAAACTTCTTGTATGTATAGAGTGAATAGTGTTCCTAAATTATTTCAGATACAAAATAATTATTTCATTGAAATGGAATGGTACAGTCGGGAATTTATATTCTTTACTTGGCATTAATTTGATTTGTGTCTCTGGATGAGAAGTAAAACCTTGTAAACTTCTCAAACCGAAGGTTTTGTAAGAAAACCACTTATAATTTTTATTTAGGTTTCCTTTCTATAATAAGAATTTGGATGGAAAAAAATTCTTAATGATGATAATGACTCTAAAGAATAAAAAAAAAGATAAAATATTTGGGTTAGTTACAAAGTTGAAGCCATACATCACTCTCTCTGACGTTCTTAATTCCTCCACGCCCTAGCTCTGGCTTCCTCTCGTAGCTTTGTTTTATTTTAAGATAAATATTTATTTTATAGTGAATGAATATATCAGTCACCATCTTGTCGAACAAGAATGTAAAATGTCGATTAAAAATATTTGTTAAGCTTAAATGCTTCAGGACTATACATTTTTCGTTTTCTTAGTCTGCTTTGAAAATTTTAATCAATTTTAGCATTAAAAACTGTAATAAAGCACATCTGAAGATGTTAATTAATTTGAGAAAAACAAATATTTAAATTAATGGTAGTTGGTTAAATGGTTTTAAGAGGCCGGTTAATGTAAAGGGACTGGCCTAGACTGAGAGTAGGTAGGCTTACTTTGGAGGGACTTTGAAACTTTCAGCAGGGACTTAATGACTTATGCTGACAGTTGTTAATGATTCATCTCTCGCTGCCAATGCCTTCTCTTCCCCTGTCTATAAACGGTCTGCCCCGGTTTATACTCTACTTTTCACCCTTTTCAATTCCCATGGGGCGTTTTTTTATTTTAAATTAAGAACTGATTCAAGAAAATGTTTAAAAAAAAGATAAATAAAAACGAAAGTAGTTCTAAGTAATAAGGAAGCAACATAGAGTAAAGTTGTAATGCCATCAAATTCTAAGAATTGAAACCAACTGTTTTAGCAGATTTCCCTAAAGGCAAATCAGCTATTGAGGTCGTACTCATGACGGAATTTTCGAAATTTTTCTTCCAATGTCCATTGATCTTACCTAGTAGATGACGAAAATGAGGTCCTTCCAAAACTGTGTATGTATGTATATATATATATATATATATATATATATATATATATATATATATATATATATACGTATAATATTCATATACAAATTATCGTCATAGCTCAACGATTTTCTTCCAACGAAAAATAAGAGGAAAATGTAGCTATGAAAAGATTGGCTAGAATTGAAATGAAATTTATTTTTGATTGTATACTGAGCTGTTGATTTATTATATTAATAACGGTTTGAATAGATGTTAGTTTGTGCTGACAGGGGACATGTAGTTTGCTTTGTGAAAGGATTACTGTGTTGTAGTAAGTCCAGGGGGAAGAGCGAGCTCCTTTGTCAACCCAATAACTTCTGGATGCCCGCACACACTGTTCCAAACGTCTTCCCGGGGATACACACCACTTCACGACTATTCAATGCCATCACAATCTGGACAGACTTCCCTACAATTGAAATTTAATCTTCTACAAATTGTCAGAGAATAAAATTCCCAGAAATGGTTTAAATCCTTACATGAATCACGCCGCAACAAAACATATGTTCTTTTGGAATTCAAAGTCTAAAGGGACATAACCCACTTAGTCTGTGCACTCGTTTGTCCCAATTTTCATAAACTTCACAATAATGGACCACTAAAAACAAATATAATATTTCATTAGCACAGCCATATTTCTGTATATTTTATAAAGTTTATTACTTTATATATGAATTACATTCTGATGGCATACAGGTTGATGACATCGTGAATTTCAGTATTAATTTCTGCTTGTAACAACATCGTTTAAATAAATATTAAAAATAAGTCCGTCATGGAGTTATTGCGTTAACTAACCAGATTTCCCACGGCGTCACGTATTTGCATTTATCTCGGTAAGTAAATTTTCAATGTGAACTATATTTGGTAATTCGAAAAATCTAAATTGATGACGCCATCACTTGACTAATTTGCATGTGACTCACAAAATAATATTTCAATGAAAACCATATATGGTATTCAAATTTGGAATGAATCAGACATGAATCAGAGTATCTTGGTTATTAATATAAAAAAAACCGTACATAACAACAATTATAGAACATTCAATTTGCAATAAGATTAGTTCTATACGATTTTTCCATCTGAAGTATAAAAACGGAGATATTTCGAGTTTTCGAAATGTTCCCCCACCGACTGGTTCGATTTCATTTACGAACTCAACCTTTAGTTTTACATGAAACGCTTATATATCAAGTTTGGTTATGATAAGATAAGAATTGCGACCGCTAGACGGTAACAGAGAAGTATATATATATATATATATATATATATATATATATATATATATATATATATATATATATAAAAAAAACATTGTTACCTCTGTCTGTACATTGATTTTTTTTCTCGAAATTTCACGATACTTTTTCGTTTCACATGTCATAGACACCATAAATGCATTTTGTTTCTTTGGTGTCTGTTTATTTCTTTGTTACCATTTCACGCTAAACGGCTAAACTGAATTTTATGAAACTTAACCCAACTTAAGACTTTAAGCTATATTAATATTCTCTGAGAAGAGCGGGAGTCAACAATTTCATTTGGCACAAAAGACTCAACCGAACTAAATAAAACAATCGGTATGTGTATTAGCGCTAACGCCTTCCTTATAATAAGCCATACTAATATTTCTAGGGACGAGCAGGAGTGGAGGTTATATGAGAAGCCTGAAATTAAAAATAGCGATGTATCGTTTCATATTGTTTTTTTGGCAAATATGCACATAGCAAACATTGTTTATTTTGTTATTTAAAGAACAGTTGTTATATAAACTTTTGTCTTATAAAAAAAGTCCGTCACGCAGGGCTGCGTAAACTAAGCAGATTTCCCTCGTGAAGTTTAGTAATAGATAAATATACATACTGCTAACACAACAACACCGTGAATAAATACAAACGGAAATAAATGTTTCATCCAATTTCAATAACCTGCCGACAGGAAGCGTTAGGTTAGAAATGTAAAAAAACGGGTCGGCTTACCTCACACCGGAAAGAAAAACAATTACTGAAATATATCAGAATATAACACATTAATTTTATTGAGAACTATTTACTATATCTACTAGTGTAATTTATAATGAGTCAGAATAATTGTTATCTCAATCAATAAAATTTTAGTAGTCCAAAACTTTAAGATGGGGGGGGGGGTCATCAGGGCATATTTGCATGTATCTCGTATAATAAAGGTCTCTTGAATACAATTTTTGGTATTTAAACTTCCAATAATGTGATTTATTATGTAGCAGAGTATTGTTTACATAACATGAGTAGAAGTGGCGGTTTGCTGAAAACTGAAAAATACAAATATCTCCGTTAATTTTTAAGATAGAGAATAAGCATATATAACAATATTTATAGTAAATTTAATTTGCTATAAGATTAGTTATATACAATTTTTCGATCCGATGCATAATAACGGAGATATTTCGAATTTTCGAAAATCCTCCCCTCTAAACCCCCCCTCCCCCTGGCCCGATTTCAGCCGTTAACGAACTTGATCTTTCTTTTTACATAAAACGACTTAATGTCGATTTTGGTAACGATTAAACAATAATTGCGACCGCTAGAGCGGTAACAGACAAATATATATATA
This sequence comes from Riptortus pedestris, assembly GCA_019009955.1. NCBI lineage: Eukaryota > Metazoa > Arthropoda > Insecta > Hemiptera > Alydidae > Riptortus > Riptortus pedestris. The sequence goes on from CM032228.1 coordinate 66,364,742, forward strand.
TATATATATATATATATATATATATATATATATATATATATATATACAGTTTTGAATGGACCTCATTTTCGTCATCTCCTGGGTAGGATCGATGGACATTTGAAGAAAAATTTCGAAAATCGCGTCATGAGTACAACCTCAATAGCTGATTTCCCTTAAGGGAAATCTGCTAAAAGTATTATCGAGATATACACTAAACACTAAAGGGGAGTCAACAATTTTATTGGACACTAACAATTCTAACGAAATTAAGAATACTCAGTTTGTGAATTAGCATTAAATCTTTCATGATTATAAGCTATATTAAATTTTCTTGGTTAGAAGGTTATAAGGGTGGCCTGAAATAAAAAATCGCGATAATTCGTTTTCTATTGGTTTTCAGCAAACGCGCACATGATTAAAGTTGTTTATTTTGTTTTTAGCAGATTTCCCTTAAGGGAAATCAGCTATTGAGGTTGTACTCATGACGGATTTTTCGACATTTTTCTTCAAATGTCCATCGATCCTACCTAGTAGATGACGAAAATGAAGTCCGTTCAAAACTGTATATATATATATCTATATATATATATATCTATATATATATATATATCTATATATATATATATATATATATATATATATATATATATATATATATCTATATATATATTTGTCTGTTACCGCTCTAGTGGTCGCAATTTTTGTTTGATCGTTACCAAACTCGGAATTTAATCGTTTTATGTAAAAAGGAAGATCAAGTTCGTTAATGGCTGAAATCGGACCAGTGGGAGGGGGGGTTTAGAGGGGAGGATTTTCGAAAAGTCGAAATATCTCCGTTATTATGCGTCGGATCGAAACATTGTATAAAATAAATCTTATTGCAAATTTAATTTACTATAAATATTGTTCTATACATTTATTCCCTATCTTGAATATTAACCGAGATATTTGCATTTGTATTCTGCGTGTGCTCGGCTGTGTTCGGCCTTTCCGCCGAGAGCTCTGGTGGCCGTTTCTGTAACTATTCGTCCCTCGTGAATAGGTTTAGAGGTTACTTACCACTACAGCTGTTATTAGGCCGATTTCTCTATTGTAAAACTTTACGTGGGAAATCTGGTTAGTTTACGCAGCCCCTGCGTGACGGACTTTTTAGAACAGGGATGAGCAACACGCTGCCTTTTCAAGATATTTATGCGGCCCTCCAAGCATTTCTAAATTTTTTTTATTGTCTTTCTCCCATCAATATATTGTAAATAAGTAATAATAATTTAATGGTAGTCCATACTAAACCGAAATATTTTTTTGTGACGAGTTACTTATTACAGTAACAGTAACTAAACTGATCAGTTTTAGCAGATTTCCCTTAAGGGAAATCAGCTATTGAGGTTGTACTCATGACGCGATTTTCGAAATTTTTCTTCAAATGTCCATCGATCTTACCCAGGAAATGACGAAAATGAGGTCCGATCCCCTTAAGGGAAATCTGCTAAAAACGTTACTACTTCTTAATAATACGCATAATATATAGCCGTTGGTTTTCGTGAAAATGTTTTCCTCGCCATTTAATATCGATGTGGATACAGTTTCCGAAGACTTTCAAATGGAAGTGATTGACATGCAGAATAATACTGATTTAAAAAATGTATTTTTCTCAAAAAATGTTTTTTTCATAATTTCAAAATTTTTTATAAATCGTATGTGAGCTCTTAGAAATTTCCGCTTTTGGCGAAAAATGCAAAGCAAATGATGTCTCTGTTTGGAAGTACTTATGTGTTTGCGAAGAATTATTTTCGACCACGAAATTAATCAAAAATGACCACCTATCAAGACTGATTGATGAACGATTAGAAAGATGCATAGTGCACCTACTTCATCATTTCCAGCTGATATTGTTTAGCTTGTACCGAAAAAACAGTGCCAAATGTCTGATTAAAGTAAATTCTTTTTTCTGTTATTTTATTGTTTTTTTATTATTTTGCATTAAAATTTGTATATGAAATCTTTACTTTTTTTAAAATTTTTATATTCTAGTGATTATAATAAATAAAGTTTTCTAAATTATTAATAAATGTTACTTTTTGCGCGGTCCTTCTTAATAATCGAGATAAAGAAAACATGTATATTACAACATTTATAGAACATTACACTTGAAATAAGGTTGGTTCTATGTAATATTTCTATACGACGCATAATAATGAATATATTTTTAATTTTCGAGATTTCTCCTTCAAAAAAACTTCTCTTTGATTAAGCTTCAGTCACTGACGAACTTGATCTTTAGTTTTACAGAAACAGATTTAAATATCAAGTTAGGCAACAGTCAATCAAAAATAGCGATCGCTAGAGCAAAAACAGAAAAATATATAAATCTCTCTCTCTCTCTCTCTCTCTCTCTCTATATATATATATATATATATATATATATAAAATTTGAACGTATCTCATTTTCGTCATTTCCTGGGTAGGATCGGTTATTTATTTAATATAATTAACGATTACTTCATGTTGATGGCGATTGTCTTCAGATGTCCACACTTTTTAGCCAAGTTTAGATTAGGGGTTTTATTTGTTGAGTCCTGTACCAAATGAATTTCCGTGTAATTGGGGAAACTGTACCCAGGACTCCAACTTAGCCAAGAGACTTAGGTCTAAAGTCTTAACTCACAAGACTAACTTGGTCCCCTGAATTCACAAGTCCCTCGTCACTGCAAAACTGAGCGAATTTCTTACTGCACTTACTGTATAAATCGTTACTAATAATGTAATTAATTCAATTTTAAATTTATATGAATGAAAGATGGTTACAAATTTTTAAAAGATGTATTGTAATGTGTTGAGTTCCTAGAACATATCAGGCAGTCCTATGTGGTTAGTGATGGAACAAAACCGCAAATATGTCCTTTCATAAACATAGATTATGACGATTTTAGCAGATTTCCCTTAAGGGAAATCAGCTATTAAGGTCGTACTCATGACGGGAGTTTTGAAAAATTTCCTCAAATGTCCATCGATCCTACCCAGGAGATGACGAAAATGAGGTCCGCTCAATATTATATATATATTTATATATATTTGTCTGTTAACGATCTAGCGGTCGCAATTTTTGTTTGATCGGTACCAAACTCAATATTTAATCCTTTTATGTAAAAAGAAAGATCAAGTTCATTAATGGCTGAAATCGAACAAGTGGGAAGGGGGGGGGGTTAGAGGGGGGATTTTTGAAAATTCGAAATATCTCCGTTATTATGCGTCGTATCGAAAAATTGTATAGAATCAATCTTTTTGGAAATTAAATTTACTATAAACATTGTTCCATAAGTTTATTCTCTATCTTGAATATTAACCGAGATATTTGCATTTTTATTAAATTTGGGCCGTTAACGCACGAGTTTCCCGCCAAAAGCTAGTTCGGGCGTTTCCATAACTGCTCGGCTCTGGGATGGAGATTTCTGTATTGCATAACTTCTCGTGGGATATCTGCTTGGTTAATCACAAATTTTTTTATGGCTCCTCACAATTTTATTTCTTATAAACGCTGAGCGCTTTTGGGGACTCAGAGCTACAAAACAATGTAACACCATAATTAAGGAGTCGCAAAAAATCAGTTCTTAAAAATGTTTTACATAGTTAGTCATATAACAAACAGTCTATAACATTATACATTTTTTTTACAATAATAACACCTATATTCAAAAACACAATTACAATTAAAATATAACAAATTAATAATTACTATTTAAACATTAAAATGATATTATAAGCAAAATTACCGTCAGAGCGTACGGCGATCCTATAGACTTGCTACCAGGCTAAACCCTGCCGATGCACTGAGGCCAAGGGGATCGTTCCAAGCCGCTAGGGAGGGGGCAGAGACAAGTCTGGACAGGAGAGACGCGTTTGTGTCAGTCTGCACATTTACATTGCCTTTATTTATGGTTTTGTCAAGTTTTATTTCAATAGCCTCCACCATGTCCTACAGATAACCCCTAACGTCACTATGAATTAATTTTATCTGGTGGTCCCCAGCATGGTGGTTGTGCTCCTTACAAATCTGCTTAGTTTACGCAGCCCCTGCGTGACGGACTTTTTCCTTTTGGTAAGGAGAAATTTCGAAAAGAGAATTATCATCTTCTGGAGAAACAAAATCAGCTTTATAAGACATTTTTCTAGTTTACATAAATGAGATGGACGAGTTTCAAGAAACGTTTTTATTATGATTTTCAAAGGGAATAATCACTCTCCACGAATACCCACACGCGCAAACATCCACAGATATGTATACACAAACTCAAAATTTGATATTGGTTGAGTGCCTTGGTTCTTGCAAGTGATCTAAGAGTAATAGGGTATTCAACAAAAATAAAAATCAACCTCTAGATAATTATGAGTCTATAGTTTTGATACGTCATGATTTCTTGAAATGAATAGGTTATAATTATGGTTATAGTTTTCCGTCAACCATAAATCAGATTCATGATGAAACAGCTAGAGAACTCAAGTCACTAAAGTCATTTCTAGTGAACTTAATTATTTTTCAATTTTTATCAAATACTTGCTGAATGAAAAAAGAAAAAACATTTTATTTCTAAAAGAATGTCTAGATTAACTTACATAATTGATAACGTACATGGTATACCAGTAACCTTATCAATTAGGTGATAAATGCCATTTATCTCTATATATTATATATATATATATATATATATATATATATATATATATATTTATATATATATATGTTGAACAAATATAATTATGATATATAATGTAGGACAATAAAATAAATTGTTTAAAGGAAAACAGAGAAATTCACATTTGAATGGACCAATATCAACATAAGTTTGGTGCTCATTAATTTTTCAAATTTAAATATTTTTAGTTGTTCTAGCTCATTTTTCTTTATGGGAACTCTTAAATAATTCCAGAATTGCATTAATATTAGAAGAAAATGATGATAGAACGAGAAAAAAAGGTGACAGGGTAAAGAAAAAGTTTAGAATTGGCGCATGTGCAGTCGTTATGTATCAAATGAGTTTAAATAAAAAAACTTTTTAATAATTCCGGTTTTATATTATAATAAAATATTTAAGTTTCAAATTTAAAAATTAATAAATAACATGAGACTATTTCGGCGAGACTAACATTTCATGGGATCTAAATTTCATCACGGCTCAAATGTAACTAATGTTAAAAATCTCAAACAACTAAATAACAGTTACCATTGGGAAAGTGTTTTGTGATATATGAATTTTTTAAAAAATAGTAGGTCAGCGTGATTAAATTTATACAATGTGCAATATTTTTCCAGTTTCATTCCACCGTAATCGCATTCTCCGGACATAAAAGGGGCGAGATCAAGTGAGCCCTTGTTCCTGAATTGCAAATTTTCATTTGTCCCACGTTTTCTATTTCCATATTCGGTTCAAAGTGGATGTCACGCCTCCAACGAAATACGGGAATATATCACACGACATGAAATTGCCATGTTCTTTCAGAATTTCTAGCATGTTAAACAACATTTTCCCTCCACTTTCGAAAGCTCTTCAAATGAAAATTTCCATGGCACAGCAGTCTGAAATTCTTTTAATGAATGGGAGTTATTTTCTTTTTATGACTTCGGTGGTCACCCGGTTTAATCCTCATTGACTGGTTAAGCAATGGTTACCAGATCTCTTTTAGCAGATTTCCCTCAAGGGGAATATATATATATATATATATATATATATATATATATATATATATACATATATATGTTTGTGTCTGTTATCGCTCTAGTGGTCCCAAGTTTTGTTTCAACGATATCAAACTGGATATTTAATCGATTTATGCAAAACGAAAGATCAAATGCGTTAATGGATGAAATCAGACCAGTGGGAGAGGGGGTGAAGAGGGGGGGAATTTCGAAAATTTAGGCTATTGTCAGTTTCTCGGCTGAAAGTTAGTTCGATCGTTTCCGCAACGTTTCGCCCGATCGGCTCTCGTGAAATAGGTGTAGACTTCTCTGCATAATCTGGGAGATATAAGGAAATTAGTTCTGTTGATCCCCTCCCCTTTCTTTTGTTCGTGGACTACTAAAAAGTGATTGATTGAGATAAAAAATATTCTTATTCATGATAAATTACAGTACTAGATATAATCCGCAGTTTTCAATTAAATTAATATGTTATATTCAGTAATTGTTTTTCCATCCGGTGAAGAATATGTCTATCTATCTGAGTGGTTAGCAGACATGTTTGTTTAGAATTCAGACGCTTCCCCTAGAGAGGTTATTAAACTTGACTGAAACATTTCTCATTCACGGTAGTAATTGTTACCAGAAAGCAGATTTCTCTATTGAAAAACTTCTCTTCGGGAATCTGCTTTGTTTACGCGCCCCTGCGTGACGGACTTTTTTGGTTACCATATAGTAGATAAGTTTTCAATAAATTTCTATTTATCTGTCCCATCTGTCTAGGGTTTTAATACATTTCCCTTTAGGTTTAATTTCGTAATAATGTTTAATTTATACACTTTGTCTAACGATACCATCAACGAGTTCACAATAATAAAGTTATTAGGAGATTAAATGATCGGTGTCTTAAGTAGAGAGTGATCCAATCCAAGTACAATCCCCGTTAACCAGGGAGGAACCTGTTATCCAGTGGACTGACGGGCCACATTTTCCGGAGAGTCAGCGGTCAGTTCAATCGTTCATATTTATTTATACAGAGCTCCAAATTATTGGCAATTCGGCTCTTCTTAAAGATGAGTGGAATATAAAGAGCAAGTAAAACAAATGGAACACAAAAAATAATATAAAGGGACAAAAAAAGGAGGCAAATAAATAAGTTGAAAGAAAATTTAGCTACTTCTATAACAACATTGAACAAAGTCCGTCACGCAGGGGCTACGTAAACTAAGATTTCCCACGTGTGCCTCGTATTTGCATTTATCTCAAAAAGTAAAAATTCAATGAGAACAATATTTGGTATTTATGCTTCAAATAATGCACTTCACAATATAAAAGCTTATTGTTAATATGACATGAGTAAGAGTGGGGGTTTGCTGAGGGCCGAGAACTGCAAATATCTTGGTCAATAATCAAGATAGTGAAAATACGTACATAAGAACATTTATGAAACATGAAATTTGCAACGAGATTGGTTCTATACAATTTTTCTATCCGACGTATAATAACGGAGATATTAAGGATTTTGAAAATTCCTTCCCTCTAAACCCCCTCCTCTCTCACCATTGGTCAGAATTCAGCCATTCGTTGTTAAATATGTCAGAATAGCAGCAATATGTAGGCTACCCTCAGTCAGTAATTCGTTCAAGACATGTGGTATGTTTAATTAAATTCATAATCAGCAAGCATTCTCTTAGTAGCTTAAGTTAGAAAGAATAAGTGATAGTTTCTCTGGATCTAAGAGAGTCATAACCGTTTGACGTCTCCAACTAATCCATAAGCGCCTGTATAAATTAAAATTCCTTGCCGTGCTTATATTTCTAAATATTCGAATCCGATTTCTAAATTTTCAACCAGTCAATATTCTCCATCATTTTTAAACGAAATGTTTCTGCCCAGAATTGAACTCTACTTGCTCCTCTGAACTAGCTTTTTGTCGTATCGCCACTGCTGGTTTTTCATCTCCTCGTTCAAACGCCTGAATGCTGATAGAAGAGGAGATTGTAACTATTGACTGGAGTGAAATTGTAGAACAAAAATATTTGTTTTATCAGCGGTTCTTCTTGCTTAACATTCCGAAATCACTGCAAAATTTACTATCAAACCACAACTACGACCTACAATCCTACCAACCTACAACTACCCTCCTACAACCTTACGTTCTAGAATTTGGATATATATATATATATATATATATATATATATATATATATATATATATATATATATACATATGTCAGCTCTTCCTTTCCCTAATAACCTTATCCAGGAAACAAAAGTTCCTATTGTAAAAAAGTAGCCATTAAAAAATGTTCTAAATAAAAATAATTATTAACTCCAGCAATGAAGAAACAAACAAAGCATTTTCGTCATCTCCTAGATAGGATCGATGGACTTTTGAAGTCTTTTTGCGAATATCGCTTCATGAGTACAACCTCAATAGCTGATTTTCGTTGAGGAAAATGAGATAAAAAAAGGGAATTGCAGAGTTAATTAGAATTGAAGGCATATAATCAATGGCAAATTTATAGAATAAGATAAACAGTAGTGCTTATGCTGTAAAATAGTGCTTATGTAATACCTACCTTCCGTTGTTAGTTTCTAGTATTTTATTCAATGCTAAAATAAAATTTGAATGAGAGATTATTTTGCACCTTTCGTTTTTTGTCTTTCACAGACATCATTTATTTTTTTTTTAAATCTGTAAACTTACGGAAAAGCTACTTGAAGTAGAGGAAGTAAGCGGTCGATTGAAGAATTCTTTGGAAAATTGGAGAAATGTTCAAAAATTAGAAAGCCTGCTAGAAACATTTCAAATGCAGTATTAGCAAATTTCACACAAGGGAAATCAGCTAATGAAGATCCTCTAATGTCCATTAATCCTACCCAGTAGATGACGAAAATGAGGTCTGTTCAAAACCTATATATATATATATATATATATATATATATATATATATATATTTGTCTGTTAATGCTTTAGCGGTCGCAATTGACGTTGAATAATCATTATTTTGACAACTCGAGAATAAATTATGCAGAAACATGTGTTATTCGAAGTAACTGATATTACTAAAAGCAACTGGCGGGGAAAAAAACGAAAAAACTCTTAATGCTTCTAAAGGGTCACAATTATTCTGTGCTACATTGACATCAGAGCTGCAGGTAATTTTTAGAATATATAAATTAAACAATATTTATTGTTATAGTTTTGGTAGATTTTAGATAACCGAAAAACCCATAGAGATGCGGGATTCTAGTACGTACGGGAGTATACATTATGTCTTTCAGTCAGTTCATTTTTCGCTCTTTCCTATAACGGCGAAACCTTCCGAGTCATATATTTGCTAAATCCAACCATCGCTTACAAGCAGACCATTCCGCTCTCTCACGGGATGTATATTTCACTACCTAGATGAGTTTAACTGAAACAAACAGCTTCGCGTGCACAAGAAAATTTTATACAATTACCGCTGAGAAAATAGATCGATAAATCTGGCCCTCCTGCTTTTCTTTGCTCCCAATGACTCAGAAGCCATTCATTTCCGCCGCTCTAAAAATGCCTCTCTCGTAAACAAATATATATTTGTTAGGAGCAGTTGTAAATGTGTACAATCAGCTGAATGATTCCCGGCTCTTCTTTCTCAAAGCTCTCCCTCCTTCAATTATGAATGAGTTCATACATAAAAAAACTGTTTTCTGAATGTCCATTGATCGCTCTCAGCAACTACTTTAGGATTACGTAATGGATTTAGCCTACTGGTAATCTCCATTTTGTTTAGTGAGAGTCGTTTAAATATGTAAACAACTCCATTGACTCATATCTAGATCATTCATCAGAAACATCAACAGTACTTCAGTATTTCTTTTTTATTCACATTTTTTTTTCCGGAAACACCAGAACTTCTATTCACGATATATTTGTAAATACAACATACAGTATTTAAAAAAATGTCCGTCTTCCAACTACTGCATAAACTAAGCAGATTTCCCACGTTCAAACAACTCAAATTCGATATTCTATTTCTTGACTAATAAGAAGCCTATGTACCCATAACTTCAAATTTAAACTGGATATAAGATAGTTACTAACTACTAACCTTGCGGACAAATAGAATCACATGAGTAATTGAGAGGCTTTACTGATGCACTCTGTTAGTGACTTCATGAACTAATATTCTCCCTTGGTCCGGATCAAATATTAGCAGATTTCCCTTAGGTGAAATCACCTATTGAGGTTATACTCGTGATGGGATTCTCGAAACATTTCTTCAAATGTTCATCGATCCTACCCGGGGATAACGTAAAAGACGTCCGTTCAAAATGTTATATATATACATATACATATATGCCTGTTATTACTCTAGTGGTCGAAATTTTTTTTTGATCGTTACCAAACTCGATATTTAACCGTTTTAAGTAAAAATGGAGATCGAGTTCGTAAACGTCTAAAATCGTAAACGTAAAAACCAGGAAGAGGGGGAAAATTTCGAAAATTCAAAATATCTCCCTTGTTACGCGTCGGATCGAAAAATTGTATTATACCAATCTTATTGCAAATGTAGTGTTCTATAAACGTTGTTATATGCGTTTTTCAGTATCATGATTATTAACTAAAATATATGCATTTTTTAGTTTTCGGTCTTCAGTAAACTTCCATTTCTACTCATAACATATTAACAAAAAGCTGTTATATTGTGAAGAACTTTATTTGAAGCCTAAATACCTAATATTATTCTCATTGAACTTTCACGTTTTGAGATAAATGCAAATACGTAACGCGAACATGGGAAATCTGCTTAGTTAACGCAGCCCCTGCGTGACGGACAATTTAACTTCAGCTTACTGACGGTAGTGGTAGGTGTACCTACGAATTAACCACCATCCAATTAACTAAGCATGGCCACTGGCGCCTCACAAATTCCTATTATAACCCTCTCTGAACCCTCCCTCCTACTGGCCCGATTTCACCATATATCATTAAAAAATTGTATTAGCAGATTTCGCTTAAGGGATTAGTCGTTTTATGCAAAAAAAAAAAATTAATTTCGTTAATGGCTGAAAGTGGGCCTGAAATCTCCGTTACTATAAGTCGGATCGTTAAATTGTATAAAGTCAATCTTATTACAAATTAAATGCACTATAAATATTGTTATATACATTTATTCCCTATCTTGAATATTAACCAAGATATTTGCATTTTTCAGCCTTCAGCAAACCCCCACTTCTAGCCATGTTACATAAACAATACTCGGTTATGTAATAAACCACATTATTCGAAGCATAAACACCAAATATTGGATTGAAGAGACCTTTATTATACGAGATACATGCAAATATGTTCTGCTGACCCCTCTCCCCCCATCAGGTCTTACGTTCTTGGACTACTAAAATTTGATTGAATAAAAATTTATTCTGATTTATTATAAATTACAGTACGGTATATAGTAAATAGTTTTCAATAAAATTAATATGTAATATTTATATGTATTTAAGTAAATGTTTTTCTTTCCGGTAAGAGGTTGGCAGACCTGTTTGTTTATATTTCAGACGCTTCCCGTCGGGAGGTTTCTATTTATCGTTTTTATTAATTCACTTATTATTCATGGTGGTGATGTTTAACCAGCATGTAGTTTTATCTATTGCTAAACTTCATTAGGGAAGTCCGCTTAGTTTACGCAGCCCCTACTTGAGCCCCTACTTAGTAATGGACGAAATATTGAGTATGGTATTTATGAAGTAAACATTGAGATCTCTAGAAAATATAAGCTTTATGAATGACGTCACATAGAACATATAAGAATTTATCTCACTTATTAAAGGTTTAAAACATTACCTACAAATTCAAATATCTCGCGTAATATTGGAAAGAGAGAAAGTATAAAACAACATGAAACTTGGATTTGCTAAAAAAATATATCCATGTAATTTTTGACCCGGTGCATAATAAGGGAGAAATTTTGAACTTTCTGTTTTAGATTCCTTTAAGTAAAATCCCCTCAACAACTCACAGAATATGTAGGAATTATTAATAAAGCAACATTTTAAATCGGTACTATTTTAGTGAGTAACTACTGATTTTTACATTTATTAATATTTAGGAATACATTTTTATACAAATGTATTTTTTGGGAGAGAATATCATAAGCTTTAGGAGTTTCTAGCTTACAGCGAGATATACACAGCAATCTTAGTTTTATCTTTTGCTGAATACATTAAAAAGTTTTACAATGATCTAAATGCAAATCCCCTTTGTCCCTTGGGGTCGCTTCTCTCAGGGCCCTAGAACTGTTATCGTTCTCCAAGATGGAAAGTTCATTCTCAATCGCGTGCTTAATGTAAGTTCTTTTAATTACTTTAGTAAAATCTCATTTTATTTCAGTGAAAATTAAGATTTCTCTAGTACTTAACTGCTTGCCTCACAGGTAATAATGTAACTATAATAGTATGAGTTTGCTTATTGAATGAATCCCTTTTAATGGGCCACTGCTTTCAATAAATTTGCATGCTGATGCTCTTATTAGATTATATCTGTTCTTACAGATATTATATGACTATCTATTCTTCATACTTTATGACATGGGACACCAATAAAAATCATTTATTTTCGGTGCAAACTTTATTGAAACCTCACTACAAATTTCTTGGCTTACTTGCCACCATATATATATATAAAAAAATTAATAACATTAATTTAACAAATCCCTTAATAATTCTTTTGCTAGATATTGTATTAATAGGTGTCTACATCTATGATATAATAGCTCAGATACCCGGCTTCGCCCGGGAATTCATTTAAGGCTGGATGGTGATGGTATTTTTTTGCCAAGGCTTTACTTTGCTCAATATTTTGACATTTCCCAGTCCCAGTGTTTAGGGTTAATACCCGTCGTTTCTGTGGATTTGTTATTAATAAAATTAATTTTTTATGTAAGACTTCACTGTCCTCCATATTGTCATATTTCCCGTTTCCTGAGCATTAAGCATAGATTTAAATTATTAGGGGCAAAATATTATAATAATATATTATAATTTGAATTAATTTTTCCAGGTGAGGTACCTGGTAGTACAAATTGAAAAGAATTGTTGAGCAAATTTCTCTAAATAACAAAATAAACAATTTTGGTTATTTGCATATTTGCCGAAACCCCAATAGGAAACGAAATATCACTATTTTTAATTTCAGGCCATAACCCCCACTCCTGCCCGTCCCTAGAAATGTTAGTATGGCTTATTATAAGGAAGGAGTTAGTGCTAATACACCTACCGAGTGTTTTATTTAGTTCGGTTGAGTCTTTTGTGCCAAATAAAATTGTTGTCTCCCGCTATACTTTTTAGCGTATAACGCCTTTATACTTCGGCATACGACGATAGTGTATAAAACAAAAGTTTCTCTAAATAACAAAATAAACAACTTTTTTATGTTCATATTTGCCAAAACCCCCATAGGAAACGAAATACCACTATATTTAATTTCAGGCCTCCCTTATAACCCCCACTCCTGCCCGTCCCTAGAAATGTTAGTATGGCTTATAATGAGGAAGGCGTTAGTGCTAATTCACATACCGAGTTTGGTTTAATTCGGTTGAGTTTTTGTGCCAAATAAAATTGTTGACTTCTGCAGTAGTTTTTAACGTATAACTCATTTATACTTAGGTATACGACAAAAGTGTATATAACAAAAGTTACTCCAAATAAGAAAATAAACAACTTTTGTTCTGTGCATACTTGCCAAAAACGAATAGGAAACGAAATATTGCTATTTTTAATTTCTGCCCTTCCTTATAACTCCCACTCCTGTTCATCTCAGAGAATATTAACATAGCTTAAAGTCTAAGGTGGGTTAGTAGTAATATACATATCAAGTTTCATAAAATTCGGTTCTTCTTGAATTCGTTTATTTCGTGTCATAATTTAAAATAGATTAATTTAAGATAAAATGTTATAGAATATATGATTGAGGTATTTAATTTCTGTTTTTTATGTTTACTGTCATTTTTCTATTTTTATTATGTGAATATTCTCATTTATTTTTCGTTTAGTATTATTTCTTTCATTATCAATTATTTGAACTTTTCCAAAATTGAAGGCGTGTTTCTTGGAAATAGAATGATCCGTCTTGATTGACGTGTAAATAATAGATTTTAAGTCAGCTGACTTAACATATTTTGAGTTCCTCCTCATTGAGGACAGTCGCGAAGAATGTAAGAGAAAACGAGAACTTCAGAAATGTATGTAGCAATCTGTAATTAGATTTAATAAATATATCATAGATGTAGGCACCTATTAAAACAGTATCTAGCCAAAGAGTTAGTGAGGGATTTGTTAAATTAATTTTATTAATTTATAAATATATATATATACATTTTCTTAATTCAAGGGTCCTGATGTGGTAAAATGAAACTAATTAAGGGAATAAAAAAGACATTTGCGTTAAATGATTTTAGCGACGAATCTTCGAATTATACTACATAATGGAGTCAGAGGAATTAAAAATATGATTATTATTATTTTTACTTTGATTATGGGCTGAAATTAAGACAAGAAAACCATTTTTGTACTCACTTGTATTACCAGTTTATTGATTTTTTTTTCAAGATGTGAAATGCACCTTACCTGAAAAAGAAAACCAGTGTTAAAAATAATGTTCACATTGCAAAGGAAGTAACAAAAATGGTACATCCAAGGCCAATTGAGACTGACCTACCATCACCGAAATAAGATATAAACATTCAAAAATTCACAAATGTTCAAAGCTCTAAAAAAATGAGGCCGCATTGTCATATATCCTCATATAAAAAGATCGTCATATTTAAAAAATAAGTTATTAAGAAAAATAATTTTTATATCATATTTCTAGCATATATTGAAATGCACAATTTAGCAATAACGTTATAGAAATTCATTAAGTGTTATTTAGTTTATATGTGTGTATGTGTGTGTGTGTGTGTGTGTGTGTGTGTGTGTGTGTGTGTGTGTGTGTGTGTGTATATATATATATATATATATATATATATACTAGCTAAGGTACCCGGCTTCGCCCGGGAATTCATTTGAGGCTGAATGGTGATGGTATTTATTTGGCAAGGCTTTACTTTGACATTTACCCGTCCCAGTGTTTAGGGATAATACCCGTCGTTTCTGTGGATTTGTTAATAATAAAATTAATTTCTTATGTAAGACTTCACAGTCCTCCATATTGTCATATTTCCCGTTTCCTGTGCATTGTGCATAGATTTGAATTATTAAGGACAAAATATTAACATACATTTGAATTAATTATTCCAGGTGATGTTCCTGGGAGTTCATATTGAAAAGAAATTGTTGATTAAATTACTCTAAATAACAAAATAAACAACTTTTGTTACGTGCATATTTGCCCAAACCCCAATAATAAAAAAAAAAAACAACAGGCCTCCCTTATAACCCCCACTCCTGCCCGTCCCTAGAAATATTAGTATGGCTTATTATAAGGAAGGCGTTAGCGCTAATACACATACCGAGTGTTTTATTTAGTTCGGTTGAGTCTTTTGAGCCAAATGAAATTGTTGACTCCCGCTATAATTTTTAGCGTATAACGCCTTTATACTTCGGTATACGACGATAGTGTATATAGCAAAAGTTTCTCTAAATAACAAAATAAACAACTTTTGTTATGTGCATATTTGCCGAAACCACAATAGGAAACGAAATATCACTATTTTTAATTTCAGGCCTCCCTTATAACCTCCACTCCTGCCCGTCCCTAGAAATGTTAGTATGGCTTATTATAAGGAAGGCGTTAGTGCTAATACACATACCGAGTGTTTTATTTAGTTCGGTTGAGTTTTTTGTGACAAATGAAATTGTTGACTCTTGCTATAATTTTTAGCGTATAACTCATTTATACTTTGGTATACGACGAAAGTGTATATAAAAAAAGTTACTCTAAATAATAAAATAAATAACTTTTGTAATGCGCATAATTGCCAAAAATGCAATAGGAAACGAAATATTGCTATTTTTAATTTCAGCCCTCCTACATAACCCTCACTCCTGTTTGTGTCAGAGAATATTAACATAGCCTAAAGTCTAAGTTGGGTTAATAGCAATATACATACCAAGTTTCATCAAATTTGGTTAACCGTTTATGCGTGAAAAGGTAACAAACAAACAGGCACGAAAGAAACAAAATGCAGTTATGGTGTCTATGACATGTGAAACGAAAAGTTATCGTGAAATTTCGCGGAAAAAAATCAATGTACAGACAGAGCTTACAATTTTATATATATATATATATATATATATATATATATGTGTGTGTTCTATAATATATAAATTATTTATATACGTTGTGCTTATTTAGAAAAAATAAAGAAGTTATTTTACCGGGACCTACTTCTTTTGAACAGGCCTATAATAATATCGTATGCTCTATGGACAATTGATCCGCAACACAAAAACAAAAAATAATTTAAATCCCACGAGGATCGAGCAGACAACAATATGCAATTTTCTTATGCAAATGGGTGTCTGTTTTATGCTGAATATTTATAAACAAATTGAGTCAATCATATTTCTTTTCAGCCGGTTGTTCCTATAGGCTTAGGTCTTCTTATGGAGCGTTACCAAGATTTTTTTAGCAGATTTTCCTTAAGGGAAAACAGCTATTGAGGTCGTTTTCATGACGCGATTCTCGAAAAATATCTTCAATTGTCCATCGATCCTACCCAGGAGTCCGTTTCAAAATTATATATATATATATATATATATATATATATATATATATATATATATATATATATGTCTTTTAACACTCTAGCGGTAGCAATTTTTGTTTGATCGTTACCAAACTCGATATTTAAACGTTTTATGTAAAAACACAGATCAAGTTCGTCAATGGCTGAAATCGGACAAATAGGAGGGTGGTTTAGAGGGGAGATTTTCGACAATTTGAAATATCTCCGTTGTTGTGTCCAGGCAAAGCAGCTTTAATCAGGTACCTCCTTCATCTTCTCTCTATTATTAATATGGGGTTTTTTTTTTATTTTTTAGATGTCTCATACAGTTCCTCTGGATGGTTTTTTCAGAGGTTCCCACCCACTGTGATATGTTTTCCATATACATCTATAATTTGTATAGTTTTTTAGTTTTTAACTTTCTTTATAGTTTTGACATATGCTTATCGTTGTTTGCTTCTTTAACTTTTATTATTTGACTTGTTATTAGATTTTTAATGTTTTTGCTTTAATTTTTTAGTAGTTGACTAGTCATTAGATTTTCTATTTTTATTAGTTGACTAGTTTTAAGAATTTCCATTGTTTTTACTCTTCATTTTGTGTTTGTTTTTATGACTGTTATTTATTTTGCTTTTGGCCATGCTGTGAATGTTAAATTAACTCGAGGTTTGTGTTTGTCAGCAGGCACTGAGGATGGAGCGTTGACTCCAAAAGTGCAATCTGCATTATATTAAAAAACAGTAGAGGACTTGGCCTTCTTATTGATCCCTATTAATACTCTGTTATGTAATAAACCATATTATTCGAACCTTAAATACCAAATATTATTTTCAAGAGACCTTTATTATACGAGATACATGCAAATATGTTCTGCTGACCCCTCCCCGACTTAAGCTCTTGGACTACTATAATTTGATTGATTGAGATAAAAATTATTCTGATCCATTATAAATTACAGTACTAGGTATAGTAAATAGTTTTCAATAAAATTAATATGTTATATGCTAATATATTTCAGGAATTTTTTTTCTTTCCTGTGAGAAGTTGGCACACATGTTTGTTTACGTTACAGGCGCTTCCCGTCTGTAGTTTTCTTATTATCGTTTGTATTAATTCACTTGATATTGCTTTTGTGTTACCAGTATGTAGATTTATTTATAATTAAACATCACGAGGGAAATCGGCTTAGTTTACGCAGGCCCTGCGTGACGGACTTTTTCAAATTTCATCGTTTACTCTGATGACAAAGATGAGCTGCAGTTAATATTATAAATCATAGTACAAATATTCTCTCAAAATACCGGACTATAAGACTTTATTTTATATTAAGACGTATAATTAAAAGTATTTACAGAAAACATATTTAACCAATTTTAGAGCTTATGACTCATGAAAGTAAATTTATTTCTTATTTAACAACGTTCACCAACATGTAAATAGTAAATACACGCAATTACATTTCTAAAATAAATAACAGTAAATTACACATATATAGATTAAAGGAAAATGAAATAATAATTTTTGCAGATCTAAAATTGACAATCACATTAAGAAATTATGAATGAATGAAGAAATGCTGACGAGTTTCTTTCAAGAAATATCGTATAGAACAGAAATATTTATATATACTTTTTCCATTTTAAATTGATAATACTCAAGAAAAAAAAGAATGTATTAAAAATAGGAAGAAAATTTACTGTAAATAAAATATATTTAGATGTTTAGATGAAATATCGATCAGATTAAATTAAGTGGCACTTAGCCAGGCCAAAACATAATTTATTCACTTATAATAAATGATCTTAACCTCATCTTTGTTTCACAATATAATACCGGTTGGAAGCGTCTGTTTTTCTTTCAGTATTTCGTCTTATAATGTTGTATTAATGGGTGCGTGATGAAATTACTGTAGTTTGGGTTATAGTTGGAACAGTTAAACATCAGATGATTATTTTTTTCTTCTCAGATGTTACAGATGAAACAAATTTCATTAGTATCCATGGTGTATATGATCCCAGTAATGGTGAGTTTATATTACCGCAGTTTGAAGTCCTCAGTTTCATGATACTTATACGGTTCTTGGAGTACAGATAAAATGGTGCAGTCCTAGAGTACCAACGTTTCTAAATACCGCTGAACGAAGAATTCTGATATTTCTCAATATATATTGAGAGATTTATTGTTATGCTTTTAAGTGAGAACATTGGAGTTATTTTTACTGAAACTATAGATTTACGTTCCTAAATGTAATACTCTCCTATTTCCAGAAGCATTCATTTTAATTAAAAAACCCAATGGTGCAACAGGTTTTTTCTTTCTTTTTGCCGTAAGGGACTACAGCTCGATATAAACCTTTATGAAGTTTCCCATTAACCATTAATAGTTTTTTATTTGTTTGTTTGTTGGCACGCGATTCGTAGTGATTTAAAACCTTCATAAAATAACCAAATGGTAAAAAAAACTCCAAATTGTTGAATGTAATCCATCTTTATATTTATAGTTGCTTCTGGGCGATATAACTAATGGAAAGGAAAATGCGAAAAGTAATAATAGTATAAATAGGTTTTAGCAGTTTTTTTCTAAAAATTTTTCAAATGTCCATCAATTCTACCTAGTAGATGACGAAAATAACGTCCATTCCAAATTACACGCACACACACACACACACACACACACGTATATATATATATATATATATATATATATATATATATGTGTGTGTGTGTGTGTGTGTGTGTGTGTGTGTGTGTGTGTGTGTTTGTTACAACTCTGGCGGTCGCAATGTGTGTTTAACCGTTACCAAACTCGATATATAAGCGTTTTATGTAAAACTAAATATCAAGTTCATTAACGTCTGAAATAGGACTGGGGGAAGGGGGGATTTCGAAAATTGAAAATATCTTCTTTAGTATACTTCGAATAGAAAAATAGTATAGAACCAATCGTATTACAAATTTAATTGCCTATAAATGTTCTCATATACATATTATTTCTATCATCAATATAAACCAAGAAATTTGTATTTTTTAGTATTCAGTGTTCTCTAAACTCCATATGCATTTCATATTAAGAATAAGATGTTATATCGTAAACCAAGTTATTCTGAGTGTAAATACTAACAATTGTTTTCACTGAACTTATACTTCTTGAGATACATGTAAATACTCTGTGTGATGAAGTCATCTTTTAAGATTTTAGGGTCTTAACTCGTAAATGTATATGTCTACACCATGCTCAATATTAAACCATTTTAGTCAAAACTAAAGATCACTTTTGTTATTGACTAAAATTGAACCTGGAATTGTGGGAATATAGAGGAAGAGGGTAATTCGAAAGTTCAAAATATCTCTGTTAAAATGAGTTACTTATGAAATGTCATAAAACTAATCTTGTTGAACAATAAATGTTCTATAATTGTTGTTCTATTCATGTTTTTGTAACTCAAGTATTAAGCGAATTATTCTTACATACTTGTTTTCAGTCTTAACCCGCCCCTTCTACTCATTTTTTTTATACATAGAAATAGAAAATATGTGGAGAGATGAGATCACAAGTGTGTAATACCAGCACGTGGGAAATCTGCTTATGTTCATTAGTAAAGGAGGAAGAAAAAGAAAATTTCGACGTATCCCATTTCCTATAGCTTTTTCAGGAAATACTTCTTTAAATCACATATATTTCAATCACACGCCAATGTTTTAACAGGAAATGAACATAAAAGTAATGCGGAAGTTACCAATTAAACTGTCCCACCTGTTGAAACCAATATTGGGATTTAGTTGGTCCATTATGCTCATGAAACATACGTGACTTCATGTAACAGAAACGTTCACTTTCCAGGAAACCTGTAATTGTTTCAGGGTAAAATCAGGTTGATGGGTGGGTTACAGATCCCCCCGCTCTATAGTTAAATTGAATTTGTTTGGTAAACTTTTATAACCGTATTTTAATGATTATTGGAATATATTTTAAATCATTAGCACTGTAATTAATAAATTAATTATTATTTATTACAGAAAAGTTGTTTTATATCAAAAAAGTGACGAATCCAGTATTACCCTAAATATCAAATCACTTCAACGTTTATTTTATGTTTTTAAGAATTGCTGCCATTTCCTTTAGCGCTTAAAACAAAAATTAAAAATAACGCTGATGGCAAATTTCAGTAAGCACGTAAAGTCTATGGGCGGTGAACACAGTTATTTCTGCCCATAATTAACATTTCTTATGGAATTCGTTCATATTACATAAATTAACACCCTTACTATTATGTATACAATGAGTTTGAATTAGAATAAAGAGAAAAAAAGTCCGTCCCACGGGGGCTGCCTAAACTAAGCAGATTTCCAACTTGTTGGTATAACACACTTGAGATATCATCTCATCATATATTCTTATATTTCTATGTAAAGTCACGGAAATATTTTGAATTTTCAAAGTCACCTTCCTCTCTAAACTCTACCTTTTCCGGGTCAGGTTTCAGCCAATTCAAAGTATGATTTTTAATGTTCAATGATACAGTTAAATATCGAGAATGGTGTAGGTGGTGTATGTTAACGTTTTCGATTTAAAAAAAAAAAAAAATCATAAGTAATAATGCCATCAAAACGTATTAGCAAGTACCTTACCTAGTTAATATTTGTTGAAAATACTATTTGGTATTTAAGTATTAAATAAATTGGTTCATTATATATCAGAGTATAGTTTATGTATAGTAGGAGAGGGAGTTTACTGAAGGCTGAAAACTAAAGAATATATATATATATATATATATATATATATATATATATATATATATATATATATATATACAAAGAATATATCTCGGTTAATATTGAAGATAGAAAAAAAATCTATACAACGACCCACCTCGCGAAAACAATTTACGTGGGCACTAACAACCCCTCGTTTGACAGATCAAAGGAGTAAGTTAACAGACATAGACTAAAACGTAAGCAACCTAATACGGGGAACGGACGCATAAATCCTAATGGACAACTAACTCAGTACAACTTTTGACGGGGTTAAAGATGGTGTTATCGCATCGAAAGCGCTTGCCAGCTGTACTCAATCATCAGCCACTGAAGACGGTTTTCACCGATAGGTATGACAACAGTGTAATTTATAATGGCAGTTCTAATCCTTTATTCGAATTACTATACAACAATATTTATTGAAAATTTGATTTTCAATAAGATTGATTCTACACTAATTTTTAATCTCACTTATAAAAACAGAGATATTATTAGGTTTCGAACCCCCCCCCCTCACTAGTTCCATTTCAACCATAAACGACTTGACAATTAGTTTTCCATGATATATAGAGATGTTTAAATATATATATATATATATATATATATATATATATATATATGTATATGATTTTGAACGGACCTCATTTTCGTCATCGACTAGGTAGGATCAGTAGCTGATTTCCTTTAAAGGAAATCTACTGAATAAAGTGTGTACAGAACGGGAACAAAGTTTACAGGAAAAATCGATTAAGATGTTTAGATGAAATATCGATGACATTAAATGGGGTGGCACTTAGCCATGCGTAAACAAAATTTTATTCACTAATAAATGATCATTGCTTCATAAAATAATACCAGTTGGAAGCGTCTATTTTTCTTTCAGTATAAGATATACTTGCTATTTTGTATTATGATGTTGGCGATGGGTATGTGATGGCTTTGTTAATTTGCTTCATAATAAGGTTTAATACAAGTATTACTGCTTTAGAATAAAATTCAAAGAATTAATTACTGCAATGAAATAATGTTTTTTTTATATTTTTTTGTATTCTTATAGAAATTTAACAATTTTATAGCAAGGGTTCAGCCCATGTTCATGATTACATTTTTCTTTTATCTTTTCTTTATATAAACATAAACAGAGAATTCATTTAAAATAAATAACAAAAAACAAAAGCTATATACAATAATTACTATAGAAAAAAAACATAAAACATTAATTTTATATTAATTATTATATTGTTTGTATTTTTTTCCCCTCTGACGTAAAGACCTATAAGTATGAAAACATATATGTAGTTTATTTTATTCTTGTCCATAAGGCCAAACAAATTATCCATAGATTGCTGTGGAATGTTGAGACTTATCAGGAGGTGGTATCTTCTTTCTGCTAAAACGGGGGATGTAAGGATGAAGTGCGAAACGGTGTCTTGTCTATCTTCGCAAAGGGGGGGGGGGCATGGCTTTTCTGGATTGAATATGTAAATTGTCCCACCAACTATCAATCTTTGATTTTTTGTACCTAATAAACGGTTTTGAGATATAACTTTGGTCTTTAAAAATGGCACATTTTGGTAAAGGTGCTCCTAATTCTTCTAAAGTACTGGCTATATGTACTGTTTAAAACTCTTTCAATATCTACCGAAATTAAATGATTCTCGTGAGCCTCTAAATAAGTCTTTATTTTTCCATTAATATATTATATTATGATGCATAATACACATCCAGTTTATAAATTTACTTCATATATATATATATATATATATATATATATATATATATATATATATACAAGGGACTGTGGAAAGGTGAAGCTGTCAGCCTGTCTGCGGACGGGATCTAAGAGAGTCATAATCGTTAGTCATCTCTAGAGGCTGTCAGATGTATATACTCTTTAGACTCTAAAAGAGTGGGTCCTGCTGATCCATCAGCAATGCAATACTAGAGCGCTCAGTGAAATAATGTTGTCTCTTGGCCCCTTAAAACATCTTTATATAATGTCCACATATTTTACTTCATACATATTTACTTATATATGAGTTATTTTCAAGAATTAACATTGTGATAATTTTGTTAAGAACTTTTTAATCGAGTTTTAAAATTCAATCACACAGTACACAAGTACCGACAACAAACTACGCACTATTAAGAACACTATTTGCATGTGGCCATCAAGTTTCAGAAACTCTAGGAGAGAAGAAGTAGTTCTCTCGAGACTTAGAATCGGCCACACTGAATTATCACTCATACTTAATGACAAAGACTGACAGACTTACTTGCTCAACATGCAACATTCCCTTGACGATAAGACATATACTGACAGAATGCCGAAAACGACAACACCAGGACTTCCCCTACGACTTACAAGAACTATTGACGGAAGGCAGCCCACACATTAACAATATATTCTCATACTACACAAAATTGAAATATATAACAACATTTAACTTGCGAAATAAGTCTGTGGTGTACAACAAAATTTAAAATTATACTATTAATTAATCATCCACCAACTATACACCTTTTTTTCTGGTATTATTGCTAAGTTATTTGTTATTATTAGTTGTTGTTAAGGTATTTGTTATTGTTACTTGTTGTTAAGGTATTTGTCATTATTATTTGTCGTTAAGGTATTTGTCATTACTATTTGTCGTTAAGTTATTTGTCATTATTACTTGTCGTTAAGGCATTTGTCATTATTACTTGTCGTTAAGGTATTTGTTATTATTACTTGTCGTTAAGTTATTTGTCATTATTACTTGTCGTTAAGGTATTTGTCATTATTACTTGTCGTTAAGGCATTTGTCATTATTACTTGTCGTTAAGGTATTTGTCATTATTACTTGTCGTTAAGGTATTTGTTATTATTACTTGTCGTTAAGTTATTTGTCATTATTACTTGTCGTTAAGGTATTTGTCATTATTATTTGTCGTTAAGGTATTTGTCATTATTATTTGTCGTTAAGGTATTTGTCATTATTATTTGTCGTTAAGGTATTTGTCATTATTATTTGTCGTTAAGGTATTTGTCATTATTACTTGTCGTTAAGGTATTTGTCATTATTACTTGTCGTTAAGGTATTTGTCATTATTATTTGTCGTTAAGGTATTTGTCATTATTATTTGTCGTTAAGGTATTTGTCATTATTATTTGTCGTTAAGGTATTTGTCATTATTATTTGTCGTTAAGGCATTTTTTATCATTACTTGTTGTTAAGATATTTGTTATTGTTACATGTTGTTAAGGTATTTGTCATTATTATTTGTCGTTAAGGTATTTGTAATTATTATTTGTCGTTAAGTTATTTGTCATTATTACTTGTCGTTAAGGCATTTGTCATTATTATTTGTCGTTAAGGTATTTGTCATTATTATTTGTCGTTAAGGCATTTTTTATCATTACTTGTTGTTAAGATATTTGTTATTGTTACATGTTGTTAAGGTATTTATTATTGTTACTTGTTGTTAAAGTATTTATTATTGTTACTTGTTGTTAAGGTATTTATTATTGTTACTTGTTGTTAAGGTATTTATTATTGTTACTTGTTGTTAAGGTATTTATTATTGTTACTTGTTGTTAAGGTATTTATTATTATTACTTGTTGTTAAGGTATTTATTATTGTTACTTGTTGTTAAGGTATTTATTATTGTTACTTGTTGTTAAGGTATTTGTTATTGTTACTTGTTGTTAAGGTATTTATTATTGTTACTTGTTGCTAAGGTATTTATTATTGTTACTTGTTGTTAAGATATTTGTTATTGTTACTTGTTGTTAAGGTATTTGTTATTATTATTTGTCGTTAAGTTATTTGTCATTATTACTTGTCGTTAAGGCATTTGTCATTATTATTTGTCGTTAAGGTATTTGTCATTATTATTTGTCGTTAAGGCATTTTTTATCATTACTTGTTGTTAAGATATTTGTTATTGTTACATGTTGTTAAGGTATTTATTATTGTTACTTGTTGTTAAGGTATTTATTATTGTTACTTGTTGTTAAGGTATTTATTATTGTTACTTGTTGTTAAGGTATTTATTATTGTTACTTGTTGTTAAGGTATTTATTATTGTTACTTGTTGTTAAGGTATTTATTATTGTTACTTGTTGTTAAGGTATTTATTATTGTTACTTGTTGTTAAGGTATTTATTATTGTTACTTGTTGTTAAGGTATTTGTTATTGTTGTTAAGGTATTTGTTATTGTTGTTAAGGTATTTATTATTATTTGTTGTTAAGGTATTTGTTATTGTTACTTGTTGTTAAGGTATTTGTTATTGTTACTTGTTGTTAAGGTATTTATTATTGTTACTTGTTGTTAAGGTATTTGTTATTGTTACTTGTTGTTAAGGTATTTGTTATTGTTACTTGTTGTTAAGGTATTTGTTATTTTTACTTGTTGTTAAGGTGTTTATTATTGTTACTTGTTGCTAAGGTATTTATTATTGTTACTTGTTGTTAAGGTATTTATTATTGTTACTTGTTGCTAAGGTATTTATTATTGTTACTTGTTGTTAAGATATTTGTTATTGTTACTTGTTGTTAAGGTATTTGTTATTGTTACTTGTTGTTAAGGTATTTGTTATTTTTACTTGTTGTTAAGGTGTTTATTATTGTTACTTGTTGCTAAGGTATTTATTATTGTTACTTGTTGTTAAGGTATTTATTATTGTTACTTGTTGCTAAGGTATTTATTATTGTTACTTGTTGTTAAGGTATGTTTTATTTACTAGGTATCTACTATTGTTACTTGTTATTTACTGTTGTTACTTTTGAAAGGGCAAATCACCTTCGGTGTGGTGTCCATGAATAAATAATATATAAAATTCAATCTCAGTGGATCCTCAACGGCTGATTTCCCTAATGCTCTAAAACATTTCAAAGGGTTCAATATCAAAAATATCCCATATGCTATTGGCAAAACAACTACGCAAGAAAAGAATGTAAGCAAACCACATAATAAAGAAGACTAATTCCATAGAGGAAAAGATACTCAAAGACACAAGAAGAGAAGAGGGCGAACTCATCTTGAGTGGGGGAGGGAAGCGATTGTTGAGGCGAGTTTAAAGAAGGCTTCAAGAGAGTCTGGCTCATTAGGAACGGCGAACTAACAAACAAGCACGAGGAAGGAGCAACTCAAGTACAAGTCCAAAATAATACCAATTAAAATCAAACCTCATCCTCTTCTGGAGGTACCTTGAGGATGTTGGTGAACTTCTATAAATGGATCCAGAACAGTGCTCTATGACGCAGATATTGTGTGTTTGTGTGAAATGGGAGGGTAGTGAGATAGAGAAAGAAAGAGAAAATAATGTTAATTGTTTTAATGTTAATCTTTATATATATATATATATATATATATATATATATATATATATATAATAATTCTACTGTACGTGTGTATGTCACTGAACTCTTCCTAAACGGCTGAACCGATTTGAATGAATTTTTTTGTACCCATTTGGGCGACTCCTGGATGGTTTAGATTCACAAATCAGCCCGGAAGATGGAGCAGAAGTGTGGGTCGTAAGGGAGGCCTAAAATTAAAAATAGCGATATTTCATTTCCTATTGCTTTTCGGCAAATATGCACAGGATAAAAGTTGTTTATTTTGTTATATAGAGTAACTTTTGTTTTTATTCACTTTTGTAATATAACAAAGTACAAACGAGATATACACTAAAAAATTAAAGTGGGAGCCAACAATTTTATTGGGAACTAACGATTGAATCGAACTTAACGAAACTCTATATGTAAATTAGCATTAATTCTTTCATGATTATAAGCTATATTCAATTTTTTAGGTTCGAACGGGAGTAGGGGTTATAAGGGAGGTCTAAATAAAACATTTGCGATATTTTATTTTCTATTTGTTTTTAGGCAAACGTGCACATAACAAATGTTGTTTTTTGTGTTATTAAAAGTAGCTTTTGTTTTAAACATAATATTATTAAATTTAGTATCCCAATCGCTTGAAATATCATGCAGGACAACGTCTGTCGGATCAGCTTGTATTAATATATATATTCACATCTAAATATAACTAAATGAATCCCTACTTCCCTTGGTCACGGCATCACACGTGAACTGCTCGATCAATTTGACTAATTCTTTTTTTGTTGTGTTAGTTATTGTCAGGAAGATTCTTATGAAAGGAAAACTTAGGAAGTCGCGCAGAACATTAGGAAATTTAAGAAAACTTAACGACCTTATTAACATTTCTAATGTAACCTTATGGTTATTTGGCATAATTGTCAGTCGTTTAAATGTTTAACTGTAGGCGATTGTCAGAATGCGCGCTACAAATACATATTACATAGATCCATTGATTGGAATTATATTGATATAAAATAATTAATTTATCATTTCATAGTGAACATTTTACAGGCGATTCAATTACAGTGGGTGTTTTTAAGAGAAGTGTATATTCATCATGGTTTGTTCAGAGAAATAACGCCTAATATTAACCCGTAACAACAGACGGAAATCAGATTGACTCCGCATTTTTAGATACTCATTAGATTCACATTGTTTTACTTCCGTTAACCGCACCATGCTTTCAGTACCTTCAAACTTTCCTTAGACTTTCCTCAGTCTGCAGGTGCACTGTCGAGACTACACATCTGTTTCTTTGTCACTTATTTGTTTCTGAATTCAGTGATGCGCATTACGGAGTCAGCTTGACTCTACGTCTGTGTTAGTGAGAGACAAAATTGGTAAGCTTCTTCCTCCAAATTATATACTTGGGAAAGGTTTTATGTATATAAATGCAACAAGAGTTCTTTATACCTTCTAATCTTATTGTCAGAACAGGAAAGGAAGCTACAGAAACCAACACAATCAGTGCTGAGGTTGACTTCTCCTATTTATGGCTCAAATATGAATATAACTGCAGATAATTGGTTCTCGTCAGTTGAACTGGTGAACATCCTGAAGGAAAAGAAATTGACATACGTTGGACAGTAAAAAGGAATAAACGGGAAATACCACCAGAATTTTTACCCCAAAAGAGAATAGAAGTTGGAAGTAGTATTTATGGTTTCTCAAAGGATTTGACATTGATATCATATGTACCAAAGAAGGGAAGAGCTGTACTACTTATGTCATCTATGCACTCTCCAGCTCAAGATGAAGAAGGTAACAAGCCATAAATTGTTAGTTTCTACAACAATACAAAATCTGGAGTTGATACTCTGGATGAAAAATGTGTGACTTACGTAGGACTAGAACGTGACTTACGTGTGACTTGGTCGTAGGACTAGAAGATGGGCAATGGCAATCATGTTGCGCATTCTTGACATCAGCGCTGTCAATGCATTTATTGTTCACCAAGCTGCAGGTGATAATCCACAGTAAACGAGGTTTAATTGCATGAAAAATCTTGGAAAACAACTAGTTACCGATGAACTAGAGAGAAGATTAGATAATCCTTGACTTGACCAGGAAGTGAGAACATCAATCAGGAAGGATCTTGGTAAAGAAGAGGAGCAAACAATATCCGGTGGAGACAAGCTGGTAACTAGAAAATATAGCTGTATATACCCTAAAAAACTGAAAAGAAAAACCAGCACATTATGCAGACGTTGTAATCGACAAGTATGTGGGCAGTGCTCATTAGTTGGGTGCAACAATTGTGTTTGAAGTAGGGCAGTTTTATTTTGTAAGAGAGTCATATTTTACATTATCTGTATCTGAAATTATAGTGAAAAACATTGTTTATTACTTTTATGAAATGAATAAGTCAATAATATAAGTAAATCTTAGAGAAAAGTTTAATTTGATAACTCACTGAGCAGGTATTATGTTTTATGAATTTTTTGGTCTTAAATAAAATTCTGATTTACTAAATGTGGTAATTTCCACCCCTAATTGTTCATATCGCTTAATTATACATAAAATAAATAAATAAAGAAAGAAAAGTTGCGATATAAAGGTGTAAATGACAAAGGGAATATATGGAGTCGGTTTGACTCCACGTCTGTGGTTATGTAACACAAATTCACGTCTGTGGTTACGGGTTAAATGTTTAATTCCATATGGAGTTTTGGTAAATTCTGATAAACCGTTTCATAACTGTTAACTTTTCTAATTGTTTAAAACTGCCAGCATTTAGATTTTTGTTACTATTTTGATAGTTTAAAACTGTCAGCATTTAGATTTTGTTGAATGTTTTGAAATTTTAAAAATGCCAGCAATTAGGTTTTTTGAGTTTTCATAGTTTATATATGCCAGAAATTAAATTTGTTGACTGTTTTGATAGCTTTAAAATGTCAGCAATTAGATTTGTTGACTGTTTTAATAGTTTGAAAATGCCAGCGATTAGATTTGTTGACTGTTATGATAGTTTAAAAATGGCAGAAATTTGATATTTTGACTGTTTAAAAATGCCAGCAATTAGAATTTTTTAGTTTTCATAGTTTAAAAATGCCAGCAATTAATTTTTTTGACTGTTTTCATAGTTTGAAAATGCCAGCGATTAGATTTATTGACTCTTATGATAGTTTAAAAAAGGCATAAATTTGATATTTTGACTGTTTAACCCTTCGTCGGGCGCGTGATCTCTAAGATACACAGTTTCTAGAGAAATATTTGCCACTCCTCATAGCAGAGAGTGGTGATGTGGTGCTCCGAGTTATGAGCTTTATAGGTCTCCCCCTCAAGGTATGCTGTGTCACTGTATATGATGGAGTCGTCTGTTACACCTGTCATTCAGTTTAATCTCCTAGATACCACGCGCCCGGTCTCGTAAGTTTTTTTGAAATCGGTATTTCATAAATAAATACATCAATTAAGTTTCTCTTTATTTAAAGGAATCATATAAACCCATTTTTCTATTATTTTGCTCATACCTGAGCTTTCAGAAGAACTTGTATAAGGAAATATTGTAGTACGCAGTGACAACAGTAGATGCTTACCAACCGAACTAAGGACGAAACTCGAAGAGTACAGAGGCTCATTGGACCATACATTGTACCCACGTATTGAACAGCATAAAAATAGTCCCTCTGCTAAAAAGAACAAAAGAAAATGATGTGAACCAAGCAAAACTGATAAGAAATGTAGGTTTACTAATTACTGTTGTGAGATTTGCAAAAACAAAATTTGTTAACAACATAGTTCCATGCATTGTCCTAATATTAATTCACCTCTGCAAAATAAATAATAATTAAACTGCTGTTTTTAAAAGGATT
The DNA here is from genome assembly GCA_019009955.1 of Riptortus pedestris. Lineage (NCBI taxonomy): Eukaryota > Metazoa > Arthropoda > Insecta > Hemiptera > Alydidae > Riptortus > Riptortus pedestris. The sequence goes on from CM032228.1 coordinate 66,395,053, forward strand.
GGTACATTAAAATTTATATGATTTTTAATAAGCCTTATCTAAAACTGATTTCGTGCTACATATTTTAGAATGAAGTTATATTCAGTAAATTTGTTTATATTGTTCACAAACTGAAATGAATTATGTATAAATAAGACATGTGCATTTAAACAATTTCTTTTGATATTTGTATTTTTTAATTATATTTTAAAAATTATCGTCCACGGTTTTAATAATAATGAATCTATTACCAACTTGATTATTTTATCTACCAAGATTTATTTTTATTATAATACTTGTCAATTTTAAAAATTATTTACTTCTTTCAAACAAATACTTCCTCTGTTATGGTTTCTAATCACACAGTGAACATTTTAGTGCAAAATATATATTATAAAACTGTATTTCCGTAAAAACAGATGAAGATGATCTCTGAGATACACAGACGGAAGACGGAATATTCTTCACGCGCCCGACCGAGGGTTAAAAATGCCAGCAATTCGACTTTTAGACTATCAAAACAGGCATAATTGCTGGGATTTTAAACTATCAAAAAATGTAATTGCTGGCATTTTTAAACTATTAAAACAGTCAAAAAATATAATTGCAGAATTTTTAAATTATCTAAACAGTCAAGAAAATCAAATTGCTGCCATTTTTAAACTATCAAAACAGTCAAACTTATCAAATTGCTGCCATTTCTAAGCTATCAAATCAATCAAAAAATCTAATTACAACATTTTTAAACTGTCGAAAAATTCAAAAATTTCAGAAATTAGATTTTTTGACTAATTTGGTAGTTTAAAAATGCCAGCAATTAGATTTTTTTACTAATATCCAGGAATTCAATAATTGCTTTAAAATGGTGTAATTAGTCCCAACATAAGTTATTCGAAATAATTGTATGCCAACTTTAAAGGTAATTATTTATATTGGAAAACAATAGCCTTTTACAACCACGTGCATGATGACAAATAAGTTGACAGCTTTGAATATTAAATGGTGTATCAAGATGATGTGAACTATCGATCAGAATTCTTAAATTCGCTGGAATTTCCCGGATTGCCATATCTAAATCTTCAAGTAAAAATCGGATCAGTAATAATTATGTTTGCGGAATATATCCCAGCCACACCTGACACCGACTTGCAGTGAATTAATTAATGAACGACGTCATCGAAGCCAGGATTTTGATAACGGAAGTAGAAAGGCGAAAACGTTTTGATTTCACTGATTCCTTTGATTCGGATTGCCATCAACTTTAAAGAATTCAATATTCATATTTAAGATACGTCTGATGGGTCAGCTAGTATAGTGTGTGCGTGCGTGTATGAGTTTTAATTTTATTTTTTATAATTAATAAGAGCAGGTGATATATCTTCTTTCAGTATTTCTCATTCGTTAATTTCTAAACTCTGTCTTAAACTTAATTTTTGTTTATTTTTCCTCTTATATTTTTAATTACCAACCTACTTTTTAAATATTTTAATTGGATTAGTATCCAGAACAAAGCTTATTCATCAAGATTGTTTTGCATTTCTTTTTTTTTTGGATCTTTATTTTGTGTTGTTAGCACAAAAACTCCTTTTAGTTTACCCGCACCAAAAGTTTTTTATTCCTCTTACTATTAATTGGATTAACTATTCTAATAAAACATAAGTTATTATTTATTAACTTTTGAATTATTATTAATCAATTACTTGTTTAAGGGAAGACTTTGTTTAAAAAAAAAATCTATAGAAATAAACTCTAAGATTGGTCTGTTTTTCTATTTAAATTCGGCAGGGTTCAATTTTTTGACGTTTCAGACTATTCTTACAACAATGGCAACAAAACTCAAAATCTTGTTGATTTCTATGGAATATTATATTTGTGATACAACTATACCAAGGTACAATATATAGGCTACATGAGATTTTCAACTAGGAGGGGAATTTACTTCGACGTGAAAATTAAAATTGCTCAATATCTTCTTTAGTATGGTTTTATCGAAAAATCGTAAGGAACAAATTGTGTTTAAAGTGGCAGTTGTGGTTCTAAATCGTTGTTTAAATTTATCAATTTTGACATCCAGAATCTAGACGCCATACTTCGTTCGCGTTTCATGAAAGTGCTGGAATAGAATTAGTTAATTGTTTATTTATGTATTAAGAGAACTTCGTTAATATTCATTTTTTCAAGAAATATTGTTCTTCATCTCCAAATCGGCTACCTGCTCCAGAGCTCTTCTCGTCACGCTTCAATGTGCTAATTTTCGGTAGCTCTACGGCTGCCTTCCTCAGTCTATGCATTGCCAATGTTGTGATAGGTCAATGTTCGGGGTCTAAGTGATTTAGATCTACTATTTTATACTTTGCTTCGAGCCTCAGGAGTGGTTGTTTTCTTCAAGGTCTATATCTCTCTTGATATTGATTTTATCAGAATCACGTAAAGACCACATTGTGTTTAAAACGTATTTTTCAGTCCTAATACGTTGCTTGAATGTATGAATTTGGAAATTCCGATTACCAGCTTCCGGTCACAAAATGGAATTATTAGAATGCCTCAAATAGATTGTGAAATATTTATGTTTATGAAAAATTTATTTAGGACATAAATGTCACAATGCGCTACATTATGGCTTTCTACTACTCATAGTAATAGTGGTTTACTTGGAATAACCTTAAAAATTTTTCATGAGAAACCAGTTTTATTTCAACACGCTACGACGGGTAACACAGCCGCTTTCATCTCATACTGGATAATTCCTGATAAGAATTCGTCATTATTTCGTTGAATGCTAGCACGATGCAACGATATTTTGTGACGAAAAGCCACATTTTTTGAACTCTTGAAAGACATAGAATTCTTCAATAGTCGTTGAATACCAACTCCATGTCTCATGCTTAAAAAAAGATCACGAAAAATAATTGATTAGTCTATCGCGAGTTAATGAGAAAGATACGAAGTGGGTTTAAAGAGATTTATTGCGTACAGAACATTACGGAATGAAAACAAGAACAAGGTTAAGACAAAGAGTAAACAAAGTTAATAATTAAAAACATATGATTTTAGAAAAACATTAATAAATAAATAATGTAGGCAGGCGGTGAGGACGGCCACATACTCCTCTCCCAGTGGCAACGAGAAGGCTAAGCAGCGTATTTCATTGGAAATCGTACAACTCGCCCAGAGAGGATTTTCTGTTCGGTGGTGGCTTTGGGCTCGAAAGATGCAATATGCTGTGAATGTTCTTGAGTCGTTTGGTTGGGCGGGATAGCTGAGGACGGCCACAAGTTAGAGATCTTAGTTAACCAAGAATTTATATTTTGCAGGGAAACCATTATGAAATCACTTTATCGATTGCCACATTGTATTTCATGGGTAATAAAGATACATTTATGTTTCAGGACATTTCTGTTGCGTGCCGATTTCTTCATTAGTTAATTTAATTTATATATTTATAAGGGAAACCGTTTCTGTTTTACCCGTTAACGACTTGCAACACGGCTAGTTACCTTAAAAAGACTTTTTTTTTTCTTTCTTTTTTTTTTTTAAATTATTTATATCGTATATATATTTGTCTCATCACAATTTCTAAAACTTGAAATGAACATAAAAATAGTATTAGAGTTACTAATTAAACTATCTGACCTGTCGAAACCAACCAAATGCTAATTAAACATACATGACTCCTAACAGAAACTTTAACTTTCCAGGAATCGTGGAATTGCTTCTGGCTTAAATCAAGTTGATGAGAGGGTTATAGATCCACTCCCTTGCGCTACGGTTTAATTGAGTTCGTTTGTAAACTCTTACGGTCTATTTCAATGATTTTTGGTATAGAATACAACATAAATGAATAATTAAAAATTTAATTACTTATTATTTTATAGAAATAATTCTTCATATATATAATAAACTTCCGTCAGGCAGGGGCTGTGCGAACTAAGCAGATTTCATATTTACTTTTTGTGTATTTATCACAAAAAGTAAAAGTTCAATGTGAACAATATTCTGTTCTTAAATAAAGTTCTTCATGATATAACAGCACATTGTTAATATGACAGAAGTAGGAGTGGGGGATTAATGAAGCCCGAAAACTAAAAAAAAAAATGTAAATATCTCCGTTAATGTTGTCATACCTGTCGGTGGAGACCGTAGTCACTGGCTGATGGTCGAGTACAGCTGGCAAGTGCTTTCGATGCGATGGCACCATCTTCAAGCCCGTCAAAAAGTTGTACTGAGTTAGATGACTGTTGGTCAGTAGGTTTTATGCGTCTGGTCACCGTATTAGTTTGTTTACGTGTAGCTGTTTGCATTTTAGCCAAAATCTGTTTACTTACCTCAGATCTGTCAACCGAAGGGTATTAGCTAGTGTCCAGGTAAATTCATCAGCTAGTGACGACGGTCTCCACCGACAGGAATGACAACAGTATCATTTATACTGGCGGTTCTAACCCTTTATTTGAATCTCCGTCAATAATCAAGATAGAGAAAATACGGATGTAGCAACATTTATAAAATATTTAATTTACAATACGATTTTTTCTATTCACTTCTTCGACCCGACGTATAATAACGGAGATATTTTGAATTTTCGAAATAACCCTTCTAACCCCCCCCCCACCCCCATCTCGTTTCAGCTATAACGAAGTTGATCTTTATTTTTATATAAAACGTATAAATATCCAATTTGTCTACGATCAAAAAAAAATTACGACCCCTAGAAATTTTTAACAGACCACATTTTTGTAATTCCCTAGGTACGATCAATGGATATTTTAGGATATTTTTCAAAAAAAACACGTCATGAGTAAGAACTAAATAGTTCCTTTGGGAATAGGGGAGGGGGGAGAGAGAAAGAGAGAGAGAGAGAGTGAGAGAGAGAGAGAGAGACAGGAGAGAGAGAGAGAGAGACAGGAGAGAGAGAGAGAGAGAGAGAGGCGAGGAGAGAGAGAGAGAGAGAGAGAGAGAGAGAGAGAGGAGAGAGAGGAGAGAGAGAGAGAGGAGAGAGAGAGAGAGAGAGGAGAGAGAGAGAGAGAGAGAGAGAGAGAGAGAGAGAGAGAGAGAGAGAGAGAGGGGAGAGAGAGAGAGAGAGAGAGAGTGAGAGAGAGAGCGAGAGAGAGTGAGAGTGAGTGAGTGAGTGAGAGAGAGAGAGAGAGAGAGAGAGGGGGGGAGAGGGAGGGGAGAGGGGGGGGGGAGAGAGAGAGGGGGGAGAGGGGGGGGGAGAGAGAGGGGGAGAGAGAGAGAGTAGGTGCAGAAGGGGTAGAGAGAGTTGATACAAGGGAATTATACAAGGGTAATATTAGGAGGTCCCTGAAGTCGTAGTAAGATCTAGTTCAAGTTGTAAACCATGCATGAAAGCAAACTAAACTTGGATTCCTTACTGGCAAATTCTATGTGTACTCTATTCACATATTCGTTTACCTCTCTTAATAACCAGCAAACGCTTTTTAATAAAATACACAGAACGATGCAATGTAGTATTTATTTTAATTAAATAAGAGCGCATTCAGGGCCCTTTCTTAGCAAATTTACGTGAGGAATTTAAAATTTAAAGCAAGTTTTCAAGCAAGTTATCTATTCCAAAAATCTTAGTAAATATTGGTAATTATAGGTTGCAAAAAAATATTGTACAGGATCTATATGATTTGCAAATATATTCCTTAAAGTAGACATCTATGAATTCCCTTGAATTGATATATATATATATATATATATATATATATATATATACACACACACATATAACCATTATTTTGAGCCCCAACTCAATCCCCATTCAAGTAAAAAAGACATTAATTAATTAATTGGAGCAACACGACAAATATTTTAGTGTAAAGATAAAAATAAACATGCACCACTGTCTTAAGCTTCTAAATCTGGAAGGTAAGGCATCATTAAGTGTAGCCATATCAGTTGAACCTTCATCAATATAAAGTCTGTAGAACAGGGTTTCTCAGTGTAAAATAGATCAATGGCATGAAATTGAAACAGGATACACTCATTGGTGGGGTATCCTGATCATTTTTAAGTCAACGGGCTCATACCTTTAACTCATTCCTGTTCCTTCAATGAAATTGGAAAAAGCGAAATTTTCCTTGAATTAATGTCATCAGTAAAATTAGTTGATAGAGCGACGACTAGGCTACACTGTAACTCGACCAGCTAATATTAGGTTTCCTCAATAATGGTGTTATTACGGGGACTTCCGTTGTCGTCTCTGGTTGCTTAGAGATCACCATAGACTTAAGACAAGAAGCAACATATTCACAAACGTTGTTATCTTCTTGTTCTAAAAGTGATAGTAAACAAAGAAAGAGACAAACCATGGTGGAACCATAATACAGAAACAATATTTCATACATAGCAGTACCAATGATTCGGACCAAAGGTTGACATACTGCGGCATTGCCTCCAGCAATAGACAAATTGCAGGCAAGTTAGTTTGTACGAGTATGTCCAACGCAAAAGTAAATAGGCTTAAAAGAAGTAAGGATCAAGCCGAGTACCAAATATTCTGTACGTACCGAAAAGATTGGTAGCTCTGAACATGTTGAGAGCTCACGATTCCTTGTTAAAGCAGGTTTAAGAAGAAGGGAGGATGAATTTATAAATAACGAACTATTCACAGGAACCGGATACTTCTTAGCCATGCAAGAAGTTCTCCATTTCAGTTTCTTCCTGTAATTCAATTACAAAAACAGGAATAAGAGTCAGTGAAAAGTGGCCATTCACCAAATAAAGCCGGAGGTCCCCGTGGTCCGGTTGAGGAAGGTATTTGGAGGTGAAAAAGACAGAGATCTGTAAAGGTGAAGATTCCGAAGTTAGGGAAATTTTTGAAGATTATACTGTTTGCGACACTTCGCGATAATGTACCCTGATGGTCTGTGGGATGGCTTCCAAAGAATTGAGGTCCACAGCTACAGAGCGCTCGGAATGGTTCAAAATATGAGCAGAGACCAAGGAAGGACTTTGCTAGAACTAAGCAAGCAGGAAGTGATGGCAAATAAAGACAGAGCAATCGTAATTGGAGGAGGATGACAGGGATTGGCGAGGTGACAAAGGTGTACGAGTATATTCTACAAATACGGTAAAGTTTACGAAGAAAGTGCGATAGTCGGATACTAATGCTAGATGTAAATACCTAGAACGTTATAACCAAATTAAGCGCAAATTAGACAAGACTTAGAAGTGATAGCGGACTGAAAGCAGGCAGGTGTGTAAAGTTTGATTGAGAAAGCAAAGAGAGAGAGAGGGGGCGGTAGAGGGGAGTGTTTGCGCGGGGTGTCGGTGGGTAGTTCTAACAGGACTTAGCGGTGGCCTAATTCCTAAATTAAGTGGACCTAAGGCTAGTTAGGACTTGGTGGGCACAAATCAGGGGCCCATATGTCCGGCCCCTAAACCGGTTTAGGCCCTCTAAACTCCGGGCATGCTCAATGGATTTTCCCCCCAGAGGCAGAATCCTCCCACCGCCGACAGATAAGTCCCTGCGCATCCGAACCTACTAAATGCCTTCCGCTCCCCTGATGAGCCTCTCTGTTATTTCTCTTTTCCTTCCTCCCCTTGATAGGCCCATATAAAATCACTCGGGTTTTTACTGCTCTACAAAACCCCTAACTTAAATGCGTCTTGGGGGAAAAGATCCAGAATTAGAAACTCTTGCCTTTTCATGGTCAAAATAAAATTACTCTCAACTGCACTTATTAAAATCGTAAAATGCTCCTCGCGCGGTGGTTGTGTATATAAAACAGGTTTCCTCTTTATAAACTTGAAAACAAGAAATTTCGTCATCGCACGTGTCATACATATATTACCTACTTCTCAATTGCTAGTGACCAGGTTCAGACGACCACAAACGTACGCTGAAAATAACACATTTAGCAATAGAATCGGCCAATGCAAAACATTTCATGATTTTCGATTCTTAAAATAAGAACAAAGATTAATTCACTTTCCAAATACTGTATAATGTATAAAATGGTTTCTAGCAACACTTTTCCATAGGACACTAAATAATAGAGGATGAAAGACTTTACATTTCACCCGGTCACTAATTCACACTTCTTGATGACAGATACCCTTTTATGAACATCTAATTTACTGTCACATGAAGCAATGAAATATGGAGTTTGACTAAAATAAATAAAAACTGAGTATCCAAAACCATTAAAACTTACACACACTCTTATACATAAACTCACTCACATATTACTGATTATTTTAAATGTCTCGAATTTCAATCCAATCGCAACATTACAGCCTGTTATATTCTGTCTGTTAATTAGTAGTCTTCCTCTTCGAGCAGTCTCTCTCAAAAACATTGATTTATAATCAATGTTTGCGTATTCGGTAAAATATTGCTTTGTTTACTTTGAACTTATATACAAAACCTCATAAAGATGAAGATAATGTGGGTCTCTAGTATTGTTCACTCCATTGTTTCAGCATTTTTCCTATTAAGAGGAGGGTGTACCCATTGTTCCGATTTTCGAAACTCGACTTCAAATGTCCATCGATCTAGAAGATGACGAAAATTAAGCCCATTCAAAATTATATTCATATACTTCCCTCTTGCCCCTCTAGGGGTAACAATTTTAGTTTTCCCTTTACCAAACTCAATATATAAAGATATCATCTAACATTAAAGATCAAGTTCAATCAAGGGAGGGGGAGGGTTGGAGGGGTCAAACCGAAAATTTAAAATACCTTCGGTATTATGTGTTGGGTCAAAAGTAGTTGCAAATTTAATTTTAGTTATTACAGCCATGGATTGGGTGCATCTACCACTACCTTCAGTGAGCTGTAGGTAAAAAAAGGCCGTGACGCAGGGACTGCGTAAACTAAGCAGATTCCCCACCGGTGACCTCATCTCATCATATTCTCTATTTCTCTGTAAAAGTTTAATGACAACAATAGTTGGTATTTAGGGTTCAAATACAGTTCTCCATTACATAACAGGAGCTTATTGTTAATATCACGTGAGTAGGAGTGGGGGTTTACTGAACGTCTAAAACCCCAAAAATGCAAAGATCTCGGTTCATAATCAAGATAGTTAAAATTCATACATGACATCATTTATAGAACATTACGTTTGCAATAAGATGGGTTCTATACAATTTTTCGATCCGACCCTTAATAGTATTTTCGAAATTCATCCCTCTAACCCTCCCCTCCCATTGGTCGGACTTCAGCCATTAACGAAATTGATATTTCTTTTTACATAAAATGTTTAAATATCCAGTTTGGTAACACGTCAAACAAAAATTGTGACCATTGATCGTTATCAGACAAGTATGTATAATTCAAATAAAGATTTAGAACCGCCAGTATAAATGATACAGGTTGTCATACCTGTCGGTGAAGACGGACTAAAACGTAAACATCCTAAAATACGGTGAACAGACGTATGAAACCTACTGACTAACGGACAACTAACTCAGTACAACTTTAGACGGCTTGAAGATGGTGCCTTCGCATCGGAAGAGCTTGCCAGCTGTACTCGGCCAGTGACGACGGTCTTCACCGAGAGGTATGACAACAGTATATATAGTTGTCAACGGGCCTTATTGTCGTAATTTCCTGGGTAGGATTGATGGACATTTGATGAAATTTTTGAAAATCGCGTCATGAGTATAACCTTAAGGAAAATCCTTCCCTTAAGGAAAATCTGCTAAAATAATTCACCTTGACACTGACAACACATTTTAAACTGTATTAATGCTAAATTATCGAATGCATCTACATATGCAAATGTATGTAAAATTCCAAAGTGACAGGAATCGTCGAAACACGAAAACTAGCCAAACAGACTCAAGCGAGACCTATGTTTCAACTTTGGAGTTTCGGCAACTTCCTCTTCTTTGTATTAGTGCATTCAATCACGACCATAAAACCGGAAAGGATGTAACAAGCAAACGTTCCGAGTAATTACTGGCTGTACAAAAGCGGTTCCTAGGACCTTGTGTTGAAGGGCATTGCAAGTTGCCCTTTCATTGATTGACTTACCGCGGAGGTGATGAAGGTGCCATCGAAAACAATAACGCCTCTGATTCAAAGGCGAGGCGTCAATAGGAACTACCTCAACTTGTGTTTACACTGACTCCTACAACAAACTTGTACCATTGTAACAGCTCTAAATGTGTTTGCCGACGGCTGACGTAACCATCTGCCAGTCGTCTCTTTCAAGCCTTTAATTTAGTGTCAGATATCAGATACAGTCAGCAAGAGTGACTGAAAGAGAGACCGAGTTATGTAACTGTGCAAAAAGTGTTACTAAAATAGCAGACAATAATAATAAATAACGTACAAGCTTATGACCTAGAACAGGGTTGCTATCTGAAACTATGGTGGATATCCGTCAACAGGTTTAACAAATTAATCCTCTACATAGAGTTAATGCATTCCCGTTATAAATTCCAGCAACAAATGTTAACAAAACCTCCGTCAAGCAGGTGCCAGATTTCTCACGTACGTCACGTCTTTGCATTTATCTGAAAAGTCCGTCACGCAGGGGCTGCGTAAACTAAGCAGATTTCCCACGTGAAGTTTTACAATAGAGAAATTTCAGAATAGAGAGTCAAACAGTTACAAACGCCAACAACAGGTATTAACCCTAAACACTGGGACGGGTAAATGTCAAAATATTGTGCAAAGTAAAGCCTTGCCAAAAAAATACCATCACCATTCAGCCTCAAATCAATTCCAGGGCGAAGCCGGGTATCTGAGCTAGTATATATATATATATATATATATATATATATATATATATATATAATTTTTAGTGAACCTCATATCTAAAACCTCTTTCATCTGTGCATTTATCTAAAAAAGTAAAATATAAATGAGAAAAATATTAGGTATTTCAGTTTCAAATAAAGTATTTCATTATATAACACAGTTTTGTTTATATGACATGCGTCGGAGTGGGGGTTTACTGAAGGCAGAAAACTAAAAAATGCAAATATCTCTGTTTTTATTGAAGTTTGAAAATAAATGTATATAAAAATAAAAAAATATAGAACATTATATTTGCAATTAGGTTATAAACCCTTTTCCGATGCAACTTACAATAAAAGATATATTTCGAATTTTCAAAATTCTCTCTAAACCTCCTTTCACACTAGTTAAATTTATTTTTCTTTTTTTCACATAAAACGTTCAAGTTTCAAGTTTGGTAACGTTAAGACCAAAATTGCGAGTGCTAGAGCAGTAAAAGAAAAATATATATACATGTATAATTTTGAACGAACCTCATTTTTGCCATCTACTAGGTAGGAGGGATGGACATTTGAAGAATTTTTTTTCAAAATCGCATCATCAGTTCGGCCTCAATATCTGATTTCTGCTAATAATTGAAGTTGTGGAATACTTAACTTCTCCTCAATAAACTACTTTTAAAAAGTTTATTTAAATATCTGCCTATTCTAGTAGCTATATTATGAGACTTTCATTTTACATTGGAAGTACAAATTACAATGCTTCAATGAGTGAATTTAATTCACCGAGCCTTTTTTAGCAGATTTCCCTTAAGGGAAATCAGCTATTGAGGTCGTACTCATGACGCAATTTTCGAAAAGAATTTAATTGATTTTATGTAAAACTAGCTCAGATGCCCGGCTTCGCTCGGGAATTCATTTGAGGCTGCTTGGTGATGGTATATTTTTGGCAAGGCTTTACTTTGCACAATATTTTGACATTTACCCGTTCCAGTGTTTAGGGATAATACCCGTTGTTGACATTTGTTAATAATAAAATTATTTTTTTTATGTAAGACTTCACTGTCCTGCATATTGTCATATTTCCCGTCTCCTGTGCATTATGCATAGATTTGAATTATTAAGGAAAAAATATTGACATACATTTGAATTAATTTTTTCAGGTGAGGTACCTGGTAGATCATATTGAAAAGAAGTGTTGAGCAAATTTCTCTAAATAACAAAATAAACAACTTTTGTTATGTGCATATTTGCCGAAACCCCAATAGGAAATCATTATTATTAATTTCAGGCCTCCCTTATAACCCCCACTCCTGCCCGTCCCTGGAAATGTTAGTATGGCTTATTGTAAGGAAGGTGTTAGTGCTAATACACATACTGAGTGTTTTATTTAGTTCGGTTGAGTCTTTTGTGCCAAATAAAATTGTTGTCTCCCGCCATAATTTTTAGCGTATAACGCCTTTATACTTCGGTATACGATGATAGTGTATATAAAAAAAAGTTTCTCTAAATAACAAAATAAACAACTTTTGTTATGTGCATATTTGCCGAAAATGCAATAGGAAACGAAATATCACTATTATTAATTTCAGGCCTTCCTTATAACCCCCACTCCTGCCCGTTCCTAGAAATGTTAGTATAGCTTATTATAATGAAGGCGTTAGTACTAATTCACATACCGAGTTTGGTTTAATTCAGTTGAGTCTTTAGTGCCAAATAAAATTGTGGACTCCTGCTTTAGTTTATAGCGTATAACTCATTTATGCTTCCGTATACGGCAAATGTGCATATAACAAAGGTTACTCTAAATAACAAAATAAACAACTTTTGTTATGTGCATATTTGCTGAAAAAGCAATAGGAAACGAAATTTCGCGAAAAAAATCAATATACAGACAGAGGTTACAATTTTATATATATATAGAAGAAAGATCAAGTTCGTTAATGGCTGAAATCGGACCAGTGGGAGGGGGGGGGGGTTAGAGGGTGGATTGTTGAAAAGTCGAAATATGTCCGTTATATTGCGTTGGAACAAAAAAGTGTATAGAATCAATTTTATAGAAAATTAAATTTACTATAAATATTGTTCTATTCATTTCTTCTCTATCTTGAATATTAACCGAGATATTTGCATTTGTATTGTGTGAGTGGTGGGTATAAGTCGGCCATATTTGGTACTTTCTGCCGAAAGCTTGTTCGTCATTCCTAAATGTTCGTCCCTCGTGAATTGGTTTAGAGATTCATTACTACTGCCGTTATTATTAGGCAGATTTCTCTATTGTAAAACATCACGTGGGAAATCTGCTTAGTTTACGCAACCCCTGCGTGACGTAATTATTTTTCTCTCCTCATAGTAACCCTATGAAGAATTATTTATTTGAATACATGTTCCATTGCCACATGGCAAATATCTACTCAAATATAATATAAAAGAAATAATAATAATAAAAGAAAATATTAAAATAAGTAAGATAATTACAAATAAAATTAATAAATGAAATGAAAAAGTAAATAAATAAAATCAGAACAAAAACAAATCAATTACAGTTAAACTCAAGCGATGTTTAATTTGCGAGTCTATTTAAGGTAAATATATTGATTTATGATTCCCATTCCTTACAATCAACTTTACATTCTAATGTATTTTTGCTACATCCATATCTATACTTTTGATAAACTTTATAAGTTCTTTATTATATTTGTTAAATATAATATGTGGTGGTTCTGGCCAATTTCGTCCTTTTAAAACTATATTCATTATTTAATTTGATCTATTTTGATTAAATGTTGAAAGTCATAACGTATATGTAAAAACGTTTGTGTTGTCTGTGAGTCGCAAGTACATTTGTCATTGTCTTGAATATTAAATCTTGTTAAATGTCTGTCCATGTTCCGTTAGAAATTGTGTGCATTTGTGATGGTGACTCTTAATTGTGTTGTAGTTGTTGCAAGTTATATTTGGTATGTATTGATGTAAGCTGTAAGATTTGTTACATGCCGTCCAGTCTCTGTTCCACTTATGTATTTTGTCGGTACGTAAGTCTTTTTTAATGTATGAGAGTGGTACGAGAGAGAATTCGGGGCATATTTTTGTATCTTGAGCTGCTTCCTTTGCTAACGTGTCAGCTTGTTCTTTTCCAATATTTCCTGAATGGGCTTTTACCCAAGCTATGTGTATGTGTAGGTTTAAATGTATAATTTCTAGAATATTTTTCCTGATGTTTTCTGTGGATGGGTCGTGTATAGTAGGGTTGCGTATTGAGTAAATGAGAGTCGTGTTGTCTGTGTGTATGGTCGTATATTTGTATAGGTTATATGATGATTTTATAATGTATTCGGTATCTTTTAAAACAGCGTATTTCTCAGCTTGATTATTGGAGCATCTAGCATCATTCACCGAGCCTTGAGGTTGGATTAATATCGGTGCCCGGTACCCACTTGTGAAGCAATTGAGTAGTTACTTGAATAAGGAAGCAGTGATCATTGGTCAGTAGTGCCAATATAATACGTCAGGGAATGCACCAGCTGACCTCTAGACCTGTCAAACCGACTTGTAAACAGACCATGGCCATTCACTGGATGAAGTACCAGCGATTGTTTCTTTCGGTGTTATTGGTGTTAGAGTAATTTCTAGCTGGCGATATGCAGGGTTTAAGGTAACAGGAGTTGTGAAAACGAGGTTATTGTATGTGTCAATACGTAATTGTCTGAATACAATAATAACCTGTTGCGCTTTAATAATAAACTCCACTAAATCCATTGTAGAGGCGAGGTACTCACGAACATCATGAATAACCTTGACAGTTAGTGTTTGAATTGTCATGTGTTCGCGAGTATCTCGTTGCTATACGTTGCTATATAATAGCCAGGTCAAGAAGAACAGTCACCTAAAGGCAGTAGGGTTGTGAACCTGGTTAGTGCGTGTTTATAACTGTGAAAACCAGAGTCTAAAGTGTGGCCATGGACATTCAATTTGAGTTAATAACTTTTTTCTGTAATCGTTGAATAATGGTAACATTACTAAACTGAAATGAGTGAAGAAAGTGAAGCATTTTGCAATAGAGTGAAGAAAGTGAATTGCCTTCTTAATTAGTAATAAGTATAAATTAAAAAATAATTTGAAGTTGGAAATTAAATGCTTTTAAATGTTTCTTAAAATTGTAAGAATTTATTTTAACAAAATAAATTGAAATGTGAATGAATTATTGGTGGAAATAATCAATATATTTTAAAATTTAAAAATAATAATAATTACCTTCCTTGTTTATAACCTGCACTTGTTTATAACTGCACTACTTCTCAATCATCACTAGTTGTTTTATAACTATGCTTATAACCTTTCACAACCATGCTTATAACCTACCAACAACATACCATAATCTTCACAACATCCTAATTTTGTTCATATTCTGGTTAGATCTGATCATGTATTACACGATTACAGAAAAAAATTAATATTACACTCGTGACGAAAGTAGAATTTACAACTCTCGTGAAATTACCACACTCGCTTCGCTCGTGTGGGTAAACGTTTCACTCGAGTTGTAAAATGATCTACTTTCGTCACTTGTATAATAAATAACTATTTCATATTTTATTTTATTGATTGAATATATCTGTTTGAGTTAAACTGGCCTTGACTTCTTTACGTCTCACATCGCCTCTCACACCATCTTAAAGTAGATACGAAATTTCGCTTGGAACCGAATAGCATTTTCTCTCACGGATAAAGTGAAGAGTGATTCCTCGTTAGCGCCAGGGGCAGATTCCCATATTTCGCCATATTCCGTTTTAAATTTATGACTTTAAAGTGTCCATGAAAGGTATCGTCTCCTCGACACTTTCAAACATCAAAAATTCAGTCTATTCTTCAAGAAACAGAAACAAACAAGAGTTTCAGCAAGTTTCCCTTAAGGGAATTCAGTTATTGAGGTCGTACTCATGACGCGATTTCCAAAAAAGTTCCTCAAATGTCCATCGATCCTACCAAGTAGACGATGAAAATGAGGTCCGTTCATAATTATACACAACAAAACAAGCTTCCCTCCTTCTAAAAAAAAATATTTTTTTAAATATTTTTTAAAACAGGAAATTTGTATTACATTTTGATAGGGCCATGTGGAAAGGAGTGCAGCTTTGCATCGTGCGTTTAGTTGTATAAATGGTAATTTATAATTCTTGCGGAATGTTTTATAACGACTGTTGATAAAATCTGGAGGTCGTTCGTGGATAATCCCAATTCTTTTAGAGTTTCGGCCGTCCTTTGGGATATTGCACCTCTTGCACCTATCAGGAGACCTTTGACGCTCCAAATATATACATACATACGTACATATATATTTTTGTTTAATCCTTACCAAACTTGATATAAAATCGTTTCATGCAAAACTAAAAGGCAAGTTCGTTAATAGCTAAATGGAACCAGTGGAAGGGGGTTGATTAGAGGGGGGGGATTTCTAAAATCCACAATATCTCATTTTACGTCAACTCGAAAAAAATTATTTGGACTGTACTATAGCCAATATTTAACTGTTTTTATTCGCCGCTAAAGATCGTATTAGTTAACAGGGGGGGGGGGCGTGATTCAAAACTTCCAAATTTTTGTTATTGTGAGTTGTATCGATAAATGTAAAAGAACCAATATTGTTTCAATGTTAATGCAGTGCACTTGGTTTCTTCTATTAAATTCTTCAAACTCAAATATTAATCAAGTTACTCCGAATTTCTTGTTTTAGCCTTTATTTTTCATTATTGAAAAGTTGTATAATGACAATATTAGTGAAAATTAAATGTGCTATATAAGTTGTTAAATGCGATTATTCTTTGTCTTACATACATTTCCCTACTAACTCGAATATTACTCATCTCATCTCGACAATAAGCTGATAAATCAGGAAGCATCTCATTTCTGCCTGAAATGTCAAATATGGTTCGCAAGAAAACGGCGATGTGGCATACATAACGTATACATATGTTACGTGTGACGCCAACATTTAAGATTTAATCATATCTTTATATATATATATATAATTCTACTGTGTATGTCACTGAACTCCTCCAAAACGGCTGGACCGATTTTAATGATTTTTTTTTTTGTATGCGTTTGGGTGACGCCCTGGATGGTTTAGATCACAAATCTGCCCGGCAGATGGAGCAGGAGTGGAGGTTGTAAGGGAGGCCTAAAATTAAAAATAGCGATATTTCGTTTCTTATTGGTTTTTCGGCAAATAGGCACGGGTTAAAAGTTGTTTATTTTGTTATTTAGAGTAAATTTAGTTAATAAACGAGATATACACTAAAAAATTAAAGTAAGAGCCAACAATTTTATTGGGTACTAACGATTGAACCGAACCTAACAAAACTATATGTAAATTAGCATTAATTTTTCCATGATTATAAGTTATATTAATTTTTTTAGGTTCGAACGGGAGTGGGGGTTATAAGGGAGGCCTGAATAAAAAATTCGCGATATTTCATTTTCTATTTGTTTTTAGGCAAACGTGCACATAACAAAAGTTGTTTTTTTGTGTTATTAAAAGTAGCTTTTGTTTTGAACATAATATTATTAAATTTAATATCCAAATCGCTTGAAATATCATGCAGGACAATGTCTGCCGGGTCCGCTATTTGTGTTTAAAATGTTTACTTGTTCAATTCTATGTTCACATTTAACCGATCCATTTTTGTTTTCACCGTTTAGTTAATACCCAGTACTATTAAAGAGATTTTTAAAGTAAAGCTTTTGAATCCTTGATTATCTTAAATTTCAAAATTGTTTTTGCATTGGCTTCTTCTTACTTTATAAATACAGAATCAAATTTGAAATGATATTATCAGGGTGCCATTCTACCACGTGGGAAATCTGCTTTGTTTGCACAACTCCGGCGTGAGGAACTTTTTACTGTGGGTTTTTTTCTAAGTACTTTCAACTATAAAACTTTACAGTTTTACATTCAACTTACGTTTCCGTATCCTCTTAATACAGATAGTTGGTGCGTCACATGTGTGTTTCGGTGATAATGGGTGCGACTGTTTCCATTTCCAAATTGCTGACAGCCCAAAGCTGAGCTGATGGATTGGAGGCATACACGCATTACGCCGGACCTCCATTGATTAGCGTAATCAGCACATAGGGCGCTAATGGACTAGCAGCAGACTACAATACCACTCCTGATTCCAGGGTGAAACCAATGGTCATGTTTTCAATGGATTGACTAAGGCAAGTGGACAGCCTAGGGCATGTTCGTTGCACAGTGCACGCGAAGGAGTTATCCTTGTTAATGGTGTTAAGCAGATGATTTCCACCAACTCAAGAACAGCTACGAGTCTATAATTAATCCTGGCTTCTGAAATATCCTCTTTACAGCTGAAGGCTAGAATGTCCGTCACGCGTGGGCTGCGTAAACTAAGCAAATTTCTCAAGAATAACAAATAACAGGTATACCACATGTGAAGTCACATCACTTATTCTCTATTTATATGTAAAAAGGCTATCACCTAATTTCATTCTAAATATTGAATATCGAAAATCACCATCTTAGGAAGAAATAATATGACTTAGGTAACATAAATTTTACCGTCTTAGTTAATACGAATATTTGAAAACTGAAGAAGTATTATTACTTATTAACCTTCGGTTTTTGCTACTATGACTAATTTGGACGGATTCCCTAAAGGTTACCACCATTTTTAGCAGATTTCCCCTTAAGGAAAATCAGCTATTGAGGTTGTACTCATGACGCGATGACGAAAATGAGGTCCGTTCAAAATTATATATATATATATATATATATATATATATATATATATATATACCAAACCCGATATTTAAACGTTTTATGCAAAAAGACAGATCAGGGGGGTTTAGTCAGCGGGATTTTTGAAAATTCGAAGTATCTCCGTTACCATACGTCGGATCAAAAACTTACCAACCAGAACCAATCTTATTGCAAATTGAATTTACTATAAATATTGTTTTATACATGTATTCTCTATCTTGAATATTAACCGAGATAATTGCATTTTTATTAAACGCGGGTGGCTAACAGATGAATGAGTTTCCCGCCAAAAGCTAGATCGTCCGTTTCCGTAACTGTTCGGCAATCGTATGGAGATTTCCCAATTGTATAACTTCACGTGGGAAATCTGCTTAACTTAAGGAGCCTCTGCGTGACGGACTTTATTTAATGAGTTCATTACCAATAAATTCCTATTGCCCAGGTAGGAATCGAACTCGCCACTCTATGTTTACCATGTGAGATTAAGGCCAACGCTTTAACTCACATGGCTAACCCGAGTCACTGATAAATTTATTAATCTAGTAATTTACTTTATTCAAAAAAATATATTGAAATATAAAGTTACATGAAGGTTAGGTATCATATAAACTTCTCAGCTCTGTAAAGGGTTTCAGAAAGTTCTGAAGTAGTTGAAGAAACTAAGTGGACACTTTGTATTCTATTGGGTGTTTAGAGAATACAGACAGCATTAGGGAGACGATTGGTTGTTCTTAAGTGAGTTCTACAATGTTCAGCACATTAGAGTCCTAATAGCACTTTCTCTGATGATGACATGAAAAGCAGAGGGTAATCGGAAAGTCGTTAGTGTTAGAAAGACACTTGTTACTCTTATACTATCAACCTTGGCACCGGTCACTCCCTTATCACTACTCTGATGCTATAATCATCCTTGCCAACGGTCACTTCCTTATCGCTACAGCTTTACAAGCTATAAATTATAATTTACTGTTATACATCTCTCTCTCTCTCTCTCTCTCTCTCTCTCTCTCTCTCTCTCTCTCTCTCTCTCTCTCTCTCTCTCTCTCTCTCTCTCTCTCTCTCCCTCTCTCCCTCTCACCCTCTCTCTCTCTCTCTCTCTCTCTCTCTCTCTCTCTCTCTCTCTCTCTCTCTCTCTCTCTCTCTCTCTCTCTCTCTCTCTCTCTCTCTCTCTCTCTCTCTCTCTCTCTCTCTCACACACACACAGTTCCACAACTACCGTAGCTTTTTGGGCTACATCGTCTTGTCATCCATTAACCGACACAAACTGCCCCTTTTTAATCTGATTCTTTCTTAACCATATTAACATATTTATCGGTGCTCTTCTTTTTCCAGCAACGAAAAGGTCTTAACCAACTTAGCAGTAGAGCCCAAATCCTCGTTATTACTCCATTTTAGTACATCTCTATGAGCCTGTGTAAATTAAGTACCTAGTGGTTTATTGTTCCTGACAATGGAAACTATTATGACATTAAGAGAAATATGGGACTAAATGTAATTCATCTCCAATGACATCAACAAAATCAAGCAGAGTTTATATTGATGGTGACTTTAATGTATCTACCACTAACTTCATTTACAAAAAGTCCGTCACGCAGGGGCTGCGTAAACTAAGCAGATTTCCCACGTGAAGTTTTACAATAGAGAAATCTGCCTAATAACAACTGTAGTAGTAAAAAACCTCTAAACCTAAAACATTATTTAGGGCGTAATAACCCAGTAGTTTCTAACAGTTAACCTAACCTCTAAACCGATTCACGAGAGACGATAGTTATAGAAACGGCCACCAGAGCTCTCGTCGGAAACTCCGAACATAGCCTATTGGTGACACGCAGAATACAAATGCAAATATCTCTGTTAATATTCAAGATAGAGAATTAATGTATAGAACAATATTTATAGTAAATTTAATTTGCAATAAGATTGGTTTTATACACTCTTTTGATCCGACGTATAGTAACGGAGATATTTCGATTTTTCGAAAATCCTCCCCTCTAAACCCCCCCTCCCACTGATCCGATTTCAGCCGTTAACGAACTTGATCTTTCTTTTTACATAAAACGCTTAAATATGAAGTTTGGTAAGGATCAAACAAAAATTGCGACCGCTAGAGCGGTAACAGACAAATATATAGATAGATATATATATATATATATATATATATATATATAGATATATATATACAGTTTTGAACGGACCTCATTTTCGTCATCTACTAGGTAGGATCGATGGACATTTGAAGAAAAATGTCGAAAATTCCGTCATGAGTACAACCTCAATAGCTGATTTCCCTTAAGGGAAATCTGCTAAATGACTACCACATTGCCACCCACCCATCGGGCAATTACTAAAAACCTTCAAAAGAGCAGTTTTTCTCTGGATAATATCTAATCAACTTCTTGTTATCTGTTAAGATCAGTAAATACGGAATGACTAATTGGGGAATCTCTTTCAAGTAGTCAGTCTCAGTTAATCACTCTTACCATGTGAGTTGTTATTATCATTTTTTTGCCTACGATACCAAGCCCGGATAGCTCAGTCGGTAGAGCATTAGACTTTTAATCTAAGGGTCCAGGGTTCAAGTCCCTGTTCGGGCGTTCCTTTTTTTTTAATGTTTGTGCGTATGAATGTGCGCGCGCGCGTTTTTGTTTTTATTACGAATATTTTTTTTCAAAATTATTTTTTTTTTAAATACGATTAAATAATTCACGATAATTAACCTACGATTCTCAATGATTAGCATATTGTCATTGTTGTATGATTGTTTTATCATTAGGTTCCTTATTGTATTTATGCTTAAATTTGAAGTTATACAGATAAATTGGTTTATTGCTAATACGAAATTGGTAGGTGTGAAGGTTTACTTAATGCTTAAAAATTAAAAAAAAAAAAAAAAAAAAAAAATTCAAGCATATCGGACCTGTCAGAAAATTAACTGAAATGTCAGAAAATTAACTGTAATGAAGAGCTTTATATATATATATATATATATATATATATATATATATATATATATATATATATATATATATATATATAAATTAGTGCTAAGCCATCACAATAAAGGTAACTCTAGACCAGAGATTCAGTAAAAACAAACCTGAGGTGAGGGTTACTAGGAGCCTATATGTAATTTTATGTTGGTTCTTTCTTCTCATAGTAATCCTATGAGAAGCCGTTTATTTAAGTATATGCTCCATGACCACATGGCATACTACGTGTAGAGTTATGTATATATAACTAATTTTTTATAATATTTAAAATTTAATGTTTTTTTATCATGTAATGTAATATATTAAAAAATAAAATAAAACTGTGTAATAAGGGATTATAAAATAAAATGGAATTCAAAAACAAATTAAATAAATTTAAACTCAACCAATGTTAAGGAGTTTCTCTTCTCTAATTTGCGAATCTATGTGAGGCCAATTATATTTAATTCTAGGGCCTCAGGTTAGCCATGCGAGTTAAAGCGTTAACCTTTATCTCACATGGTAAACCTTGAGTTGCGAGTTCGATTCTCGCCTGGGAAATGGAATTTATTTAGTGACGAAATTCATTAAATAACATCCTAAAATCCCACCCTGGCTAGAAAAGGGTGGTAGCCTGTAGATAACCCGTCCCAATTAGCCTAAGTTGCAAAAAGTGGACGTTAATAAATAATAATAACATTTAATTCTAATTCTCATTCATCATAATTGACTATAAATTATAATGTATTTTTGCTACATCTATACTTTTAATAAACATATACTAACTGACTGCTATTTAAGGACTCACATAGACCTACCATACACTTTGACTGAATTACTACATGACCGTAGCGAGCATATGGACCGCGTATTACACTTCTTAAAACAAAATGACGTTTTAGGAAAATTATAATGTAGGAAAATTCTGAAATATATGCAGTAACGAACATACAGCATCATGACAAGCAGTCACTAAATCGTCCCTGTCGGTAAATTCGATTATAATAAGAATAATGAAATAAATAAAATACTATTGATAAACTTCATGAGTTGTTCATTATATTCACTAAATAATATATGAAGTGGTTCGGGCCAATTAGCTCCTTTTAGAATTATTTTCATTATTAAATTGCATTTATTTTTATTAAATATTGAACAGTTGTTTGTGTCTCGCAAGTACATTTGTCATGAATTTTAAATCTTGTTAAATGATGTCCTATCTGTTCATGTTCTGTTAGAAATTGTAAGCCTATGGATATCCAATGGCTTATGTTGAAGAGTCCTACCCGTACTGTTAAAAAATCAAGGGTAGTATTGTAGTAATAGGATACAATCGACTACATATGCTGACAAAATGTTCATTACTGGTTTATCTGGTAGGGATTGGAAGAAGAAAGGAACTCTGTAAAATCGAGGGAAAATTCACTTATTAAAAAAAACCATTAAAAGTAAAGAACTAAATTATAAATATTAATAAATAAAATTAAAATTTGACTTATGTTAACGTAAGTGGTATTAAAGGTCCTCGGAGTCATATGATTTTATGCCACCATAGAAACCATTCCGTCCAGAAAACTAATCTGTTTACATAGAAAAATCATGGCTCCTATTTGGTGCTCTGGAAAGACATATGGGAAAATGCGTCGGCCTTAATGCTCTTGGTAAACCCATAGTTGTAGTTTCGATTCCCGTTTGGGCAATATGAATTCATCTGGAGAGCCAACTTATTAACACGACCAGCGCTGAGTGGGGTTCAGAGGAGGCCTATAACATTTAGTTAACACAATTGAACCCCAGCAGCTGCAGACCTAATGGCACAATCCGCCATTGGCCGAGGGGGTAATTTTCTTTCTATTATTTTTCCGTTTTGAAATATGTAGAAGATTCCATCTCTTTCCTTTTATAACTGTAAGTTACTATTTGGTCTCAAAAAATGTTAGAAAAAAAAAAGGCAAGAAAAAAGAAAAGCTGGAAAGAAAAAGACAAGAAAAGAAGGGAAGAAAAATACAAGAAACAAGAAAAAAATGGATGAAAAAGACAAGTAACAAGAAAAAAAGGAAAGAAAAAGACAAGAAACAAGAAAAAAAGGGAATGAAAACAGGAAACAAGAAAAAAATGGATGAAAAAGACAAGTAACAAGAAAAAAAGGAAAGAAAAAGACAAGAAACAAGAAAAAAGGGGAAAGAAAACAGGAAACAAGAAAAAAGGGAGGAAAGACAGGAAAAGGGGGGGGAAGGGAAGAAAAACACAAGAACAAAAGAAGAAAGGAAGGAAAAGACAAGAAACAAGGAAAGAAAAAAACAACTAGGAAAGATAACATGTAATCATGATAAATTTATTTTTTTATAGTTTTCTAGTCTGTTAAAAGACATTCTTTTATAACAAATTCCCGATTTTTATAATTGTGAATGCTGAAATCGAATAGGGGCAAACAGGAAGAAGGAAATTTAGTGACGAACTCATTAAAAAAAATCCTTAGTCCCACCCTGGCTAGAAAAGGGTAGTAATCTGTAGATCACCCCTCCCAATTAGACCCAGAAAAAAGTAGACCTTAATAAATTATAATAATGACATTTTATAATTTATACGTATAAATGAACTATATATAAACAATACCATTGTAGACGACCACTGTCCTTATCGTTTTTAAAATGAAGGTATTTGAGTATTGGTTGAGTCTTTGTAGCAGTTTCCTTGGCACGTTTGCATTCGTTGATTTTGACATTAAACGGACGGGGTTTTGAATCCACAGAAAGCGGTTGCCGTTAATTCCTTCAGCTCATGTTTGCATGGAGAATGATGGAATTTATTCCAAATAGAGAGACACTGCCCGAAAATATGGTTAAGGCTTGTTCATGTCACGTGGCCACACATAGAGAACCCCTTGAGCAAATTTCTATGGCATCTGAGCTCAATTTGCCCGAACAGTTGGATCAGAATTGGATTAGAAGACTAGAAAACGTGCAGGTAGAAATAAAATAAAATGGACACCGGTTCAGTTTCAACGCCCTCCCAATGAGGAAGGGTCGTTCCAAAGAATGTAGAAAGAGTGAACGAGCACTTCATAAACGAATGGCCCCTGAAGAGGTGGTATAGAAAGACACGAAACACAAAGGGCAATTTGAATAAATTGTACAACCGAAGGAGGGGGGGGGGAGATAGATAGATAGAGAGAGAGAGAGAGAGAGATTGTGTTTGTGTGTGTGTGTGAGAGAGAGAGAGAGAGAGAGAGAGAGAGAGAGAGAGAGAGAGAGAGAGAGAGAGAGAGAGAGAGAGAGAGAGAGAGAGAGAGAGAGAGAGAGAGAGAGAGAGAGAGAGAGAGAGAGATAGAGAGAGAGAAGAGAGAGAGAGAGGAGAGAGAGAGAGAGAGAGAGAGAGAGAGAGAGAGAGAGAGAGAGAGAGAGAGAGAGAGAGAGAGAGAGAGAGAGAGAGAGAGAGAGAGAGAGAGAGAGAGAGAGAGAGAGAGAGAAAGGGGTAAAAAGTGAGAGAGAACAAATTCTAGTTTCGGAGAGTGAATAGATTCATGTCACTCCTCTTGAAATACAAAAACATTGAGGCTAATAGAGACTAAAGCAGTGCTGTGGGGTTTATTGGAAAAGGAGAGAGGCCGCCCCGGCTAAAGGAGTGATTTGTATGCAGAGGAAGTGAGAAAGCCATCGGGCGAAATCAAGTCATCAAGGGCTGGCCAATGTGTGTGTTAGAGTCGTTTAGCTCTTATTGTTATCCAATAGGGCCACTATCAAGGCAAGTGGTACAACTATCAAGGCAGGGCCCAATCGAAACCTCATCAACCTTCGGCACTTATCATCCTGATAGTTTTCACTAAGTGCTCCCCTTTTATTGTTTATATATCCTATCTTATTCTAATTAAACCTCTAAAACAACGTGTACAACTTATTCTTCAACATTGCAACTATTTATTGAGTTAATATTCAGGTCATCTGGAATTTACTATGTTTCTAACTCCTTCCTCGAATTAGAATTGAAAACTAACCTTCCCTCATGTAATGAAACAAATACAGCCCTGCTGTATAAAAAGGGTTTTATAAAGATAAATTCTTTCCAGCAAAGGTCCTTTCGGCACTGACGCAAGAATCAAAAAAGAAACGTGTTGAACGCCATGAAATCATTAGAAATAATTACATTTAAAATTTGGTAAGATATAATTAAATCATCATGAAATATTCTAACAATAAAATTGAAGTAATAAAAACATACAAAAATAATATAATAAAACACAATATAATTTAATTGTTAAAGATAGCAGGCTCACCTCCCCCCCTCTTTTACATTATTCAGATATATGTATATATATATATATATATATATATATATATATATATATATATATATATATATATGTGTGTGTGTGTGTGTGTGTGTGTGTGAAAATTGAACTAAATATAGGAATAAATATATGGTTGCTGCTTGCCACATTTTTACTCACTAGCTTCCATATCCAGCGAAATCCACTGTCTCGTTTCAGATGTAATATATCTTCTCTATTTCCTTCACCAGAGCCCTAAGTCACCATCCCACTGTGCCCTAGGTTACCTCGCTTGGACACTTAGTAATAAACTTAAGGTAAATATGTATCTTTCTAAATGCTTTAAAAAAGACCTCTCTTTTGAATACCATATATTATCAAAACATTGGTGCATACACACTAGATCAGAAAGAGTTATTTTGTATGTATAAACGAATCGAAAACTGCCTATTGACATGGAATTGCAGCTGCGGGAGTGAAACATACCATACACAAAAACTAAATGGCCGTACAACATTATACATGACAGATTTATACACCATACTCTTAGGACTCACAAACATCACAGATACTCAAAGAGATAAAGTCTTTCATACAGACTCTTTGAGTTCAATTAAGTCACTTATTTTCAAATATTCCTTATGTTATTTAATTTTTACATAGACTAATAAACACGTTATGATTTATTGGTCACCCGGCCATGTGGCGTAACGGAAAGTAATGTAGTAGACAGTACTGCGAAACAATCTACGTAACTCGAACAAACTGACATTTTGGTCGTGCCTTAGCAAGACGCTTTCTGTGAAAACTAGTAATTAATGATTGGAATAATTCATGGTACAACGCTGACAGTAAACTCAGGAAAATCTAATAGACTAAATTGGTCATCAAGTAATAGATTCTCAACAAGCAGGATCCCAATGTGCTCGGATATCGACCTCTTGGGGTCGAAATAGGTTTCCCAGGGGTTGATATAAACAAAATGTAAATTTACAAAAGTGTGGAACCTTATTTGAAACATTCAAGATAATGTAGAAGTTGTGTTTCGACAAGCAACTTGTTATAAGAATTTCTAATATTTTAGTAGGAAGTAACATTGTTATGCATTTAACAGATTTTCTTGAGATAGTACTCTGTTTTATATATATATATATATATATATATATTATATATATATATATATAATATATAACACTAGCTCTCTAATTAGCACTTTATTTTTGTTTGATCGTTGCTGAAAAGAATATTTAAACTTTTTATGTAAAAATAAAGACCAAGTTAATGGCTGAAATCGGACAGGGGGAGATGGGGTTTAGAGGGGGAATTAGGATAATTAGAAATATCTCCGTAACTATACGTCGGATAGAAAAAGGGTATAGAACAAATTTTATTGCAAATTAAATGTTCTGTTCATATTTTCTGTATCATGAGTATTATCTTAAAGATTTGGATGTTTTAGTTTTGTTTTCTTCCATCAGTAACTCCCCACCACCTTCTATTCATCAACTTTTTAGATAAAAATAGAGAATATTAGGTAAGTTGAGATCACAAGTGTGTTACACCAGCACGTGGGAAATCTGCTTAGTTTACTCAGGTTCTGCGTGACAGACTTTTAATAACTCAACAAGTCGATAACCGTGCACAAATTAGTTATATTGGTAGCAAATCACTAGGTAAATGAATCTTTTATCTTAGCAATGCCATTTTAATTGATTTTTTTTTTCCAAAACATAGTTATCAACTTCAGTATTTTTACGTATTTCGTAATACTAAGTATTTATTGCATTTCATGTCCCTTGTTTTTGTGTAATGTTAACGAGATAAGTATTCCAAGATTACTCACCGAGCCGACCGAAGAGTTTTTAAATTTATTATTATTTTGTATCAGTAGGAAAAGAAAAAACTAGAGACAGCTTCATTAAAGTAATTTGGCTATGGGGCTTGAGGAAACAGTTTATTTTGGAAAAGGGGTCTTTTCCCCAGAAGAAAAGAAATAGTACTTACAGCTCACACTAAACTAACACATATATCACGAACCTCATATGTCGCTACTGCAACAGGACGATGACTCTAAAACAAATATTAACTGACTGCACACAAGTATTAACACTCCAGTAGTCGCACGTCATCTGAGAGATGACTTAGAGATACTTTTTGAACTGCTGAGTAGAAGATAGAACCAGGGTGCCCCCCATCCTAGCTACCTTCCCTTCATGTCTAGAGCCGTCCACCAGTACTGTTTCAACCCTTTTCTGATTCTCCAGTACTGCGCATGACCTTGAGGCATCTGTGAGATCCCGCTCGACTACCTTTGTAAGTAGTGCGGTGGCAGATTTACAGGAAGCTTAAAAGTATAAAAAATTGGGAAATAAATTCAAGCATCTTCGCTTATAGGAAGAAGGGCACCCTGGTTTCCTATGTTCCAAAAAATAAGTCCAAAATTAGAAATGTATTTCAAGTATTCATTTTGATGGAGAATTAAATGAGAGAAAAAGAAAAAGCCTTCCATTATAACACATTATAATCAAACCAAGGTAGGTGTAGACATATTGGATAAAATGAGTTGACTTTATAATGTATCGAGAAATACCAGAAGGTGGCCTTTGGTAGTATTTTCTTCTCTTCTGAATATTTCGGGGTCAATTCGCAAGTAATTTACTTTGGAAATGGCCATATTTCATTTTATAAACCTACCTAACTAATTTATTTTATTTTATAAACTTGACTATATAATTTGTATGTATAACATATGTATGTATCAATTTTATATTGTGTAAGCCAAGATAATGTGTGAAGTATTTTTTTCCCATATTAAATAATATTATATAATCATAAATCATGTATATTCTTCATATAATGTATCAATTGTATCTTTTATACAAATATTAGTACTGGCTTAATTAAAACCAACCTTCTTACTTTACTACTTAAGGAAAAGTGGTGTCATCAGAGAGATGACGTGCGCCCACTCTTGTACTGACAAGGGGCGCGACTCCTGCAGTGTTAACTTAACTCATGGTCCAGACATTCATTGCAACTACTATATACATAGATGAAATTCAGTATAATTTCATTCACCAGTTGTACGAATGAAATAAATCTGGAAAAGCAAGTGTCCTCTAGTTGTAAGATTAAAGGAGACCAATTTCAGAATAATTAACAAACAGTACATACTTATTAGCATAAATTCAGCTTAATTACTGCGTTTATAAACATTGCAAGGGAATTTGTAAAATGGTTATCTTTATTAAGAAAACTAGTACTTTGCCTGGTATCGATATACAGAAGCTGAATTAGAACCCTGGCCAACCAATCCCGTAAGGATTACAGCAACATAATTCCTAATCCACATTAAATTACCTTCCCTCCCTATTACCTTCCTACATATTACATTTATTACAGCTCTATTATATTATCTTCTCTTGCGGGATTAGTTCGCTGTATCTGACCAACTGAAATTATTTGATGCCTGGTATTACTCTTTTATAAAACCGCGATCTATAATTTAGTTCCTTATAAATGTAATACACCAAAGAAACATTGAACACTGAAGTGAAAAATAAAAGTTTACAATAAATTATTTAAATAATGCAAATAATGGTTCTGGTGTACTCTTTGACCAATGAACTACAATGAAAAGAAGGTGCCCAAAATATTTAAAATGTGCTTAAGGATGAATAATATAACAATGGTAGAAAGAAAAATCCGTCACGCAAGGCCTGCGTAAACTAATCAGATTTCCCACGTGCTGGTATGTAACACTTTTGGTCTCAAAACACACCATATTTCTATGTAAGTAAAAGTGTGAGTAAAACTAAAGGCTGAAAACAGAAAAGTATGAATAACTCGCTGGATACTTGAGTTACGAAAAAATCCATAGAACAACAACTTTGACCATCAAGATTGATCCTATAACATTTTACAACTCATAATAAAGAAAATATTCTGAATTTTCGAATCCCTCCTCTTCTACATCCTCACTGTTCCAGGGCTGAAACGGTTAAATATTGAGTATGGCGTAGATCAAATAAACATTTTGAAAACAAAAATATAAACTCTTAATTGATGGTAATCCCACAACGAGTTTGCATGTATCTTGCATAAAAAAGTCCGTCACGCAGGGGCAGCGTAAACTAAGCAGATTTCCCACGTGAAGTTTTACAATATGTAATAACATTTATAGGAAATTAAATTTACATTAAGATTGGTTCTGTATAATTTTCCTATAATAACTAAGATATTCCTAATTTTTAATTATTCCCCACTAAACCCCCCTACCCATTTCTGCCTTTAACGAAATTGGTCATTAGTTTTACATAAAACTCTTTGTATTGAGTTTGGTAACAATTAAACAATACACGACCACTAAAGCAGTAACAGACAATATATATATATAGATATATATATATATATATATATATATATATATAGATAGCATTATGAACGGATCTCATTTTCGCCTTTTTCAAATAGTGCATTGATGTATATTTGTGAAAATCATTCAAATTTGCGTCATGAGTACAACCTCAATACCAAATGTCCCTCGAGGGAAATCTGTTAAAACGGACTTTTTTTTTGTAAAGTGTAACACTATATACACATTTCACTTTTCAAGATTAAGTTTTAACAACTACAACTTTGGTCATATTAACACTTCTAAAAATTGCTTGCAGTTCTGGGTTATTTTCAAGCATACTGGATTCCTGTCATCATAGTAGTCTCGATATGTTACGACCAGCATTTTTTTACTATTTTTATTTTATTTATTGCTTACAAGGATTTTCCTTATAGCGAGGAGTTAGAATGAAGTTAGTTATTCTATGTTAGTAGCTTATATATAAACATATTTTTACAAACTAGAATTGAGTATAACTGACAAGAATTTACTAATAGATAGGTATAACAGTACTAAATAAACAAAAAAAACAATTAAGAGAAGAAGAGAAATTTAATAATATTAACTCATTCAAGATTCGCGAAGTTTGAAACTATTTCTTAAATATTTAAAAATGTTAATATATACTTCTCTAGTTGCATTATTTAGAATATTATGAAGTTGTGAATTATCTGCTGGCTTTTTGATGAACGGTAAATACTGTTCTCTGAAAGGGGAGTAAATAAGACAATGAAGCATTAGATGATAAATGTCCTCATTCATATTTAAGTTACACAATGTGCAAATTTCTTTTGGATAATATTATAGAATACATTTTCCTTTGAAACCTTTACACAATAGTTGCTGGATGTCCTTAGCTGTGCAATGGTTTTTACAATTTGGAATGGCAAACCTATTGTTAGAAATTCCTGAGGTAAACCGGTAGTTGTGGAAATTGCCTTTTGTAACGGACTATAATTTGAAATTTAGAGTTTTTCAAAGTCTATAGAAAGTAATTTACTTTGGTGTGCTTCTACTATTGAGCTAATGTGTAATTTAATTAAGTTTTTGTCTTGACTAAGCCAGATGTCAATTAAATTTAAAGAGTTTATTAGGTTATTAATTTGAGATACCCAATTAAATCTGACAATATTTGTCGGACTCTAATCTAATAATAGGAGCCTATTATAGCAGGCCCTAGGGAATCTTTCTCTGTCCATTGATAATATTTTACACAACCACTGAAGGGTTGATTTCATAATATGAGTTGACACAAAATCCGAGCCTGTTTCTAGTCTAATGATGTAGTTAGGAATGTATCTAATAAGCTGAAATAGATGTTTGCAAATGTTTGTTTCTGCTTGCTCGAGGTAATTGAGGTATCTAAGGCTCCAAACTGGTGCTCCATATAACAATACCGACCTAGCTATAGAGTTTAATAGTTTTTTGGTTGCATCCCAACTGTGGCAATTTGACCCCACCAGTATCTTAAATACTACGGATATAGCCGTTTTAAATTTGGGAAAATAATGTCTCTTCAAGGAATAATGAGGAAGAGGAAAACATTACACCCAGATAAATGAACTTTTTCACCTGCTCTAACTTTTCACCTGAGTAAAAAAAATTGTTTTCCTTTTTGGATTTCCCCTTATGGAATTTCATAATTTTTGATTTTGCAGTGTTGACTTCTAAGGAATTTCTATGACTATATTCCTCCATAGTAGCTAACTTTTTCCGTAGGTCCCTTGGGTTATCTGACAGTATGATTAAATCGTCAGCATATAAAAGAACTATTACGTCATTATAAGCATATATACTCAAGCCAGCTAAACCTCTACTTCTAAAAAACATTTCGATGTCTGAGAGAAAACAAGCAAACAAAAAGGGGCTTAGGATCTCACCCTGAAAAATACCCTCAGTGATCTTTATTGTCGATGTATGCTCATTGCTTTTCTTTAATTGGATACTTGCATTATTATACAACTGAATAAGAATTCTGATCATTTTTGAGCATATACCTAAATCATAGAGCTTCTGCCATAATTTGGGGCGTGAAATAGAGTCAAATGCTCTTTTAACATCCACGAATGCAACTTAAATTGAGCGTTTTTCTAACGGTAAGTGAATTTGAACAAGAGAGGTTAAAGTAAAAATATTGTCTAGACAACTTCTGCCCCTGCGGAACCCTGTCTGACATTCCGTCAATATATTAACCTCCTCGTCCCAAATTAGCAATCGGTTTAACAGTATCTGAGAAAATAATTTCAATATGCAATTGACCAGTGCCATGCCACGGTAATTTTCTGGATTGTGCTTATCGTCCCTTTTTATGTATCATTGCCATATTTAAGAGAGACCAATTGCATGGAACTTCTTCTTTGGTAATAATATTATTAAAGAATTGTTCTAAATAAGAAAGCCAAGCTTCTGGTAGGGTTTTCTAGGTCATAAGTAATCCCATCTGGACCAGGAGACGTACCACTTTTACAGGAAAGCAGACTATTTATGATTTCATCTTTCGAAATATGTGAGTCTAAAAGGGGATGCAGAACTCCAACATAGGTAAAATAACTTATTGCTGGAGCCCTGTGATTTTTAATATGCTTCCCATTCATCCAAGGATACAGTATTATTAAATGGTTTTTTTCGATAATTTTATTGACGGTGACCCAGAAACTTCTACTGTCTCTAGTATTACTAATACAATCAGTCAATTCTTTGTAAGGCTTTTTTTTTCAACAATAATATTTTTATATATTCTCTTAAGAGCTAAATACTCATCCAACTCCGATTTTTGAAAATTGTTTTTTCGACATAATTTAAATTGAGCACTGCACTCTTCATCAAACCATTCATTTTTCTTGTAGATTGGTCCCATTTTGTTGGATTTGCCGTCGTATTTCATGCCAGATAATTCCGCTACTTCTTTAATAGTACTTTATCATTCAAAAAATTGGCAGGAATTTTCTCAGCCATTACTATTGCCCTATTACTATATGAATTCATACCTTCTATAAACTCAGTGATTTTACCTTGTGACCATCTAAAGTGGGTTTGTGTTTGAGAATGTTTTTGTTTTTTCCTCCCCGGTATGGAAAGCATAAGGGCATTTACTGACAAGAAAATGGGTAAATGTTACGACCAGCAAGTCGCCTATGTATGTTATTTTCAATTTAAGATAATGTATCACTTCAAACCTTCATTACAAATGTAATATCTCATTTAGTCGGATATTTTACTATTACTATCGGGTATAGAGTTTCTCATTCTTGGCTAGTTTCATTCGCAATAGTTGCCCGGTTTTTATAAGGGAAGAGAAGCCAATGTTTTCCATTTTCGGGAAGAAAGCATCCCTTTGCCCGGGCATTTGTTTAGAGCTGGTCTATATTTTAGCATTAGACTCCCCCTCGGACGAAATTAAATTCTCACAATTAAGGTGACTCGTGGAACTTAGTGAGCCAATCCCTGGAAGCAGGGAGGGGGGGGGAGAGAAAGATAGAGAGAGAGAGAGAGAGAGAGAGAGAGAGAGAGAGAGAGAGAGAGAGAGAGAGAGAGAGAGAGAGAGAGAGAGAGAGAGAGAGAGAGAGAGAGAGAATCTTCAGCTTGAGCTTTTCCCCTCCCATTTGCCTGTATAAGGTTCGTTGCTTTACTGATGCCCTTCGTTTCCTTATTGCATAACCCTTTAACTAATGAACGGTACGTAAATTCATTTTGACTTAATGAAATGCCCCAAGGTCTGTATCTCTTTGGTTTAAATCGAAGTGATCGTAACCTCCAGAGACGAATGCCGGGTAACTCGTTTCATTAGCGAGGTGTTTAAACACTTATTCGACTCAAAATGAGGACTTTATTCTAATAGATCGGAAGCAGAAGATAGTAAGTATCAATAAAACCACCTAGTTCTTTACTAGAGATATAATCAAAGGGACATAGCGCTTTCGTGCCAATCGCCCAATCATCAGTGCCCTGCTCGCACACAAAAACAAATTTAAACTCCATAAAATTCCATAATAACAATATGTATGTCATGATCTGTAAGCACACTGATGCTTTGATTACATTTTTGTAAATGACTCATGGCCTTACAATATTGTTTGTCTCATAAGTGCTGGCGGTATAGTAATTACTTACTCGACACAAGTGTGTATACATTATTCGGACCAGCAATAAATATTTTCATTAGTTCAGGCACACTTTGCAAGCGATCTCGTTTGTTGAACTGGATAGTTCCTTGAAATTGTCTCTATTTATGTAGTCCCTTCAGCCATTAAAAATTGAACCCTTAAGGCCACCTCCTACAATCGCCAGGCGGCGCACACTATAACGCCTCCACACACTCTGGAGCTTATTCGTAAAAAGAATATTCTTCGCATGCGGTGGCAACGAATAAGGGAGCCAGAAATTAAACGCGGGGTCAATCGTTTTATGTCGCTTAATTAGGCTTGAACTAGACAATGATAGAATCAACAAATACATAACATACTTGACTAACATGAATACAGGTGACCCATCTCTATGGCGAGAGACTAAACGACTACTCAACCAAACTACTAAAATACCTTCTCTGATTAATGAAGACACTACAGCTTTCACTGACTCTGACAAATCTAAATTACTAGCGGATAATCTAGAAAATAAATTCCAAACATGTAACTATAGTGACCCAGAAACAGACGCGACAATATTCACATGCTTTATACACACTAAACTGACGAACCACAACACTGACTTTATATCTCCCAAAGAAATTGCCTCATTATTCACAAACTTCCACATAAGAAATCTCCTGGGGAAGATCAAATAACCAGCGTTGTTTTGAAGAAGCTTCCCTGCAAGTGTATTGCACTGCTAACAAGCATCTTTAACGCCTGCCTCGGACGAGCGTACTTTCCGGAGAAGTGGGAACATGCTCATGTCATATTTTTTCACAAGCCACGCAAACCGCGAGGAAACCCTGCAAACTACCACCCCATAAGCCTTCTTAACACGACGGGAAAGCTCCTAGAACACCTGGTCAGTGATAGGCTTTGAAAACATCTCATGGACCTCATCCCTCACCATCAATTTGCCTTCAAGCCTCATAATTCTGTCGTCCAACAACTTCAATGTGAATCGGAAGTCATCACGCAAGGATTTGAGCATAAACAGTATACAATGGGGCTCTTTCTGAATTTTTCAAATACCTTTGACATCGTGTGCCACGAAGGACTGCTGCATAAACTTCGAATTACAAACACTCCAGCATACCTATATAGTTTTATTGTATCCTTCTTACAAGGTAGAAAATTCCAAGTTAAAATAAATAACACACTTAGCACGAACTGGGATATCAGAGCTGGCGTACCTCAAGGATCCATACTTAGTCCTTTGCTCTACATCCTCTTCTACAGTGATTTCCCGCAGGTGGAAAATTCTGTGATAGCTACCTTCGCAACGACACATTCCTCCTCACTCAAGACAATACCCCAAACCGTTCCATTCTCCATCTCTAAACAGCAGCTGACCAGGTAACAAGATGGTTTAAGAAGTGGAAGCTCTCGTTGAACCCAAAAAAAACTCAGGCCAAGATTTTAGCTCTTCGTCGTTTCAAGAACGAAGATCTTCCTGAACTGAAAATGGGTCATCACTCAACTCCTTGGACTCCGAAGGACCAGAGCATCCACAATCTCGGATTACTTTTTGACACTCGACTTACATGGCGGCATCATATCCACATTATATTTCAACAAGCACACCCACGACTTGCACAAATATACCAGTTAATAAATAAAAATACACCACTGAAACTGACTTGCACAACACTACTTTACAAAACACCCACACTCCCTATATTAACATACGCATGCCCAGTCTGGCTGGGCATCAGCAACGCACACAAAAAGAGACTCCAGTTCTTTCAGAGCATAGTACTTCGGGTAGCGGCGAATTCTCCCTGGTTTGTTAGGAACAGCCAATCCACAGGGAATTGGAGGTTGCTCCTATTTCAGTTCACCTTCAAAATCTTGTAAGGAAATATCCTGCCTGCCTTCCTATGTCAAGTGGAGCCACCCATTATAATTTAGATGCAACGACTGAAGGACGACTACGTCCGAGGTTGTGCCAAAATATCTTAATTTTATAACAAATGTATCAATTTGTGTTTGGACCAAATAAAATTTTGTTTCTTCTTCCATGTTGTCCTTTATTCAGCTTTTGATTGTTATCTTCATTTTGAGGAAGTTATTTATCTCGTCACGTAGTTGTTTTGGATCAGCTGTCCCTAACGATGTCCTTTTAGGTCAACACAAGTATAAGGTCTTTTCGTAAATGTCGTGTTGGGATTTATACTTTGCATGTTATTTCTGTTAATTTTTTATGCTGTTTCTTTTTATTTACTATTGTTCCATACTTCTTATATTGTTTAAGAATAAGGGACAACTAATCCCTTACGAGATAAAAAAAAACTTCGGAAAAATGAAGATAACAAACAAATGTTGAATAAAGTACTACATAAGCAACAAAAAATCTCTAGGTATTGCCCAGTACAACTAACGATAGGTTTGAGGATGGTGCCATCAGACCCAAAACACAATGTTGTACACGATGATCACCTACTAATGACAGGATTCACCGACAGTAATGGCAACAGTAGTATATTGGAACCAACCTTTATTTTTAGGTTTCACAAAAGTTTTCAATAGAAATTGGAAGAGCTGCATTGCATTTCTTTTATAAATCTAACGGTTGATTTTATTATTGTTTTATATGCATATACTGAGTTATGACCCAAGTGAAAAAATTGTGCGAAGAGTTCTGTGCGTTGCTTCTGGCATAAATCTAATTGGGCATTACAAACTGAAAGATTTCCATAAAATTACTTATAAAATTTGTAATGTAGGGAGAAAAAAATAAACATGAAAATAAAACTTTTTCGGAAGTTTGGATAAATGTGGCCAAAGTAACGATAAGTAATTCCAAAAAAAATGTCTAACAATTAGTCGCTGAATAATTCATAAATGAAATGTACAAGTATAACCAGACTATTGAATGATTATTGAAAGTAGACCAAATAGGAATCTTTGAGCTCAGATATGATTAAATCTAAACAAAAAACCAAAGAACACGAATATATTATATGAAAAAAAAAATTAAAAATCCAGCGTTTTGAAAGCCTACCGGTGGACATTGCACGAATGCTTAACGAATTCAGATATTTGAATTAATAATAATAATAACCTTCGGGTATAGTAAAGTCTGGTAGAAAAAGAAAAATCTTTTGATGAATTTAGGTATTCAAATGAAAATGATGATAGCTGGTGTTTCATTTATTAAACAGCCGAGTGATAAGAGAAACAGACTGCAGACTGGTGACCTTTTACTGTTGAAACATACGTAGCCATCTGCAGGTCCCATTATGAACCCACTGAGCAATTCGTCAACCAGCTGGCCAGCGCCTTTAGTGATCATCTGTCAATATGATAGACTATAGTACCGTGGAAATGTTCATTCCAATGACCAACAATATATCTTCATTGTTCCTCAACTTGTTTTAGGACTTACCTCATATACATAATAATGTCATGCAAATAATAGATATTAGTAACCGTCTTCTATCATATATATTACTACAGTGCTCAAAAAAAAAATCATTGTAAACTTACCATCGTCTGCAAAATTATTTCAAAATACGTGAACCTCTCATCCGTTTTTCAATTCTAGTAACTGAGTCACAAATATTTTATGGTCAGCTTAAATTTCAGTTCTCGTACGATGCCGTTAGTAGGCTTCTAACTAAGGGTGAAATGGAGTCACCAGCGTGCCACGTCCGTAAGTGGGAAATCTCCTCATTTTACTCAACAACTTGCAGGACATTTTAATTCCTTTTGCGAAAAAATGTATTTCGGAATTGTTTTGGATTCCCTAACTCGGTTTGGCGCAATCCCCCCTCAGAGACAAAATGAGGGGGAGGGAGAGGGAGAGGGAGAGGGAGACGGAGAGAGAGAGGGAGGGAGAGAGAGAGAGAGAGAGAGAGAGAGAGAGAGAGAGAGAGAGAGAGAGAGAGAGAGAGAGAGAGAGAGAGAGAGAGAGAGAGAGAGAGAGAGAGAGAGAGAGAGAGAGAGAGAGAGAGAGAGAGAGAGAGAGAGAGAGAGACATTACTAGGTATATAGAGGTATATTTCCTGCAGCTAATAGCGGAGATGGAGAAGTCATCTCTCCGGACGTCACGTGTTTCAGGGGCAATAGCCCAGTCTAGATTGCCCATTCCAAGTGGATCTTTCGATACTCCCCACTCCTGCTCCAATTCCACTCTCAAACTCCAATCATTCCACCATACTCAAGATTACTTCCAGCCATATGGAAACTCCAGACCGTTTACCCCATGTTCTTTTTTATATATATACCGGGTTCTGGAGTCCAATGCTTACAGAAGAAAAATAAATATCGGGAGTCCCGCAAGGGCGAGCTCTATATTCAATCTTATTGTCCGTTTTTCTACTGACATATTCCACACTTGAAACTCGTGTTATTTCTGTACAATGAATACCTAAGAGATTGTAATCTTTGTAAAAACGGTAATAAGTAAAATAGAAAAGAAGTTGACCAACTAACTTGAGAGAATTTTATCCAGCACTGAGTTCTCAAATGTACTTTAATGTATGCTAAAGAACATTGGATTAAATATAAAATTAAGCATGATCAATGTGTAGTTTTAAAAAGACTTTATTTTTACGGTGTCATTTACACATTTAATTGATTTTAGCAGACTTCATTTAGGAGAAATCAGCTATTGTATTGAAGTTGAACTCATGATGGGATTTTCAAAGAATGCCTTCAAATGTTCATCGATCCTAATATATGTATCATTCAACGCTCTAGCGGCAACAAGTTTTGTTTGATAGATACCAAACTGGATTATTAAACGTTTTATGTAAAAATGAAGATCGAGTTAATGGCTAAAATCGGATCTGCGGGAGGGTAGGAGTTTAGAGAGGGGAATTTAGAAATTAGAATTAATTTATATAAAATCAATCTTATAGCAAATGTAATGTTCTTTAATAGTTTTTAGGTACCTTTTTTCATTATCTGTATTATCAACCAAGATATTTGCATTTTTCAGTTTCCGGCCTTCAGAAAACCCCCATTCTTACTCATGTCATATTAACAATAAGCAATTATGTTATGAAGCATAAAAACTTATATTATTAAAGCCTAAATACAAAATATTTCATTCCATTGAACCTTTACGTTTTGAGATAAATGCAAATACGTGAGACACTTAGGAAATATGCTTAGTTTACACATCCCCTGCGTGACAGACTTATTATTTTTTCATTTGATTTAAATTCCCAAAAGAGATTAAATGAAATTTTTGACTTGAGGGATTTTACAGACATATTAAATCGCCACCGCCAGTGGACTTGAAACTGACACAACAATTGTCCTGGAAAGTTCATATATCATAAATCCACACTCAGCTGCATATTAATTAAATCAAAAACATGAAATTGTAGAAAAATTGATAAATACGATTTTGTTATTATTTTAAATTATTTATTTAATTTATTAGGTGGTTTACTTATTTATTTTATTGTTCTAGTAAGGACGTTCATCTGTCACTCACGCACAACTATTGAAGGAGCTCTCCAGGACGATGGGAAATAAGTAACTAAGGTGCAACGATTCCAGAAGGAAGCCTCCATCAGCCGTTATATATAATTCACCGTTCTTCCAACGACCCTTAAGGTTAAGGCAATATTATCAGATAAATAATAAATAAATGTTAAAAGCCCATTTTAATATTCGACATTATATAGTATATTTCACAGTTTAAAGTATATTTTTAATGGTAATAAAAAAAGTAAGAATTATTTACGACAGACATTTCGAAGATATAGTCACTCTCAAAACTTAACGTAGAAAGAGATCAAGAAAGCTGAAAAATCGGTTAAAAATATAAAGAAGAGACAATTTATAATGTGATAGGAAATATGGCAGCACTATTTTTGCTCCAGAAATTTAGAATATTCCTGACGATTTATTTTAAGATAATTTTAACCTTAGATAAAAAAAATAAAACAAAAGATGATGCTTTTAAGAACGACAATACACACAAAATTGTAAAACCTCTGTATAAACAATAAATCTAATTACAAAAAAAAGAAAACGAATTAATGAAGGTTGCAATACCACAATTTCCATGAAATTCTAGGGCATTCTAAGAAAAGGCTACAATTAAAAATGTCTTTAAAAATAAATTTGAGAAAAATAACAGCTCCAATAGAAAATGTAAATAATAAATAAAATAAAGATACTTATTATCAAATAGAAACTAAAGGAACCATGTCAAATTAAAACCATGAAGAAATAAAATTGTATTCCCATCATAGCTAAAAAAATAGCTTAAATATTCCAAAATATAGGCAAATATCATGACAGTAATAGTTAAGAATAGTTTTAGTCATATAAAGTACAATATATATATATAATCGAATGTAATAGCATTAACGTAGGAGAATCTTCTCAATTGCTAAGTAGAATCAAGCAACATGTTATAATTGAGGCGGTCAACGTAAAAAGGGCGTATGGGCTCATCAGCCGTTTTTACGCAGAACGCTTTATTCAATCCGCCATTTCATATAGAGTTCAGTGATGCATGTTTCATCGCAATATCTTGAAAATTGACGTTGGGAGACCTGTTTTTGTGGGGTAATGTCAGCTGGTTTTCACGTCCAGGTCCTTGACTTGGGGTTAGTGGTTATGCTAGTATGTTTTTGATGCAGCTATTTTTCTTTCTGATGCCACAGGTGGCCAAAATAGAAATGTTCTAATGTGTAAGTTCACTTCTTGGTTTGCAAGGGTATATAAAAAAGATGTTATACAACTTTTCCCAGTAAGACTACATAGTTTCTCCCAATGTGATAGAAACTTTGGTTTGACTAGGAACAAAATCAAAAATAAAGAAGTGATTGGAAATCCTAAACCTTATTTAACAGCAATGGTAGAGTGCAGGCAAACCCCTCTGAAGTTGTTATGGATGCAGAACTTCTGCACGCCTGGGAACCATTTTTAAATAATCTATTCCTGAAGAAACCTGTCTCAAGAAACAAAATAAAATTTATTCTAATGAAATATGTCATTATCAAATCATTGCAAAATGGTGCTCTGCTGTGCTCAAAAAATTATCTTGGGCAGTTTGAGGTGTTCAGTTATTGGCGGCCTACTAATCAGATTGGAGATTTTCACAACGTTGCGACTCAAAGGTGTCCTTACCCAGCAGTAAACCAACTTAAAGTTAATGATGTAAAAGCCTTATATCGGTTTTTACAGGAAGTGGATGTGGACTTTATTGAAAATATGATTTCTCAAAGTGGATAAAGAAAGAGAGATGTTATACTGATTTCAAACAAACAAACTGAGTTTACTCGGAGTATTAGATGTTTTTTTTTTCAATTTATTCTTTCAATATATGAAAAATCTTTTCATTTTGATGTTTTTCCTGTTTAAAATGTCAAATAATTAATATTGTAACAAATAATAAATAAAAAATAAGTTATAACCTATTTAATTATCTTCTTTTTATTAACGTTTTTATATAAGAATGTATTCGGGCTAAAAAGGGTGTATAAAGTAATATATGTTTTTTAATTATTACGAAAACACCAGTTACTGAATTATTTTTTTAAATTGTTGAATATTTTTTTAGTAGGTGAAATATCGATATTTATTAATATTATAGGAATTATAATTACTATGACAACAGAAAACAACAATGAAATATTCATTTGGTGTTTTCTCAAAACAAGAGTTTTGCTTATAAGCCCCTTTTACGTAAACCGCCTCAATTATAGATAATTAAAAAATAAAAATCCTAGCAGTTCTATAATTTAACTTCAATAAAGTCCGGTTTGACTTCAATAATGTAAGAATATTGCAAAGAGAAAATATCATGTACTTGGGGAAAATGAAGGAGTATATGCACATTACAAAAACTAGAAAGAAAGTTGTAAATGAATGAAACCAATAAAACACTTAAATTGTGTATTTTATAATTTATTAGAATATGCATAGATAATTTCCTATTTTAAACGTTTACTTAAACGTAATAATTTCGTTTAGTATCCAGACTACACTTCTTCAGTTATATTCGAGGACATGATCCTCCATATTGCTTTTAGTTAGTCTATGGCTAAAAATGTATCTATGAAAAAAAAATGTATTTGTTATTTTACCAAGTGTTGGAAAGTGGTGACTTGCTGAGACGTCAAGTAGACGTGAAACTGGTCGGGCAATAAAATGATTGGATAAAACATTTGAATTGTTATTAATCTTAACCTTCCACAATATGCTCTGTGGAGTGTTTTTTTTTATTATATAGTTTTTAATCAAAACACTCAAACATTAAGTGGTTATACTTTGGAGTGTCAAAAGAGTCAATAGAATTAGCTAATAAACAATCAAACGATATGATAATCAGAATTAGGAACAATAATAAAGGTGAACAATATTTTATGTTTTCCTGAAATCATAAATAAAATAATTTCCAGTATACAAGTTTCAGTCCACCAGCTCTGTTTTAAGAGAGACGTCAAACAAAGTTTATTTTAGAGCTAAACAAACTCCAACGAACTGAAACATTTATGCCTCTTTGTCTCAATCTGAATCAACAACTGTTTTATAAACCCTTTTGGTTTGCCGTGGTATAATTTTTTTTTTTTCAAACACCAAAGAAAATTCATATTTTATTCATAAAATAGTAGTCGAAAATTTTCTATTATTACACATTTGTTAAGTGGTCTTTGTAATTATTATTATTTATTATGTGGAGCTCCGCAACTATGGCGACTTGCTCTTCTTAAACGTGGAGAAAAACAAAACAAATATATATATAAATGGAATTAAATATTCTCAAACTGCCCAATTGTTTTTAAATATGTCAGAATTGTGTTAATATGTGGGCTACCCTCAGTCAGTAGTTCGTTCAAGTTATGTGAAATGTTTAAGTAAGCTCGTAATGTGCATTCTGTTAGTAGGTGTTTTATAGTTAGTCCAGTGTTGTAATGAGTACAAGTAGGCTTGTCTTTTCTGTTCATTATGTAAGAATGTGGTAGGTATGTATGTCCAATACGTAGTCTTGTGAGGACGACTTGGTCTCTTCTTGAATCTACGTATTGTCTCTCTGACCATCCAGTAACATTGCGTTTTATTTCCAATAGTTTGTTGTCAGTACGTAACCAGTGTTTTTGCCAGTCTTGGAATATTTTTGTTTGTACTATCTTGTTGAGGTCTGTTGGTGTTAGTGTAGTTATTTCAGTAGTAGTCATTTTTGTTGCTAGTTTTGCATGTTTGTCGATATCAGTCATTTGTTTAATGTCCTTAAGTCAGGGTAACCACAACATTTTAAAATTGCAAGTGTTTAATACGTGTATTAGTTCTAGTATTTTTGTAATTAGTGGGTGATAAGAGTAGATGT
Organism: Riptortus pedestris; assembly: GCA_019009955.1. Taxonomy (NCBI): domain Eukaryota; kingdom Metazoa; phylum Arthropoda; class Insecta; order Hemiptera; family Alydidae; genus Riptortus; species Riptortus pedestris. The sequence goes on from CM032228.1 coordinate 66,438,569, forward strand.
TTCCCAAGGAAAGTAAAGAACTTAATGAGCCTGTGCATAAAATTACTTGGTGTGATCTGTTTTCTAATTTTGAAAGTGGTGTAGTTTAACTTCCGTCGTGTAGTTTAACTTCCGTCGTGTAGTTTAACTTTGTAAGTTTGGTTTTTGATAGTGACGGCTGAGCCCGTCACGTGTTCTGTCTTAGATCCGTCTGTGAAAATGAATACTGTTAGGGTTTCGTGAAATTACAGCCTTGAAAGATGTGTGATAAAATTTTGAAGAAAGAGGGTTTGATTTTTGATATTGTGCTAGCTTTAAATCAATTTGATTGTTGTTTACTCTCCAAGAAGGAGTGTAAGTGTAGTGTTATGGTACATTGGTGTTTGATAAAATTGATGAATGTTGTTATTTTGAAGGAGGTGGATTAAAAGCGTTATCTGTTTGGGGCAGGTTTGAGAATATTTATTTAGAAACATGTTATTTAAAAACGTATTTACACATGGTTTGTCTAATGCCTTTGACTGGGATAATAATTTAAAACACTACATTTACCTAAATCATATCACTACATATTATCGGGTCAAGACCCGAAGACCTTAATAGTATTAACTACATTTACCGTTTATACTCCAGGGGGGGGGTTCCTCAGCTTCAACACATAAGCTGTCAGTGGGACCTGATCTGAAAGCCCCTGTAGCGATTCTGAGTCCTTTTTAGTAAATCGCGTCAAGGAGTTTTAGTGTACTGCAGCTGGCATAAGAATAAGCAATACAACCGTAATCCAGCAATGACCTGGTATAGGCATAGAATGTAAGCATTAAAAATCTGTCAACTCCCCACTGCGTATTGCTAAGTATCCTCAGCAGATTCAAGGATTTCTTGCATTTGTTAAGGAGACTTTTTAAATGGGGTAACCACGTTTATTTTTTGTCTAGTGAGAGTCCTAAAAACTGTAATGTGTTTGTGTCGTTTATGGTAGTGTTATGGATACTATTTATGTGTTCTATACGTAGGAACATTGCTTGATATGTTAATGAACAAGAATCGTGCTCCAAATTTAAATGTTCCTAAATAGCACTGAAAAAAATGTCTTACAAAAATGTAGGTATTACATTTGAAAATAATCTCAATTGCACTTAATAACGGTTAATTGGTGTGACTGGAAGACTGGGCTAAGCCACAAATAAAACCAAATAAGTATATTTCAAAAGTCCTACCAATCCATTAAAAGTCGCTACGTATTTGCATTTATCACAAAAAGTAAAAGTTCAATGAGAACAATATTTGGTACTTATGCTTATTTTATAAGTATCCATAATATATATATATATATATATATATATATATATATATATATATATATAATTTTGAACGGACCTCATTGCCGTCATCTCCTGGGTAGGATAGATGGACATTTGAGGAATTTTTTCAAAACTCGCGTCATGACTACGACCTCAATAGCTGATTTCCCTTAAGGGGAATCTGCTAAAATAGGCTCTCTTTCAAAAATGTAACATAAGGAAATATGTAATATTATACGAAAAATATATTACTATTAATTGAATACATAAGTATAAAACAATTATCAATAATAACGCGGATATTCTTTTAATATTTTTAAACGGTTTTATTTAGCTCCACCTGTTTATTTTTTCTTATTTTATTTTACAATTAATTTAGATATTTAAAATTTTCTATCACTAGACATACAAATATTCTTTAACAGTTTTATAAGTTAGAGCTATATTTTATTTTGCTTGGCCTTGAATTGAACAGAATCGCAAAATATCATACGTAGAGGATTGTATTAAAATACGTTCAATACAACATCATCAATATTTGTTGATATGTTTCGGTATAGTTTCAGAATTTTTTTTTTTTGAAAAACTTAGTTTGCGTTCTTACAGACGTTTAGAAAATATCCTGTACGTGGAAAAAAGCGGCATTTGTTAGATGTTCCAGAAATTTATGTTAATTGCTTTAGTGATCAATATCATCGTGCTTCTTTGCAAAGGCACTACAGATTCCACTAATTAAATTTATTTGTGTTTATTGGAATACAAATAAAGTTAATAAACATTTTCTATTAGGAAAAATCTATTATTTACAAAAATACCTTTCCGAAAATCGTAACAACATAATATGGATAATTTAATTCGATATTTCTCTGGTGGGTTGGGGGTTAGGAAGTAAAAATTTACCAACAGCCACAACAATTAAAATTAGTTTTAAGAATCAAGCGTAATATTGGACATAGTTACTAATATTATTTATTTATTTTATCGGTCAGAAACTAATTTTTAAAACATGTATATTAATACTTTTTTGTTAATTAACTGAATGCTTTATTAGCGATTTGAAGGGGTTCATATTTATTAATTTCACTTAATAAATGAAATTCTGCCTTTCTTTTGATATATAGAAGCCTGAGAGGAAATAATTTCTCAAAAGTGCTGTGTATATAATAATGAAAATTAATTTTGTATGTGCTATTTTACGGGTGTGGCTATTAAATAACGAGACTGACGCTGCTACAGAAGAAGTGCGCATGCGCCAAACGCCAGCAACTAACAGCTGTTATCGTGAAGCTTCCTCTTTCGAATATAATGCCTCTCGCTTCTGTAAACAAATCAGTACAGCCGTAGCCTTCGTTCGCATTAGAGTTGTTTTTTTGTTTCGCCGGAAAAATGTTAAGTGTAACAGTAGAGCAACGAATTGTTGTGAAATTTCATGTGAAACTTGGAAAAACCGCTACTGAAACTTATAATTTATTGAAAGAAGTGTATGGCAATGAATGTTTATCGCGTGCACGTGTTTTTGAGTGGTTTAAGCGTTTTCAAGATGGCCGAGAAGAAAAAACGGATGACAATATCGAAAAAATCGGTAATCTGATTCGATCTGACCGTCGGTTAAGTATTCGCGCGATTGCTGAAACTGTACGAATTGATAAAGAATCCGTACGGCAAATATTACATAAAAATTTTAACATGCAAAAATTGTGTGCCAAAATGGTGCCTAAAATTCTCACGTTTGAACAACTGGAAGCTCGCAAAAATGTTTGTACTGACACTTTGAAAGCCATTGAAAATGACCCAAACTTACTGGAAAGGATAATGACATGTGACGAATCATGTTTTTTTTTATGTATGATCCTGAAACAAAGCGCCAATCCATGCACTGAAAGAGCCCATCTTCACCGAGAGTCAAAAAAGCTCGAATGAGCAAATCAAAATTCAAAGCAATGTAGATTCTTTTTTTCGATATTCATGGGATTGTGAACCTTCACTGGGTTCCTGAAGGTCAAACGATTAATCAACATTACTACCTTCACGTTCTTGCTGAACTCCGCGAAAGAATAAGGGAAAAAACGACCTGAATTGTGGAAGGACAAGTCATGAGTTCTCCACCAAGACAATGCGCCGGCTCATTCCGCATTGTCTGTTAAGAGGTTTCTAGCCAAATTCAGCATCCCAGTGTTAGACTATCCGCCTTATTCGCCGGATCTTGCGCCGTGCGACTTATATCTGTTTCCTAAGGTGAAATCTGCATTAAAAGGAACAAGATTTGAGTTTGTTGAAGCTGTTAAAGAGAAAGCGGCACGCGTCCTGAAGGAGCTGACAGAAAAAGACTTCCAGCACTGTTTCGAACAATGGAAGGTTCGCATGGAGCGTTGTAGGGATAACGGAGGGGAGTATATTGAAGGTGATAATAAGTAAAAATGTATGAAATAAAAATAAAATGTTTTACAGCGTCAGTCTCGTTATTTAATAGCCACACCCCGTATGTTCATGAAATTTCTTAATACTCACGTGATTTCTAAAAAATCATTACTGGGCAATAATTTTATTTTATCTGAACTGTTGTTGTAACAATGAGACAAGAGGGCAGCTACAGTCAAATAAACAGAAATATGTTAAACTCTAACAAGGCCAGTAATTAGTCAAATATCAAATTCCACAAGGCAAGTTGTTCAGATTTGATGTACCTAAAAGTCTACCACTCTTGAAAATAATAATTATATCTTGCTCCTGAAATTAAGATAAAATAATTCTAAAACTGAAAACACTTAAGCTTAACTTATTATTATCGAAAGAATTTATTTCCCTCTTGAATTGAAATTCCATTTTCGTTATCATATTCGTAATTTGTTGCAATGCAAAACAATTATGACATCAATACATTATTTGTAAACAAAAAATCCATATTTTTATTTTAGGTATTTCACTTTATTCTATGCAGTGATTACAGTGTTCGTTGAAGATCTGTGGTGTCTCTATTTCCAAAAATATACTGTGCAGTAGTCTGTAATGTGAGATGAAGACAGAGAAATTCGGTTTCTTCTATGTTCACGAATGTAGTGATGGAATAAAATCAATTTCATAAATCTCTTCAGACCACATTTTCTTCAAAAGGTTCTTAGATATTTTTCGGTCACCGTGGGATTAGTATAACCACGGCCAGAACAAATATAATCACTATTGTCAAAAAGTTATTTTTAAGAGACTGTATAAAATCTAAAACTTTGTTGTCAAATTTGAAAAGTGCCTTGTTCATAAAACCGAATATTCTGCTACTAACTCCTGTCAGACAGAATATACATTCATCAGTGCAAATTTATGTACATACTAAGCAACATGTCTGTTCTCGAATACAGTACTTAGCTTTTGTAAGCCTCAAATGCTAATGCCATAATTTTAGCTTGTCTCATTATTTATCTTCCTACTAAGTTCTATCGAATGCCAAGTAATATGTATCTCACAAATACTTTCATTAGCAGGAAATAGGTCATACAAGTACTTTACCAAATATTTTATAACGTATTAATTACTTCTAATTTTCATATCATGCGCACAGTGGCGCATATTTGTCGACAGTGTTAATTTTTTAATTAATCGACATTCATTTTTTAATTTAGTACATCAAGACGAAAAAGAAACATTAATATTAATAGCTAATGGCACGGATTTTTTCCGTAGTGTTTACAAAGAAAGCCAGCAAGACGTATTTGTTTTACAGGCTGGAAGGATAATTAAGGCATGTTTAGAATAATGTACATTCTAACCAGAGGGAAACTCTATTTTTGGAATCAAAGTTAAGCCTAACGGGTAGAGAAAGTCCTCATTTTAATTAAAACAGCTCTAGCCTGTATTCATCTAAGCAAAAATTAAATATTTTCCGTGTTCCAACTCTGAATGAGCACGAACCCTTTTCATTGAAGTTAACTGTATTGTTCGTAATACTTGAGTGAATTTTTTATCGTTTTTGTAACAAAATACATTTTACTCCGTAAAAATATAATATTTTCTTTCCATGTTATAGTAGGTACAACGAAGAAAAGTTTCTAAACTTATGGAGACCTGAGTAAAAGTTTTTTATTTAGGGCTCTTATATTGGGGTCATTCCATGTCAGTACAACACACTTTGAATTAAAATTTTACCTGATCATTTTAGAATTTACTAAAATGTTGTTTAATAATAGTAGGTACTAAAAATAAGAAAAAAGTTATATCACAAACGGTTTCCGAAATGCTGCTTCTTAAAATTTAAAAAAAAAAAAAGTTTTTGTTTAGTTTTTTTAAATCGTTGTAGAAGCTGTTCCTAAGGAGTTAGGAAGATAAGAGTGGTCTCATTGTACTCTGTTAGTCATGTCCTTCCGTATGACATGTAACACACTAAAGGTTATATTAAAAAAATGATTTCCAAAACTCAAAATAAAAGTTTTTAAAAATATTCCTACGAGTAGCTTGTAGTTATATTTAGCATATGTCAAAGTATGAAAATGGGCCTATAATGGGTTAGGGGGGTTATAGGAAAAAATGGTTTTAATTATGTGTCGTTTTACAAAATCTATAGCCTGTATGCAGTATTTTACATGATATGATAAGCATTTGATCTTCTCATTAAGTAAAACTGCCACTTGTTGCTTGACATTGCATATGTGCTTTTCGTAATCTCTTGGGATGTAAGGGTGTAAATCCTTCCAGCAGGAGTTGTGGGATCTAATTTGCAGAGAATGTCAGTTACTGATATCCATAACACATTTAGCTTCCTCCGATATGAAAATGAAACTGCAGGTCCAAGAGGGTGGAAAAATGTTACTATTAATTCATCATATTCTTCATTCTTCTCCAAAAAAAAAAATTCGACACAACAATTTCCATCATAAATTGCTGTAATATATGCACATATTTCTGTCATTTGGAGTTCGTCTGGAGATTTTTTAACTAGTACCTTATATCCTGCTTGACGTTCCGAGAATACCCTCGAACTGACTTTTGAGACTTTGAGACACTCAACCATTCTCGTATAAAAGCAAGGAGTTATTGAGTTCACTTAAGAGTTATGGCCTGGTTGAATCGCTCCTCAAAAAAACTTTTCGGATTGAACATAGCCTTCTTGTGTTTCATACATAAAATCGGATGGATTTTGCTTTATTATGGTCGCTACCGTCTAGCCTCTTGATTGTGCCACCAATTTAATCATTCGGAATCTTTCCATGAGCCGGGGCTGAGAACCATACCATTCGATCTCGACATCAAAATCCTCCTTGTGATATCACAATTTTATGATTTTTTTTTGTTTTTTGCACTGGGCAGCACATCCGTCCGATTTATAACAAATCTTCTTTGGTCCTTTCGGGAAAGGTTTTGATAAAAACTTAAAAAGTCTCTTTTGGAAGCAGTAAACAGACACATTTTTGTGCTCCAAGACATTATCACAGGTCACTCAGGCAATGTTTACCAACAAGAGACATTTAGATTTAGTAAGTAGATCAAATACTTATTGAATCATATAAAACACCACATAAAGGATGTCAGTTTTAAAAATAACTCAGATTTAAAGTAACTTTTACCTGTGAGCCCGTTTCCACACTTTGATATATACTAATTATAAGTATAAGTACATTGTGGTAATATTAAAAAAAATCTTCAATGATTGCACAAATAAAACAAAAAAATATAGAGTAAATAATTTAATCAGGCGACGTAGTACCCCTGAATAATATTTAGTATTAATTCATCACTATTATATATACCAATGCAATAACATAATTGTGGTCGTAAAATGAACTTTTGTCCACCTAGATTTTGATATCTGACGTCTGTTTGACACCTTAGCAGCAGTAGACCTCCAAATTTCAAACTGTCAAGCTTTTCGAAAATTGGAATTCAAATTAATGTTGTACTTTTTAAGACTCAAGATATGAGAGATTTTGTAGTGTTATTGTGCTATTATGAGTCTTTATACTATGGTTTGAATATAACAAAATATCTATTCTAAAGATTCTATCTAGAGATCTTAAATAAAAATGAAATATTTGTTTACTGTGCACTTTTTTAAATTGTATTTCTTTACTTCTCAATTGGCTTGTTTCTACCTTTTTTTTTAACGCACACAAAAATTAAACAACAGCAAGACCAGATGTTTCATTCCTTTTTGATTACTAATTGATACACTGCCATCATCAAAGTGTGAATTGGTTCTCACTCTCTGATGAATGCCGCCTAATTCCAAATTGATAGAATCCGACTAGTTCCGCCACACAATTAGCCGGCTCTTGATAGGCAATCAATGATACTATGGTTTAGAGCTGGGCCATGATACAACAACCTTTGGCTTACGTCATATCCACAATCAAGGGACGTTCAATCATTGAGTTGTTCCATTCATAAATACAATAGTATTAAGTCGGGAATATAATGATCCCCATTCACATTTTCCTTTATGGGCATACTGTCAATTACAAATATCACAAGGGCTAGATTTCTCTGAAATTTATGATTCACATCAAGAGGAGTACATGCCCCCCCCCCCCGATTTGAACGAATTTTTTTTAGTGTTTAGTACCTAGTAAGTTAACTATTTTATGGCGGATGACAATGGTCTTGAAGAACAAAATGAATTATAATGATTTTTTGCGATTCTTTTCGATCAAATACGTGCAGTTTTGGAGACACTTGATAAAGTTTTTAACTTGATGATAGAAATATAAGACAGTGATCCAAGGCCAAACAATTTTAAAATATAGTTTTTACATATAAAACTATTAAAGAGAACTATGTCAAGAACTAAAAAAATTTAAATATCTTTATTGATTGTAAAATAAATTAATAACAAATAAACATGTAAAGTTAAATAAAGCCGTTTATACATATTATAATTGTGTTATTATTGATAATTGTTATGGACAAATGTATTCAATTAATAATATATTTATTATATAATACTGGGCTCAGGTTAGTTAAAGCGTTGACCTTTATCTCGCATGGTAAACCTAGAGTGGCGAGTTCGATTCTCGCCTGGGCAAAGAAAATTATTAAGAAACGAAATTCATTAAATAACATCCTAAAATCCCACCCTGGCTAGAAAAGGGTGGTAACCTGTAGATAACCCACCCAATTAGCCTGAGTTGCAAATAGTGGACGTTAATAAATAATAATAATAATGTATAATATTATATATTTCCTTATTACATTTATGACAGAAAGCATTCGAATTTTATTTAAATATATGAAACACGCTAAAAATTAAATGTCAATAATTATTAAAAAAAAAATTTATTTACTCATTAATATTAAATTAACACCCTAGAAGCCAAAAACGAAGAAAAATCCAGAAATAAAAAATACTCACTCCCGGCGATATTCGATCTTGAGATTTTCAGTTAAAAAAGAAAGCACTATCAACTGAGCCATGGGGGCAAATTGAAATACATCTCTTGGAAACAACTCAAGACGTTTAGGCAAACTTAAACTTTTTTTTTAAACAAATGCGTGGGAAGTGCGTTCTCTCGCTTTAACAGAATTGATTTTTCATTAGGTACTAAACACTAAAAAATGTTCGTTCAAATCGTTGGGGGCTGTGCAGTCCCCTTGTAAGTACAATAGGTTTCCGAAGTAGTCAAAGCTGTGCTTGGTCGGAGCTTTGAGGATCTCGTAAAGTTAGAAGAAAATACAAACAGATTTCTAAGTATAGAGAACTTGAAAAACAAAGGTATAAAATCTCCATTCTAACACCCTTTTCTTCACAGCTGTTTCCACAAATATATCTTCACAAAAACATTGAACCACATATTATTTATATTTCCTTTTAGTATTTAGGCTCGACAAATTATTTCGTGACGTATCGATATAAGTCAGCTGACTCGACCCGCTGTACTTTGTAAGCCATTCTGTGACTGACACGGCTAGTGAAAGGTTCTGGTTAACGATATAGTCTTTAGTATAGGTATTGTTTCCTCTAATGAGGCGTCATGTGGAAACAAGTAGATAATAACATATTTAATACTTCACTTAAACCTTGATATTGTACTTTATGTACAACTGTGTGTGTGTGGCTTTATGGAAAATATTCCTTAAATATCTGAGGTTTTTCTTATTCGTACTTTACCTATTAGAATATAATAAAAGTTATCCCTTTTAAATCTTCAAAGTATGCTGTGACCTATTCCATTTATATTCTATATGCATCGGTAAATGTTTATATGTTTTAAAAATGTTAGTATTTATGGAATATATCGGCTGCTGTCAGTTAGTAGTTCTTTCATTTCGTCGGGTATGTCAAGGTTTTTTCCTTGAACGCAGTCTGTCAGTAAATGTTTTATCGTTAGGAGCTTGTTACAGTTTAGAGAAACAAAAATGATTTGAATATTCCTTTGACGTTTTCTTTTTTGTTGACCTTCCTCCACCAGATTGTTTCGTGAATTCAGATAGGTCATATTTTCACAATAACCATTTGTGTAAACTAATGCAATAATTTAAATTTTTAGTGGCTCATTCAAACCGTATTTGACAAAATAAAATATAAAAAACTATGTGTAATCTATATTGGGTATCGAATGGTATAAACGTATGATATGTTTGACCAGTTTGGTTTATCTCAGAAAATCAGAGACGGGGAAAAAATCGTATGATCATTCTGAGAACTGAAAAGACCCTAGACCAAAACTGATAGAAGCTCTACTCAGTGAATGTAGATCAAGTGTTTGCTCAGGAGACGAAAGGATAAGTTACAAAGTTAAAGGGGTGGGTTTATAAAATATCTCCCAAGGAAAAACTTGTTTATATTTGCCCCAGTTTTTGTACTCCATCGGCTTGGGAATTCATAGGCAAAGCCACGTCATATATATATTCACCTTATTTTATATTTTGAGCTCAGAAATTTTCCTGTTCATTTCAGCTCTTTGGTTTCATAGTAAAACCCAATATCTAGGGGATGACGCGGCTTACACAGCCGATGTCTTTCTTTACTTTTCAACTTTGGGGGGAGAAATCCATATTTACAGTTCCTTCAGACAACGATAGATATAGCTAAATACATAAACACATGTATTATATATATAAGCATTGGGTGGGAATATATGTCAAACGGCCTTACTGTATTTCAGGAGAATCTCTCTTATCGTAATATTTGAATTTAAATGAGAGAGGAATGTTTTTAATTAATTTGTACACTGTTCATCTGCTAACTAATTATTTATTCCATGAATTAATATTCAATATTGTTTGAAAAGCCATTAATTTCACCAAATGAAAACTGGAACACATTCCTCATCTCTAGTGATAATTTCATATTAGCAGATATCCCTTATGGGAAATCGGCTATTGTGGTTGTACTCATGACGCAAATTTCAAAAACGTATCTCGAATGACCATCGATCCTACCCAGGAGAAAAAAGATATATATATATATATATATATATATATATATATATATATATATATATATATATGCTGCTCTTGTTTAAAAATGCCAACAGTGGTTAATTCTTTTCCAAAAGACATTTTTTTCAGCAGATTTTCCTTCTTCTTTGAGGTTGCACTCACTACGCGATTTTAGAAACATTTCCTCAAATGTCCATCGATCCCACCCAGGAGATGACTAAAATGAGGTTTTTTCAAAATGAGGGTCGCAATTTTTGTTTGATTGTTACCAAACTCAATATTTAAACGTTTTATGTAAAACGAAAGATCAAGTTCGTTAATGGCATAAATCAGACCATTGGGTTTATAGAGGAGGGGGGGAGAATATTGAAAATTCGAAATATCTTCGTTACTATAAGTCGGATCGATAGACTGTATAAAACCATTCTTATTTCCAATTTAATGCCCTATGATTATTGCTGGGATTTTTTTTTCTTTCAGTTTCTTGATTATTTGCCGTTTTTAGATTTCAACCTTCGGCAAACCCCCACTCCTGCTCATGTCATATCAGAGATAAGCAGTTAAATGCTCAACCGCTTTATTCAGGGCTTAAATACCAAATGTGATTTTCATTAAACTTTTACTTTGTGTGATACATGCAAATACGCTGTGATAACGTCAACAATTAATATTTCTCGTTCTTTACTCGATCATTTTTATTTGATGTATACCATACTCGATATTTATACGTACGTTTAGTGGCTGAAATCGGACCTGGCATAGGCAAATTCAAAATATCTCCGTTATTATTAATTGGATCGTAAAATTTTATAGAAACGATCGTGTTAAACTATTGTTCTTATATGTATTTTTCTATAACTCAACTACTAAATGAGTTATTCGTACTCTCTCGTTTTCAGCCTTCAGTAACCCCACCCCTTCTCCCTACTACTCATCCGTTGTTTTCTAAGGAATAGAGAATATGTGGTGAGATGATATCACAAGTGCGTTAAAACAGGACGTGGGAAATGTGATTAGTTTACGCAGCACTTGCATGAGGGAAGTTTTTTAAGTCCCGATGACTCAATAAGAAAAGTAAAAATAAAAAGTCCGTTACGCAGGGGCTGCATAAATTAAACAAATTTCCTTTGCGAAGTTTAATAATAGACAAACCTACATCCTGCTAACACAACTCCACCGTGAATATTAAGTGAATAAATAAAAACTCTAAGAAGAAATCGTTTCCCGCCCTTTCCGGGGGGAAGCGTCAGAAATGTAAACAACCAGGCCAGCCAACGGCTCACCCGAAAGAAAAACAATAACTGAAACATATCAGAATATAACATATTAATTTTATTGAAAACTATTTACTATATCTAGTATTGTATTTTATAATGAATCGGAATGATTTTTATCTCAATCAATTAATTTTTAGATGCCCAAGAATTTAAACGGGGGTGGGGGGTCACAAGAACATATTTGCATGTATCTCGTATAATAAAGGTCTCTGAAAAACAATATTTGGTATTTAAGCTTCGAATAATGCGGTTATATAAAACCGAGAGTGGTTTATGTAACAAGAGTAGAAGTGGGGGGTTTGCTGAAGGCTGAAAGCTGAAAAATGCAAATATCTCGGTTAATATTCAAGATAGAGAATAAATGTATATAACAATATTTATAGCAAATTTATTTTAGCAATAAGATTGCTTCTATATAATTGTTCGATCTGACTACCTGACGATAGTAACAGAGATATTCCGATTTTTCGAAATTTCTCCCCTCTAAACCCCCACTCCCCCTAGTCCGATTTCAGTCGTTTATCTTTCGTTTTACATAAAACGACTAGATATCGAGTTTCGTAACGATTAAACAATAATTGTGACCACTAGACCGATAACAGACAAATATATATATATATATATATATATATATATATATATATATATATATTTATATATATATACAGTTTTGAACGACGGACCTCATTTTGGTCATCTCGTAGGTAGGATCGTTGGACATTTGAAGAAAAATTTCGAAAATTATAAGTACGACTTATAGCTGATTACCCTTAAGGGAAATCTGCTAAAAGTATATTCCTCTTATTGAAATATTGTCGAAAATAGCCCAACCAAAACAAATAAAACTGACTGAATCAATGGCTAGTGTCTTGGAAATATTTGGTTCATTAGTGACAAATTCCTGCAAGAGCGGCGCGGAGTATAAAGGGCCTGGAATTGGACAGCTGTAGGACTAGCGTCAAGAAGGCAAGATGGCTGCTAGGAATTCTTGGAAGTCGATCCAATTGTCCAAGTCCTGTCCACTCCCTTCCAGCTTCGATTCCAATACTCCTCTACACTAATGCCATTCAAACTCTACAACATGATAAAAGAATCAGCTGATTTCCCTTAGGGGAAAGCTATTGAGGTCGTACTCAGACGCGTTTTTTAAAAAAAATGAGTCAAATGTTCATATATCCTACCTAGCAGATGACGAAAATGAGGTCCCTTCATAGTATTAGCAGGTTTCCCTTAAGGGTCGTACTCATGACGCGATTTTCGAAAAATTTCTTCAAATGTCCATCGATCCTACCCTGGAGATAACGAAAATGAGGTCCATTCAATATATATATATATATAATATATATATATATACATATATATATAATTGTAACCTCTGGTGGTTATAAGGGAGGCCTGAAATTAAAAATAGTGATATTTCGTTTCCTATTGGGAGTTTCGGCAAATATACACATAACAAAGTTGTTTATGTTATTATTTAGAGAAATTTGCCCAACAATTCTTTGGAAAATGAATTCAAATGTATGTTTGCTTAATTATTCAAATCTTGCATAATGCACAGGAAACGGGAAATATGACAATATGGAGGACAGTGAAGTCTTACATAAAAAAATTATTTTATTATTAACAAATCCACAGAAACGACGGGACGGGTAAATGTAAAATATTGTGAAAAGTAAAGCCTTGCCAAAAAAATACCATCACCATTCAGCCTCAAATGAATTCCCGAGCAAAGCCGGGCATCTGAGCTAGTATATATATATATATATATATATATATATATATATATATATATATATATATATATATATATATCTTTATATGTGTAATTCTAGCGTACGTGTGTATGTCACTGAACTCCTCCTAGACGGATGGACCGATTTGATTGAATTTTTAAATACAAGTTCGAGTGACTCCCCGGATGGTTTAGCGCCGCAGATCGGCCAGGTAGATGGAGCAGGAGTGGGGGTCGTGAGGGTGGCCTGAAATTAAAAATAGCCGTATTTCGTTTCCTATTGATTTTTCGGCAAATATGCACAGGATAAGAGTTGTTTATGTTGTTATTTGGAGTAACTTTTGTCATATTCAATTTTGTCTTATATTAAAGTATAAACGAGATATACACTAAAAAAGTAAAGAGGGGCCAACGATTGAACCGAACAAAACTCGGTATGTGAATTAGCATTAGCTACCATGGTTATAAGCTATACTAAATTTTTTAAGTTCGAGCGAGAGTGGGGGTTTACTGAAGGCCGAAAACTAAAAAACGCCGATATCTCGGTTAATATTAGAGACAGTGAAAAAAGGTAAATGACAACGTTTATAGATCTTTTAATTTTCAAAAAGATTGGTTCTCTACAAAATTTCGATCAGACTCAAACTAACGGAGATATTTCGAATTTTCAAAAATCCTCCCCTCTAAATCCCACCTCCCAATGATCCGATTCCAGCCGTTGAAGAACATGATCCGTCTTTTAACGTAAAACGTTTAAATACGGAGTTTAGTAACGATCGAGCGAAAATTGCGACCGCTAGAGCGTTAACAGGCTAATACACCTCTATCTTTATATATCTGAACTCCTCCTAGACGGATGGACGATTTGATTGGATTTTTAAATACGCGTTCTTTAGCGCCGCAGATCGGCCGAGCAGGTCTCCGTGTTAATATGTTTGTCTAATGTATGTCCTTAGAGTTTAATTATGTCATCTAAATAAAGATGTTTTCAGCTGCGAGATTTCACTTTCAGATATTGTTATTTATTGTCCAAATTAGTTTTAATTTGTTTTGAATGTTGCAATTATTTTCTTTTCTTTATTTATATTTATGTATTTGCATTATTATTGTTGAGGGTTTTGATTTATTTCAATTATTGGCCTACAACTGTTTGTTTTTAAGGACGTGTAGTGCGCATTCTACCAGATAACCATAGAACTAAAACGTCTTCTTTTTCTTCTCTCATATTTTCCTTTTCTTTTTGCGTACCAAGTTTTCGTGATATTTTGTTTACTATTTGTGATAAGGCAAACGTGCACATAATAAATGTTATTTTTTGCGTTATTAAAAGAAGATTTTTTTAAAACATAACATTATTAAATTTAATATCCTAATCGCTTGATATATCATGCAGGATAACGTCTGCCGGGTCCGCTAGTATATATATATATATATATTTGTCTGTTAAGGCTCTAGCGATCGCAATTTTTGTTTGATCGTTACGAAACTTTGCAAATTAAATTTACTATAAATATTGTTATAGACGTTTATTCTCTATCTTGAATATTAACCGAGATATTTGCATTTTTCAGTTTTCAGCAAACCGCCACTTCTACTCGTGTTACGTAAACAATACTCTGCTACAAAATAAATCACATTATTGGAAGTTTAAATACCAAAAATTGTATTCAAGAGACCTTTATTATACGAGATACATGCAAATATGCCCTGGTGACTCCCCCCCCATCTTAAAGTTTTGGACTACTAAAATTTATTGATTCAGATAACAATTATTCTGACTCATTATTAATTACAGTACTAGATATAGTAAATAGTTCTCAATAAAATTAATGAGTTATATTCTGATATATTTCAGTAATTGTTTTTCTTTCCGGTGTGAGGCGGGCCGACCCGTTTGTTTACATTTCTAACCTAACGCTTCCTGTCGGCAGGTTATTGAAATTGAATGAAACATTTCTTATTTCCGTTTGTATTTATTCACGGTTTTGTTGTGTTAGCAGTATGTAGATTTATCTATTACTAAACTTCACGAGGGAAATCTGCTTAGTTTACGCAGCCCCTGCGTGACGGACTTTATATATATTTTGCGTTTGTTCGTTATAAAACTCTTAATATTTCCGTTTCATGGAAAACCAAAGATCAAGTTCATTAATGGCTGAAAACGGACCATTAAGGGGGGGGGGGCTGGTGGGAATTTCGTAAATTCCAAGTATCTCCTTTATTATACATCAGTTCGATTAATTGTAAAAAAAAATCAGTCTTATTGCAAATTCAATGTACTATAAATATTTGTACACACATTTATTCTCTATTTTGAATATTAACCGACATATTTGAATTTTGGTTTTTGTTTTCAGCCTTCAGTGAACCCCCACTCTTACTCATGCCACATAAACAATATGTTGTTGCATAATTAACCACTTTATTCGAAGCGAAAATACCAACAATGTTTTCAAGAGACCTTTATTACGAGATACATGAAAATACGTTCTGTTGATCGCCCCCCCCCCCCCGTCTCAAATGTCCATCGATCCTACCTAGTAGATTGACGAAAATGAGGTCCGTTCATAATTATATGTATATATACCATGGGTTTGATCGTTACCAAACTAGAAATATTCCCGTTTCATGGAAAACCAAAGATGACGGCAAGAAATCGGACCAAGGAGCAGGGGGGTTGGAGGGGGATTACGTAAATTCCAAGAATCTCCGTTTTAGCAGATTTCCCTTAAGGGAAATCAGCTATTGAGGTCGTACTCATGACGTGATTTTCGAAAAATGTCTACCCAGGAGATGACGGAAATGAGGCCGGATCAAATTTATATATATATATATATATATATATATTATATATATATATATATATATATATATAATTGTGTTGATGTTTTCGACCAGGTTATACTATATTTATATATGGTATTGTTATTCTTTTTGGAGTTTTGGTCAATATTGGTGAAATAAATCTTAGTTTATGCCGATATTTCGAGAATCTTTATTTTCTCTTCTCCAGGGCTGTAAAATTACAGGTACTACTTTATAATATTGCACATTGTTATTACACATTATTGTAAAAGGGTGTTCTTTTCTTATTATTACTTACCAAGACTAAAGATACCTACAAACTATTACACATGGTTATTGCACTAGGACTATGGTTATAGTAACCTTCCTTGTTTTGTTTACATAGCAGGGTCATACATCCGTTTGTATGTTTACAGCCCTGAAGAAGAGAAAATAAAGATTCTCGAAATATCAGCATAAACTATGATTTATTTAACCCACATTTACCCCAACACCAAAAAGTAATAACAAACACATATATATATATATATAGATATATATATATATATATATATATATATATGTATTTGTCTGTTAACGCTCTATCGGTCGCAATTTTTATTTATCGTTACCAAACTCGATATGCAAAAAGAGAGATCAAGTTCGTTAATGGCTGAAATCGGACCAGTGGGAGGGGGGGGGTTTAGAGGGGGGATGTCAGAAAATTCGAAATATCACCGTTACCATACGTCGGATCAAAAAATAGTATAGAACCAATCTTATTGTAAATTAAATTTACTATAAATATTGTTCTATACATTTCTTCTCTATCTTGAATATTAACCGAGATATTTGCATTTTTATTAAATTTGGGCCGAACGAACGACTGAGTTTCCCGCCAAAAGCTAGTTCGGCCCTTTGCCTTAACTGTTCGGCTCTCGTATGGAGATTTCTCTATTGTATAACTTCACGCGGGAAATCTGCTAAGTTTACGCAGCCCCTGCGTGACGGACTTTTTATACATCGGATCAAAAAATTGTATATAACCAATCCTATTTTAAATTAAATGTGCAATAAATATTGTTACATACATTAATATTCTATGTAGAAGAAGAATTATAAAACGAGATATATACATTTTATTAGTTATCACCATAGAGTAAACCCCAATCCTACTCATGTCCCATAAACAATACTCTGTTATATAATAAACCGCTTTATTCGAATCCTAAGTAACAAATATTGTTTTCGAGCGACTCTTATAATGCGAGATACATGCAAAATCGTTATGTGACGATGACATCAATTAAGGTTTTACGATCTTGTTTCGAAAATGTTTATTTCATCTATAAAGTACTCAAAATTTAACCATTTTAGTCAACGCTAAAGACCACGTTGTTTGTGGCTGAAATCGGGCGAGGAGTAATGGGGGCTTAGAAAGGGGGAATAAGAAATTTTAAACATATCTTCATTATCTTGTTAAACTATTGATGTTCTACAGTTGTTGCTCTATGCTGTTGCTATTTTGTAATAAACAAAGTAATAAACGAGTTATTCGTGCTTTCTTGTTTCAACCTGCGGTAACCCGTCCGCCGCCATCATTTTAGCAGATTTCCCTCAAGGGAAATCAGCTATAGAGGTCGTACTCATGACACGATTTTCGAAAAATTTCTTCAAATGTCCATCGACCCTACCCAGGAGATGACGAAAATGAGGTCCGTTCAAAATTATATATATATATATATATATATATATATATATATATATATATATATATATATATATATATATATATATCTGTTAACGCTCTAGCGGTCGCAATTTTTGTTTGATCGTTACCAAACTCGATATTTAAAAGTTTTATGCAAAAAACAGATCAAGTTCGTTAATGGCTTAAATCGGACCAGTGGGAGGGGGGGTTTAGAGGGGAGGATTTTCGAAAATTCAAAATATCTCCGTTACCGTACGTCGGATCAAAATATTGTATAGAACCAATCTTATTGTGAATTAAATTTACTATAAACATTGGTATATACATTTATTCTCTATCTTGAATATTAACCGAGATATTTGCATTTTTATTAAATTTGGGCGGCTAATGGATGAATGAGTTTCCCGCTAAAAGCTAGATCGGCCCTTTGCCGTAACTGTTCGGCTCTCCTATGGAGATTTCTCTATTGTATATTTCTCTCGTGAGAAATCTGCTTAGTTTACGTAGCCCCTGCGTTAAGGAATTTTTACATTGAAACAGGAAATATGTGGTGGGAAGAGATCACGTGTGTGTTATACCAGAATGCTTAGTTTAAGCAGCCCCTGGGTGAAAAACATTCCTCACATTCAACAGCACTCCCATTACTTCTTTTTAGGAATTATAATTCAGAATAATTTTAAAGCATTCAGTAATAAACAGTTACATATGCATCTATTCGCACTGGCTAGGACTTTTGAATTAGCCTACATGTGAAATATCTAAAAATCTCGAAGCTTTTCATCCTTTGTATAGAAATGATTTATAGATCATGTATTATTCTCCTGGTGTCATCCATGGATCGAGATAACCAAGATGTTGAACGAGAGTTAAGATACATTGTAGACAGTGTGCTATTGCTACATCGAAACGACTACACGTCAGTTCCTTGTCTATAGTTTCTTGTCTATAGTTCCTTGTCTATAGTTCCTTGTCTATAGTTCCTTGTCTATAGTTCCTTGTCTATAGTTCCTTGTCTATAGTTCCTTGTCTATAGTTCCTTGTCATGTGTTCATTAAATGTGCAATGATGCCATTATGTCCACTTTCACTCGGGCAGAATTCAAAATAACTAATCTATATTATTTCTTACACAACGGCGCAAAGGTAATAGCTTGGTCCCCGAATCACCGCTGTCGCCAAACGCGAGAAAATTGAAATAATTTTATTTTTTATTTATTTGTTGCTAAGGATTTTCCTTATAGCGAGGAGTAGGACTTATATAATGAGGTTAGTTTTTCTATGTTAGTAGCATATATACATACATATTTTTACAAACTAGAATTGAGTATAACTGACTAGAATTTACATTAACATTTCTTGAAAAATCTAAACTAATAAGTGCCATTATATTTTATTACCTTACCTAATATTAAAACATTATATTTTCAACATAATATTTTTACTAAACTATCATTATCTTGGTTCCTGTTCATACTAATACATAGGTATAACAGTACTAAATAAAAAAAGAACAATTAAGAGAAGAAGAGAAATTTGGCAATGTTAACTCAGATAAGATTCGCAAAATTTGAAACTATTCTTATATATTTTTATTTATTTATTTTGGAGCGTTCGCTGCTAGGCGATATTGCTCATAAAAAACAACATACATATAAACAAAATACAAAAATGAAAACAGTAACAAGAAAAAATTAAACAATACAATTAGAACAGAACAAACTAAGTACGCACACAAATAACAAAACGCAACTAAATAATAGAACGCAACAAAATAACAAAACGCAACTAAATAAATAAATCTTATACGTTTAAAAATGCTAATACATACTTCTCTAGTTGCACTATTTAGAATATTATTAATTATTATTATTGTGAATTGAAATAAATAATTAACTTTAAAATGATTGTTATTAATGATTACTAAACTGGACAGTCAAGTCCTTTTGATGTCCATCCAGCCAAACCGGAGTATTGTACTGTATACAATGCTAATTAGCGAAGTTTACTACAATAAGCGGGTGCTAACCTCCTGCTTGTACACGTAGCTGAAACAACCAGTCACATATGTTAGCTGCAAAATACGGAAGCCAAATCTGCACAGAGCAGCCGACTTAGCAGTTGTTTGTTTTCACGGTAGTAATAATATTGGGCTAAACGGGAAAATGATCCAGGATTGCAGGTTTTCAAAATTTAAACCCATTTGTTGTGATGTTGTTTTTTTATGCTTAATGGACTGCTCTTGTTTATAAAGGTCAACAGTATTTGCCTTCCAAAAGATAATTTTTATTTATCATAATATCTTTTTTTAGCACGTAATTTAGTTTTCATTATGATGTAATATTTGTCTAAACTATTTCAAACCCAGTCAGGAAATATTTAATCCTCAAACACTTACTGAATTGTATACATTTGTGAATATGATCAATGATGGTTCAATTAATTTTATAGAGGGACTTCGGCATTGAGAATTTAGAAAGTCTTGGAGAGATGAATGATGAAGATATGCGCAAGTTGGCTGGTGGGAATCGCAGAGAATTCTATTACGAGTAAACATTCAGTTGGGAAGTGAAGCATTTCTGAGGTATTCGCAAAGATTGGCTAGGTGGAGAAATGATCATGAATTTTTCACGGACGGAAGGACAACCGAAAACAACCAACTGCAAACAGAGTGCTCTAAACGTTTTTCCAAGGACTTAACATTTTCTGGAAGTAAAGAAAAGAAAAGAGACCTTCCTTCCACAAACGGTGTATTTAACAGAGACGTGGTGCTTTCGTAGAACGAGCTCCATCATCAGTGGCAACGTTGAACTCAACCTGTTGAACGTCAGAATCCATTTTTAGCAGATTCCCTTAAGGAGACTCATGACTCGATTTTTGAAAAATCTCCTCAAATGTAGATCAATCCTGCCCAGTAGATGACGCAAATGAGGTCCGTCAAAACTACACACACACACACACACACACACACACATATATATATATATATATATATATATATATATATATATACACACAAACACACACACACACACACACACACACACACACACGCATATGACTGTTAACGCTCAAGAGGTTACAATTTGTGTTTCATACTTACCAAACTAGATATTTAAACATTGTGTGTAAAACTAAGGTTATGTTCTTTCATGGCTGAAGTCCGACCAGTGTCCGACAATTATGTGTCGGATCGAAAAACGGAATAAAACTAATTCTAATATAAATGTAATTTTTTAGCAGATTTCCCTTAAGGGAAATCAGCTATTGAGGTTGTACTCATGACGGAATTTTCGACATTTTTCTTCAAATGTCCATCGATCCTACCTAGTAGATGACGAAAATGAGGTCCGTTCAAAACTGTATATATATATATCTATATATATATATATATATCTATCTATATATTTGTCTGTTACCGCTCTAGCGGTCGCAATTTTTGTTTGATCCTTACCAAACTTCATATTTAAGCGTTTTATGTAAAAAGAAAGATCAAGTTCGTTAACGGCTGAAATCGGATCAGTGGGAGGGGGGGTTTAGAGGGGAGGATTTTCGAAAAATCGAAATATCTCCGTTACTATACGTCGGATCAAAAGAGTGTATAGAACCAATCTTATTGCAAATTAAATTTACTATAAATATTGTTCTATACATTAATTCTCTATCTTGAATATTAACAGAGATATTTGCATTTGTATTCTGCGTGTCACCAATAGGCTATGTTCGGAGTTTCCGACGAGAGCTCTGGTGGCCGTTTCTATAACTATCGTCTCTCGTGAATCGGTTTAGAGGTTAGGTTAACTGTTAGAAACTACTGGGTTATTACGCCCTAAATAATGTTTTAGGTTTAGAGGTTTTTTACTACTACAGTTGTTATTAGGCAGATTTCCCTATTGTAAAACTTCACGTGGGAAATCTGCTTAGTTTACGCAGCCCCTGCGTGACGGACTTTTTTATAAATGTTGTTATGTAAGTTTTTTTCCAATATCTTGATTATTAACCAAAATGTTTGCGTTTTTTAGTTTTCGGCCCTCAGTAAACCCCCACTCCTACTCATGTCATATTAACAATAAGCTGTAATTCTATGAAGCACTTTATTTGAAGCCTAAATAATAAATATCGCACTCATTGAATTGTTACTTAATGAACCCTGTCTACTCACTACCAATTTTCTGGATAAGTTGGCAAATTCTTTTTAAAATTCATACATACTAAAAAAAATTTCATTTTTATTCAGAAGGTCACACGCGCGCATGTGTGTGTGTGTGTGTGTGTGCTCTTTAAATAATAATAAAAAAAAAATAACCACAGTTACGACCGATAATTATTTTTAATTTTCTTTATGTTTTGACAATATCTTTTTTTTTTCATTTTTATTATTTCTTTTCTTATTATTATTTTTATTTGTATACTCTACATTGTTTTTTTGGGGGCTCAGGTTAGCCATGCGAGTTAAAGCGTTGACCTTTATCTCACATGGTAAACCTAGAGTGGCGAGTTCGATTCTCGCCTGGGCAAAGGAAATTATTTAGTGACGAAATTCATTAAATAACGTCCTAAAATCCCACCCTGGCTCGAAAAGGGTGGTAACCTGTAGATAACCCGTCCCGATTAGCCTAAAATGCAAAAAAGTGGACGTTAATAAATAAATAATCTACATTGTTTTAGTAGATGCATATTGTCACTCATTATTTTAACATATTATTTTTTGAATTAATACCATTCTTAATCTAAAAAAACTATTAAAACTTTTTTTTTTTAAATAAATATCTACCACATGGATTACTTAGCTGTGTCTTCAACAACCCAATGTATTAGGGCCAAACTTTATTCTAATAAAGTACTAAGTAGTTGTATTATTCTGTAGAATAAAGTATTTTTTTTTATCTCAATGAACCTCCATTTAAATTGGAATTTCGCCATATGGCAAATATTCTCTACCATGAGTTTATTAAGGACACCTTAATTAGTTCTTTAGTATGTGTACTAAAGTGGAAATATCGACATTATTTCTTTGTTATACAGCTAATTTGTATTTTGTAAATTGATAATTATTTCCTCCACCTCTCGTATCAACATATTGAAATTACTCTCCACTGCTGATGTATATCATTAAAATACAATAAAAAACGATAAATCTTAATTGAGAACGCTATCACATGACGTATTTGTATATGCCTCACAAGATAATACTTCAATGAAAACCATCTTTGGTATTTAACCTGGGAATGAAGTGGTCCTTGATATAACAGCTAATAGTAAATATGGCATGAATAGGAGTGGAGGTTTAGTAATGGCCGAAAACTAAAATATGTAAATATCTCTGTTAATATTCAATATAGACCATATGTGGGTACAATATTTATAGAATACTAGAGGACACGACAGACGATGTCCTGCATGATATTTCAATCAATTAGGATATTAAACAAATTATGAAATGAAAAACAAATAATATAATAATTTCATTACTCTTTATTTGTCTCATTAACATCAATTTTTCTAAAAACAATTCGTTATAATCAATAATGTTCATATTGGAAAGAATTGTTGAGGATATAAATATTTCTATGCAAATTACTTGCTTCACACATTGTTATACGAAAAAATGTTTAAAACAAAAGCTACTATTAATAATGCAAAAAACAAGTTTTATTATGTGCACATTTGCCTAAAAACAAATATAAAATGAAATATCGCGAATTTTTTATTCAGGCCTTTCTTCACTCCCGATCGAACCTAAAAAATTTAATATAGCTTATAATTATGGAAGAATTTACATACACGAATAGAGTTTTGCTAAGTTCGGTTCAATCGTTAGTGCCCAATTAAATTGTTGGCTCCCACTTTAATGTTTCAGTGTATATCTCGTTTATACTTTGTTATACGGCAAAAGTGAATATAACAAAAGTTACTCTAAATAACAACGTAAAAAACTTTTGACCTGTGCATATTTGCCGAAAAACCAATAGGAAACGAAATATCTCTATTTTTAATTTTAGGCCTCCCTTACAACCCCCACTCCTGCTCCATCTGCTGGGCTGATTTGTGAATCTAAACCATCCAGGGCGTCACTCAAACGCACACAAAAATATTCATTCAAATCGGTCCAGCCGTTTAGGAGGAGTTCAGTGACATACACACGTACAGTAGAATTATATATATATATATATATATATATATATATATATATATATATATATATATATATATATATATATATATACTAGCAGACCCGGCAGACGTTGTCCTGCATTATATATCAAGCGATTAGGATATTAAATTTAATAATATTATGTTAAAAAAAAAATCGACTCTTAATAACGCAAAAAACAACATTTGTTATATGAACGTTTGCCTAAAAACAAATAGTAAATAAAATATCGCAAAAACTTGGTACGCAAAAAGAAAAGGAAAAATGAGAGAAGGAAAAGAAGACGTTTTAGTTCTGTGATTATCTGGTAGAATGCGCACTACACGTTCTTAAAAACAAACAGTTGTAGACCAATAACAGAAATAAATAAAAACCCTCACCAATAATAACGAAAATAGATAAATATAAATAAAGAAAAGAAAATAATTGCAACATTCAAATCAAATTAAAATAAATTTGGACAATAAATAACAATGTCTGAAAGTGAAAACTTCTCGCAGCTGAAAACATGTTTATTTAAATGACATACTTAAACTAGTTTATAACTCTAAGGACATTCATAAGATAAACATATTAACATTTCATTACATTACCAATAACCTCGCCCTTCGACCGGAGACCTGCTCCATCTGCCTGGCCGATCTGCGGCGCTAAACCATCCGGGGCGTCACCCGAACGCGTATTCAAAAATTCAATCAAATCGGACCAACCGTCTAGGAGGAGTTCAGTGACATACACACGTACGCTAGAATTATATATATAAAGATATATATAAATATAAATATATATATATATATATATATATATATATAAAGATTATATTTCCAATAACATTGCTTCTATACAATTTTTCGATCCGATGCATAACAACGGAGATATTTATAATTTTCATAATTTTACCATTCTCTCCCTCCCACTGGTCCGATTTTAGCCGTTAACGAACTTGATCTTCATTTTTAAATCTCGAGCTTGGCAACAATTAGACATAAACGACGAACGCTAGAGCGTTAACAGATATATATATATATATATATATATATATATATATATATATATATATATATATATATAAATTTGAATGGGCTTTAATTTAGTTATCACCTGGGTAGGATCGATGGACATTAGAAGAAATATTTCGAAAATCCCTGATTTCCCCAAAAAGAAATGCTCATGTGCTCATACGAGAACATTAGTTGTCAATAGCCCTTCAATAAAAATCTGAGAATCGTCCAATAGTTTCTTTCAATGTTTCTGAAGCTATCTACACAATTTAGGTCAACGTAGTCCAAACTATTTTGTAACCAAATTACTGACCAAACTATCTGAGTCAAACTAATAGGGCACTGGCACAAAAAAACGTAAAATCGAATAAAGAACGCATTCGTCAACGCGAAGCCATTTAGAAGGGGGTAAATATTTGGTCGTATATTCCGAGGCCCAGGGAAATCCATAAACGTATATCTTATCAATCCAGCCCCATCTACGTCACAGGAGCTCGCTAATCCATGGTGATAACTCCTAAAGACAGCGCTAATATGGAAATATTGCCTATCTCGTTCGGGGGGTGAGTTCTTTCTATCGGGGGACTGTTTGGTTTATGGGGAAAAACGTTAGGGGTGGAGGAAGGCCCCATTGGAGGGTTTATTGTGAGGGCCAGGGTATTAGCTGTCCAAACAGAGCTGGTGTTTGTCCTCGGAGCGACGAGGTATCTAGTGGCAGCCTACACAGCCACTATATCATACCGTCACAATAGCTACCCACTATAATAGCTGTATTGTTACAATCCCTACTAAAACTATACATTTAATTGGTCTATACTCGATTAGCTCAATTGTCCAAAGGAGAATTACCATTTTCATACATTTAAGCAGTGAATAACAACGACAGCAAGCCATAGATGCGGCTGAATCACCTCGATTTCTACCGTTGTTATAGTCACAAAGTGCAAACTTGGTTTATAGCTACTGTCCTAAAATTGACTGATATTATCTATAACGAAAAAAAGGAAAAATAATTTTTTATTTTAGCAAATTACACTTGAGGGAAATCAGCTATTCAGATTACACTCAGTTCTACAAATGCTTATCGATCCTACTCAGAAGATGACGAACATAAGGTACGTTCAAAATTATATGTGTATATGTTACGGTGATAGACCGAAATCTGGAGAATGTCGACATTCACCGGTGAGGGTATTTGGTGCATGTCGGCCTTCACCGCTAAGGGTATTTAGTGTATGTCGAAATTCACCGGTGAGGGTATTTGGTGCATGTCGGCATTCACCGGTGAGGGTATTTGGTGCATGTCGGCATTCACCGGTGAGGGTATTTGGTGCATGTCAGCATTCACCGGTGGGGGTGTTTGGTGTATGACGGCATTCACCGGGGAAGTTATTTGGTGTTTGTCGACTTTCACCGGTGAGGGTATTTAGTGTATGTCGACATTCACCGGTGAGGCTATTTGGTGTATGTCGACATTCACCGGTGAGGGTATTTGGTGTATGTCGACATTCAGCGTTGAGGGTATTTGGTGTATTTCGACATTCACCGTTGAGGGTATTTAGTGTATGTCGACATTCACCGGTGTGGATATTGGTGTATGTCGACATTCACCGGTGAGGGTATTTGGTGGATGTCGACATTCATCGTTGAGGGTATTTGGTGTATTTCGACATTCACCGTTGAGGGTATTTAGTGTATGTCGACATTCACCGGTGTGGGTATTGGTGTATGTCGACATTCACCGGTGAGGGTATTGGTGTATGTCGACATTCACCGGTGAGGGTATTTGGTGTATGTCGACATTCACCGGTGAGGGTATTTGGTGTATGACGGCATTCACCGGTGAGGGTATTTGGTGCATGTCGGCATTCACCGGTGAGGGTATTTGGTGCATGTCAGCATTCACCGGTGGGGGTGTTTGGTGTATGACGGCATTCACCGGTGAGGGTATTTGGTGTATTTTAACATTCCCCGGTGAGGGTATTTGGTGTATGTCGACATTCACCGGTGAGGCTATTTGGTGTATGTCGACATTCACCGTTGAGGGTATTTGGTGTATTTCGACATTCACCGTTGAGGGTATTTAGTGTATGTCGACATTCACCGGTGTGGATATTGGTGTATGTCGACATTCACCGGTGAGGGTATTTGGTGGATGTCGACATTCATCGTTGAGGGTATTTGGTGTATTTCGACATTCACCGTTGAGGGTATTTAGTGTATGTCGACATTCACCGGTGTGGGTATTGGTGTATGTCGACATTCACCGGTGAGGGTATTGGTGTATGTCGACATTCACCGGTGAGGGTATTTGGTGGATGTCGACATTCATCGTTGAGGGTATTTGGTGTATTTCGACATTCACCGTTGAGGGTATTTAGTGTATGTCGACATTCACCGGTGTGGGTATTGGTGTATGTCGACATTCACCGGTGAGGGTATTGGTGTATGTCGACATTCACCGGTGAGGGTATTTGGTGTATGTCGACATTCACCGGTGAGGCTATTTGGTGTATGACGGCATTCACCGGTGAGGGTATTTAGTGTATGTCGACATTCACCGGTGAGGCTATTTGGTGTATGTCGACATTCACCGTTGAGGGTATTTGGTGTATTTCGACATTCACCGTTGAGGGTATTTAGTGTATGTCGACATTCACCGGTGTGGATATTGGTGTATGTCGACATTCACCGGTGAGGGTATTTGGTGGATGTCGACATTCATCGTTGAGGGTATTTGGTGTATTTCGACATTCACCGTTGAGGGTATTTAGTGTATGTCGACATTCACCGGTGTGGATATTGGTGTATGTCGACATTCACCGGTGAGGGTATTTGGTGGATGTCGACATTCATCGTTGAGGGTATTTGGTGTATTTCGACATTCACCGTTGAGGGTATTTAGTGTATGTCGACATTCACCGGTGTGGGTATTGGTGTATGTCGACATTCACCGGTGAGGGTATTCGTGAATGTCGCCATTCACCCGAGAGGGTAGTTGGGGGATGTCGACATTCATCGTTGAGGGTATTTGGTGTATTTCGACATTCACCGTTGAGGGTATTTAGTGTATGTCGACATTCACCGGTGTGGATATTGGTGTATGTCGACATTCACCGGTGAGGGTATTTGGTGGATGTCGACATTCATCGTTGAGGGTATTTGGTGTATTTCGACATTCACCGTTGAGGGTATTTAGTGTATGTCGACATTCACCGGTGTGGGTATTGGTGTATGTCGACATTCACCGGTGAGGGTATTGGTGTATGTCGACATTCACCGGTGAGGGTATTTGGTGTATGTCGACATTCACCGGTGAGGGTATTTGGTGTATGACGTCATTCACCGGTGAGGGTATTGGTGTATGTCGACATTCACCGGTGAGGGTATTTGGTGTATGTCGACATTCACCGGTGAGGGTATTTGGTGTATGACGGCATTCACCGGTGAGGGTATTTAGTGTATGTCGACATTCACGGGTGAGGGTATTTAGTGTATGTCGACATTCACCGGTGAGGGTATTTGGTGTATGTCGACATTCACCGGTGAGGGTATTTGGTGTATGACGGCATTCACCGGTGAGGGTATTTAGTGTATGTCGACATTCACCGGTGAGGGTATTTAGTGTATGTCGACATTCACCGGTGAGGGTATTCGGTGTATTTTAACATTCCCCGGTGTGGGTATTGGTGTATGTCGACATTCACTGGTGAGGGTATTTGGTGGATGTCGACATTCATCGTTGAGGGTATTTGGTGTATTTCGACATTCACCGTTGAGGGTATTTAGTGTATGTCGACATTCACCGGTGTGGGTATTGGTGTATGTCGACATTCACCGGTGAGGGTATTGGTGTATGTCGACATTCACCGGTGAGGGTATTTGTTGTATGTCGGCATTCACCGGTGAGGGTATTTGGTGTATGACGGCATTCACCGGTGAGGGTATTTAGTGTATGTCGACATTCACCGGTGAGGGTATTTGGTGTATGTCGACATTCACTGGTGAGGGTATTTGGTGTATGTCGACATTCACCGATGAGGGTATTTGGTGTATGTCGACATTCACCGGTGAGGGTATGTGGTGTATGTCGACGTTCACCGGTGAGGGTATTTAGTGTATGTCGACATTCACTGGTGAGGGTATTTAGTGTATGTCGACATTCACCGGTGAGGGTATTCGGTGTATGTCGGCATTCACCGGTGAGGGTATTTGGTGTATGTCGGCATTCAGCGGTGATGGTATTTGGTGTATGTTCATCATTCACCTGTGAATGTCGACATTCTCCTGATTTCGGTCTTTCACGGTAACAGATATACTTGTGAATATACTGTGCGTTTGATCGGTACCAAACTCGATATATTTGCGTTTCATGCAAAACCAAAGTTAAAGTTCATTAATGGCTGTAATTGGACTAGTAGGAGGTGTAGTGAGAGGATTTCAAAAATTCCAAAGTATCTCCGTTATTATACGTCGGAAAGAAAAATTGTATACAACCAATCATATTGTTATATGCATTTATGCTCTATCTTGAATACTAACAGAAATATTTGCATTATTGTTTCAGTTTTCAGCCTACAGTAAACCCCCAATCCTAGTCATGTCCCATAAACAATACTTTATTATGTAATAAATAGCTTTATTCCGAGGGGGAGGGACCTGGAAAATTCCAAATATCTCCGTCGGGCAATAAAATGTCATTGAATCAATCTGGTTAAACTGTTGATGTTCAACAATTGTTGGTCTGAGCATTTTCTCTTCACTAAAGTCTTAAATGGATTAATATATTTGGGTGTTATGGCTTTAGGGGTCCTCATTTTTGTTTGATCGTTACCAAACTCGATATTTTTACGTTTCGTGAAAAATTAAAGATTATGTTCATTAACTACTGAATTCGGTGCAGTGGGTGTAAGTGTGGTGGGTTTAAAGGGAGAATTATGAGAATGATTCGGAACGAAACATTGTATAGAACAAATCTCATTGCAAATGTAATTTACTACAAATTTTATTAACTACATTTTGCTCTATTTTGAATATTATATTGAGATATTTGCCCCCCCCCCAACCACTACCCCACTTACGATGAGATATTAAACCCCCACATTTAATCAGCGTAAGTTAATAACCAGCAAATTTATTATGAAACGTCTTAGTCGAAGCTTAAATACCAAAATTTTAATTTCGAAGAACCTTTATACAATGAGATACGAAAGGGGGCGTATTTCGGGGGAGGGGGAGGAGAATTTGAAAATTGAGTATGAGAAGGGGGCATCTCAACCCTTTCAGTCACAAATGACAATTATCGTATCATTTTTAGCAGATTTCCCTAAGGGAAATCAGCTATTGAGGTCGTACTCATCACGCGAGTTTCGAAAAATTTCTTCAAATGTCCATCGATCCTACCCAGGAGATGACGAAAATGAGGTCCGTTCAAAATTTTATATATATATCTATATATATATATATATATATATATATATATATATATATATATATATATATATATATATATTTGTCTGTTAACGCTCTAGCGGTCGCAATTTTTGTTTGATCGTTACCAAACTCGGAATTTAATCGTTTTATGTAAAAAGAAAGATCAAGTTCGTTAACGGCTGAAATCGGACCAGTGGGAGGGGGGGGTTTAGAGGGGGGATTTTCGGAAAATTCGAAATATCTCCGTTATTATGCGTCGGATCGAAAAATTGTATAGAATCAATCTTATTACAAATTAAATTTACTATAAATATTGTTCTATACATTTATTCTCTATCTTGAATATGAACCGAGATATTTGCATTTTTATTAAATTTGGGCCGGTAACGGATTTTTGAGTTTCCCGCCAAAACCTAGTTCGGCCCTTTGCCGTAAGTGTATGGAGATTTCTCTATTGTATTACTTCACGTGGGAAATCTGCTTAGTTTACGCAGCCCCTGCGTGACGGACTTTTAAACCCCCAGGTTAGGAGAGGGCGATAGGGGTTAGGCCTGACGGCTAGGTACCCTCATATTCCGTTTCCGTCCTCCTGAGGCCTGCATGGATAGAACTATTTTTTTTCAGGACATGCTTGAATTGTTAATTTACTTTATCGTCTCGTAGTTAATTCCTGCTATACCAATTGCTGTTAACAAATTATAAGATTCCATTAATTTTATGTGGATGCATTTTATACTTCCAATATACATAAAGGCATTCCAGGGATTCTATTAAGAATTATACTTGCCGAGATTATATCTTAGCTAATTAATCTCAAACATTGCCACAAGCACTGCAATATCAAACTATGATTTGCTAAGTACTGGCAACCCGGACTGCTTGCTATAAGGCCATATTTAGCTATTTTCAACTAAGTACCTTGCTAATTTAATTCCTGGTTTCGTCTGCAGTTTAAAACCCTCAGCTTTTTTCACACGTGCTTTCAAAGATATGCTTAAAGCCGTACTACCTAAGTGCAATAGACTAAAGGCCCGTTGTAGTGTTTTAGCAGATTTCCCTTAAGGGAAATCAGCTATTGAGGTCGTACTCATGACGCGAGTTTCGAAAAATTTCTTCAAATGTCCATTGATCCTACCCAGATGACGAAAATGAGGTCCGTTCAAAATTTTATATATATATATATATATTTGTCTGTTAACGCTCTAGCGGTCGCAATTTATGTTTGATCGTTACCAAACTCGGAATTTAATCGTTTTATGTAAAAAGGAAGATCAAGTTCGTTAATGGGTGAAATCTGACCAGTGGGAGGGGGGGTTTAGAGGGGGATTTTCGGGAAATTCGAAATATCTCCGTTATTATGCGTCGGATCGAATAATTGTATAAAATCAATCTTATTGCAAATTAAATTTACTATAAATATTGTTCTATACATTTATTCTGTATCTTGAATGATAACCGAGATATTTGCATTTGTATTCTGCATTGGTCGGCAGGAGTGAGCTGTTTGGTACTTTCCGAAGAGAGCTATGGCGGCCGTTTTCGTAACTATTCGTCCCTCGTGTATAAGTATAGTGATCCCTTAATACTTATTACACTTGTTATTGGGCAGATTTCTATATTGTAAAACTTCACGTGGGAAATCTGCTTAGTTTCGCAGCCCCTGCGTGACGGACTTTTTTTAATGACAATTCGATCAACCTCATAACTCGAGTATAAGCGCAAACCAACATGTGTGCATTCCATTCCCTACATTATTTACAAATGTACTCAATGTATTCTCCCCTAGCTACGATCTGGGCATCTTAAATAAATTTCTAGGTTAGTCCCAGTAAATACTAAAAATAACTGTAGCATGTTGATATTGATCATCAGTAAAATGTGAAATGACAGGCTCTTTAACAATTGTACATGCAATATTGCATAGAGAGAATTGTGTTTTTAGATTTTTCAACTCAAGTAACTCTAAATAAATAAATAAAATGCTTAGATTGATTATTCTTCCAAGTAAATTAATGGACCAAAAATTCATTCAAAAAATGATATCGTAGTTTGAATTTTAATGGCATTACAAGTGTGTTAAAATGTATACTGAACCCTTTATGAGCAAACTTAAAATAGAATTGAATGTCAAAGTGGAATAATCACAGCTGTTTAAGAAGTTTTCGCGTTTGGGTTCAACATGGTTATTTTATGGTAAAATGTGTTTTTATCTCCCAAGTAATGCGTTTCCTGAGGGTAGTTAAGTATGTCTTGAAGAAAAAGTATTCCACTAAAATATGAACAAAAATTTTGGAAGTAAAAAGACTCTTAAGCCCCAAAGAGACGGGGCTAGAGCATTGTATTTGCAGATTTTTGTGAGTTGCAACATAAAATACCGTAAGAAGAGAGGGTTGGGAGAGAGGTGAAGCGGCTTAGAAAAACACTAGAAGATGTAAGCTAAGCCTCTCTTACCTGGAGTGATATGTTTATTTCATCTCCTACCAGATGGTGGGGATGGCAACTTGTTTTGCCTAGTTTTTCATCGGGGTCTCATGGGATGGCTGCAGGGCAACCCTGGTGTCATCCTATCTACTCTCTCTCTCCTCTCTCTCTTTCTCTCTCTCTTCTCTTCTCTCTCTCATCTCTCTCTTTTTCTCTATCTCTTTCTCTCTATCTCTCACTCGCGCGATCTCTCTTTCTCTCTATCTCTCACTCGCGCGCTGCCTTCTCTCTCTCTTTCATCCTCTCACTCACTTTCTCTCAAATTTTCTTCCGCCTCCCATCTTTCCATCAACTGTTTCCAATTTCCAGCAGAGCGAAGGTGCGCACACAAACGAACGCACCCCTGCCATCATAAGTGTGTCTTAAACCCCTCCTTACTTTACACAACATTCTTCTCCCTTCTTTACGACCCATCTTACACGCCGCCTATCCAAATCCACTCACATGAATTTTCTTACGAGCTATTTATGCATCGCCCTAAACCTTTTTGTCCTTGATCTTGTTTATGATAGAGTTCAAGGCCTCTCAAAATTAAGACGAGGTAACCCAAGATAAAATACGAAGATTATTTAAGACAGCCCCTCACTTTGGGTTGACTCTCCAATACATTTATAATCTGTATTTATTTACAATGAAAATTTCTATAATGTGTATTTAAAATACACAAGTAACAAACAACTTCCATTTAGTGGAGACGTTTAAAAAAGGACACTACTTAAAAACCTCCGCCATGCATGAGGTACGTAATTAGTGGGTTTTCTAAGGTGCCTAGAATTTATAGAGTGTAGTTCTCTTTCAAATCATATTGATGTTAAGGATCCGACATCATGCCATGTCTGCCTTGAGATTATGATCACAGTAAAGACAACTAGCAAAACGTTAAATATAACCAGATTCCTCTGTAATTATATTGAAAAGCTTATGGCAAAGTAGGTAATATTTTCTTAGCACAATTACTGAAAGTCCCTATATAGTACTTTAAAAAAATAATTAAAGCCATTGGCACTGACAAGAAAATCAGGTAAAATTATTATTTCATTGTAAATTAAATAACATTTATATTTTCATTAACTAACTGAAGTGGAACCCGAATTTTAAGCCATTGAAATTCTAATTGATTTAACAAAATCTTTATAAATATATAAAAAAAAATTATATTTCGAAGATTTGATGAAATTTCTATGTAATTTTGTCTCGTGAGCAACATCAATTTCTTGATTGAGGAAAATTTCTTCAAATGTCCATCGATCCTACCTCGGAGATGACGAAAATGAGGTCCATTCAAAACTATATATATCTAGCGGTCGCATTTTTTTGTTTAATCGTTACCAAACTCAATATTTAATCGTTTTATGTAAAAAAGAAAGATGACGTACGTTAAAGGTTCAAATCGAACTAGTGGGACGCGGTTTTTTTTGATAATTCCAACTATCTCCGTTACTATACGTCGGATAGAAAAATTGTATAGAACAAATCTTATTGCAAATTAAATTTACTATAAATATTGTGTTATGCATTTATTCTATATCTTGAATATTAACCGAGATAATTGCATTTTTCAGTTTTCACCCTTCAGCAAAGCCCCACTTCTACTCATGTTACATTAACAATACTCTGTTATATAATATACCACTTTATTCAAAGTTTTCGAGAGACCTTTATTGTACGAGATAAATGCAAAAGTCTTCTGGGAACCCCTCCCCCCTTTGGGGATGAATGACTGTACATATTTTACATGAATATAATAGAATATAATAAAGGTCTTATTTAGTGCGTCAATTAACGTATATATTTCCAAGAAAAAACATTTTTATTTCTAGCTTGGAAAGAAGAAAACTCCCAATTTTTCACCACTATTCTATTTCATCGCTTCAAAGCGCTTTTAGAGACCATTGTACCCATCTTCAGAGCTACTTGAACACACTTATTGGCAAAGACGAAAAGTGAGTCTCTGCGCTGAAATAAATATCTTTTGAAGAATTAGGACATTTTCTTCTCCCCAAGCACACAATATTCATCACTTCCAACAACACTACTGTGAAACAATTTTCTTAGGTCTCTATTTCTTAGTTAAACTCCGCTTGGTAGCAGAATTTGCGGATGGCTAAAAAGAAGAAAGTATGAATAATTCACTTAATATTTGAGTTACGAAAGTATATATAGAACGAAAATTGTAGATCATCGACAGTTTAACAAGATTGGTTCTTTATCATTTTTCGAGACGACTAATTATAACTGAAATATCGGGAATTTTCGAATCCCCCGACTAAACTCCCAACCTTTCCTCGTCCAGTTTCAGGCATTAATTAATATGACCCTTTCAAATCGTAGTTCCACACGAACAAAAAATAGTTTCGTGTTACGGATGAGCTAGTCTACTTGTAGGCAAAGATTCAGATTTTTTTGAATTTCCGGGTTCCCTAACCACCCTTGTTAGTAAGCAGTAAGTAAGCTATTTGACAACGTATAACTGTTACGTTTAACTGGGTCAGAAGGAAGCGTTTGAAATCACTTCCGCGTGAGTGAATAAGTGCACCTGCCTCAGGAAACGGAGCCTCAAAACTTAAAACTAGGCCGAAAATAATTACTGGAATATCCAGTGATATAATTCAGGAGAGAGGTGGTTGAGGGGCGGCTCATCAATCAGGCAGAAGGTATCAGCTACTTAATAAACAGGAAGGAAAGGCCCGAGGGAAGAATATTTTCGAATGTCTCTACCCCTTTTCAAAGCCTCTTTTCAGCGACCACCTTTCCGGATCGGCGAGCATCGGCTCTTTATTGATGACCAGGACTCCCCCCACCCACAACTTTTCCAGTCTCCTTCGCCCTCAATAAAATCGTCATCGGGAAAAATATACCTCTCTATTTAACATTCTTCATTGTTGTTTTTGTCAGGGGGCTTTTGTGGAAGGTCGGGGAACAGGCTCATCACTCTCACCAGGCTTTGAGATGTTTGTTTAGGGGTTAATTTTTTTTTTTCTGTTACCATTACTACGATAATTACAAGAGAAACGACAATGTTTTGTATTATATTGTTGCGAAAATTAAATACATGAAGGATTAGCAGAGAGTCGTGTATTTGGGAAGTGCGAGGTACATCAAAGAAGCCGACAGAGGGTCTAGCTCGTACTAGTCCCTTCCAGTCCAGACGTCGAGGGGCCCAGCCAATTCCCCTTTGATGTATGCCGACGACCTATATAAAGAACCGGCCAGCCGCGAGCCAGTCAGTTTTTTTCTTCTCAAGTGCTCATATGTGCGTTCGGTGCTACAGTGCGACTTAGTGCAGTGCGGTTAAGTGTTTTTATAAGAAGAACAGTGTTGTGCCGTGACTGTAAGTAACAGTTTAGTGCCGTGTTTAAGACAGTGCAGTGCCGCGAAGTAAAGAACAGTGCAGTGCCGTCTTTCTATGAATTTCAGTGACCGTGAGCGAATTATTGGGCTGTGTAATTTGAAGAACAGTGATGCTATCAGTGCATATTGTGAGTAGTAATTAAGAATAATTATCCAAGTGTATTGAGCATAGTTAAATAAATTGTGCAGTGATAGAAACTGTGAAACTTGAGTGTGTTTAATTTTTCTATCCAAAAGAACTCTTATTAACAACGTTTATTACTAGTTTTGTAATAAAACGTAACAATAACTTCACGCATGTAGCTTGGGAATTCGCACCCGAGGTAGGCCAATTCCGAAACACAACATGGTAGTAATGCATCGTTTCTGTAGTAAGTAGTTACTAATCATTTTGTTACTTGGATCAGTAAAATCCCATCCATCGCCCTTAGCTTAGATGTAAAGTCCGTCACGCAGTGGCTGCGTTTCCTAAGTACTTCCCTCGTGCCTCACGTATTGGCATTTATCTTAACTTCAAGGAGAACAATATTTAGTATTTAGGATTTAAATAAAGTGCTTCATAATATAACAGCTTATTGTTAATATGACATGAATAGTAGTGGGGCTTTACTGAAGACCAAAAACTAAATGAATGCAAATATCTCGGTTAGTAATAAGGATATTGGAAAACGTACATACCAACATTTATAGAACATTAAATTTCCAATAAGACTGATTCTATACAAATTTTCGATCCAACGCATTATAACGGAGATGTTAAGAAATTTCGAAATTCCCCCCTCTAATCCCCCCCCCCGATTTCAGCTATTTGCTTAAACGTTCAAATATCACGTTTGATAACTATCATACAAAACTTACGACCACTAGAGTGTTAACAGACAAATATATAAATCTATATATATACAATTTTTAACGGGTCTCGTTTCGTCATCTCCTAGGTAGGATCGATGGACGTTTGAGGAAAATTTTCGAAAATCGCGTCATGAGTACGACCTCAATAGCTGATTTCCCTTAGGGGAATCTGCTAAAGGCGTTTGGAACTTATATGCAATAATGAATCTGGGAACGTACAGAGCATACATGAAACTACGAGCTAGGAAAACTTTGGTGCATTACTATGTATTTAGGGTGACTTTGCAGGAAACCCGTCGATTGAGACTTATAAGGACTTCATTCTAGTCGCAATGAGGCTGCCGGGTTTATTGTTAAGAAACGTCTATGGCAACCGCATGAGGCTTAATTTCGTATAAATGACAGGATTCGCATAATCCGAAGAGAAGAATGCAATATATCGTTGATCAGCAAGCGTGTCACTTGCAAGACTAAAGGAAAGGTGTACTTCAATGGCGGCGTGATCATAATGTTTTATGAAATGACAATGCGCGATATAATTTTTTTATTAGGATACTTCAGTGCTGAGATTGATAGCAAGGCAACTGGCCTGCTTAGAAAACACGAGTTGATCAAACGTAATAGTATAGGAAATGTTCTGTTTGTTGTGATTAAGGTTATGAAGGTCCTGAACTCTGTTCCGGAGCTCGGGATGTCCAATAAAACATGAAATACCCATAAGAGGTACTCCTTTTTATTCACAATAAGCTGTATAAAAGCTCAGTATATTATTTACAGGAGTCAATCTTGATATTAGTTGGAATCCCCATTTTCTGTCTATCACTCCAGACAAATATGAGGTTAGATACTGCTACATGAGATGTGTTTCAGCAAGAAAATGGAATGTCTCAAAGGGTGTGCTGAGGACAACACTATTCAATATAGCTAATTGCTTCCCTCAAGGTAAATCGGGAACTGTTAGTTCACTGTTCCTATATTTCACTTCAACTCAAATCCATACTGCTCAACTTTCACATATGCAGATAGAAATGTTGCAAAAGAAAGCTTAAGGAAACAAGACTCAAGAGAAAGTGTCTTGAACTTCTACCAACATTTTCATAAATATAATTAAAATAATTCCTCTAAAGATTATAAATATTCAATAAAAAAGCTCATCCCTGATACACTAAACTTGCATACAGATCTACATCATGCACTGCTGGTTTCACAATAAGTCAGCCATGTTACAGAATTTGTTTATGTTTAAGCACGGAGTGATTATTGATCCTGATTCCTCCATCTTCACAGCTTCTGCATTCAAGGAGACTGTTTTCTTTCTTTTAGCAGATTTCCCTTAAGGGAAATCAGCTATTGAGGTCGTACTCATGACGCGAGTTTCGAAAAATTTCTTCAAATGTGCATCGATCCTACCCACGAGATGACGAAAATGAGGTCCGTTCAAAATTATATATCTATATATATATAAAATTGTAACCTCTGTCTGTACATTGATTTTTTTGGCGAAATTTCACGATAACTTTTCGTTTCACATGTCATAGACACCATAACTGCATTTTGTTTCTTTGGTGTCTGTTTGTTTGTTTGTTTGTTTGTTTATTTGTTTGTTTGTTTGTTACCTTTTCACGCATAAACGGCTGAACCGAATTTTATGAAACTTGGTATGTATATTACTACTAGCCCAACTTAGACTTTAGGCTATATTAATATTCTCTAAGACAAACAGGAGTGGGGGTTATAAGGGAGGCCTGAAATTAAAAATAGCGATATTTCGTTTCCTATTGCTTTTTCAGCAAATATACACATAACAAAAGTTGTTTATTTTGTAATTTAGAGTAACTTTTGTTATATGCACTTTTTCCGTATACGGAAGTGTAAATGCGTTATACGCTAAAAACTATAGCGGGAGTCCACAATTTTATTTGGCACAAAAGACTCAACCGAACTAAACCAAACTCGGTATGTGAATTAGTAGTAACGCCTTCTTTATAATAAGCCATACGAACATTTCTAGGGACGGGCAGGAGTGGGGGTTATAAGAGAAGCCAGCAATTAAAAATAGCGATATTTCGTTTCATATTAGTTTCTCGGCAAGTATGCACATAACAAAAGTTGTTTATTTTTTATTTAGAGTAACTTTTGTTATATACACTTTTATCGTGTAACGTATTATAAACGGGATATATGCTAAAACCTATAGCGGAAGTGAGCAATTTTATTTGGCACAAAAGACTCAACCGAACTAAATAAAACTCGGTATGTGTATTAGGACTAACACCTTCATTATAATAAGCCATACCAACATTTATAGAGGCGGACAGGAGCGGGGGTTGTAAGGGAGGCCTGAATTTAAAAATAGTGGTATTTCGTTTTTCTGCAAATATGCATATAACAAAAGTAGTTTATTTTGTCATTTAGAGTAATTTTTGTGCATTCACTATGTTCGTAAAATGAAGTAAACACGTGATTTACGCTAAAACTATAGTGGGAGTCATTAATTTTATTAGTGCTTATTTCAGTGTTTTTAATGAATGAATATTATGAAAAATGATTTTATGTTTTAGTCACATATGATAACTCTATATATGATTCGGATTAGTGAGGTTATATATCTCCGTCGTCCCCTTCTCATTTATTTATTTCTCCTACAAAATAACATTGCTATTTATTTCCAATAGAAATGTAAACTATAAGAGCATTTCCGTTATTTAATTTGAATAATGTATTATTTAAACTAAGTCATGCTGAATTGTACAAAGAGGGATAGCGGAAGTTATGGGGATCAAACTCTTTCGTTCTGCTAATACATATATTATCTTATTTCCGATATCTTGATGTTATTGAAATAAATATATACCATCATAACAATTAGACGTTAATAGTAATGTTATTATGAAAAAAGACAATATCCATTTAAAATTGATATGATTTAAAGTATTAATTATTTTGCAGGGAGGGCTATGTTCTATTCCCCTCACCTATATTTTTGAATATGAATCAAATTATTTTTCGGGTAATACTATTATTTAATTCCATCAGGTAGATAAATTATTAAAATAATACTTTGAATCAATATTTTAAGGAAAACTATGGAGATGCTAGAGCGGAAGGAGGCCGGAGCCTAAACAGTTAATTGAGTTAACTTATTTCCTGTGAAATGATTTCCACTGAGCTCTACTATTACGAATATAATCTAATTACAAAACTATGCTTAAACTATATGAGCTCGGATTGGGTTTTGACAGGAAATAAGTTTCATTATAGAGGATATTTAATTGTAATAAATGCTATCCACGATTATGGTTTGAAGTATTCAAAAAGGTGAGTTAACAAGTGGAGAGGGGTAGATCAGGAACACAATTTTATTTATTCTTCAAAATTAAAATTTCTCATCTATACGCCTGACCCTCAGGGGAAACAATGATTAGGGGCTTATTTTCATTTATTCATGAAATACAATTTTTTTTTTTTCTGTAAGTCGCCTTCCTGGCCCTCACGGGAAAACAATGCGCTCAGACGGGAAGTGTAGTAAACATTGAAGCCTTGCTCAAAAAAAAAAAAAATACTATCATCATTCAGCCTCAAATGATTTCCCGAGCGAAGCCGGGTACCTTAGCTAGTATATATATATATATATATATATATATATATATATATATATATATAAAATTGTAACCTCTGTCTGTACATTGATTTTTTTCGCGAAATTTCACGATAACTTTTCGTTTCACATGTCATAGACACCATATCTGCATTTTGTTTCTTTCGTGTATGTTTGTTTGTTACCTTTTCACGCATAAACGGCTGAACCGAATTTTATGAAACTTAGTATGTATATTACTACTAGCCCAACTTAGACTTTAGGCTATATTAATATTCTCTAAAACGAACAGTAGTGGGGGTTATAAGGGAGGCTTGAAATTAAAAATAGCGATATTTCGTTTCCTATTGCTTTTTCAGCAAATATGCACATAAAAAAGTTGTATATTTTGTTATTTAGAGTAACTTTTGTTATATGCACTTTTGCCGTATACGGAAGTATAAATGAGTTATACGCTAAAAACTATAGCGGGAGTCCACAATTTTATTTGGCACAAAAGACTCAACCGAACTAAACCAAACTCCCTATATGAATTAATACTAACGATTTCCTTATAATAAGACATACTAACATTTCTAGGGACGGGCAGGAGTGGGGGTTATAAGGGAGGCTTGAAATTAAAAATAGCGATATTTCGTTTCCTATTGCTTTTTCAGCAAATATGCACGTAACAAACGTTGTTTATTTTGTTATTTAGAGTAACTTTTGTTATATGCACTTTTGCCGTATACGGAAGCATAAATGAGTTATACGCTATAAACTAAAGCGGGAGTCCACAATTTTATTTGGCACTAAAGACTCAACCAAATTAAACCAAACTCGGTATGTGAATTAGTACTAACGCCTTCATTATAATAAGCTATACTAACATTTCTAGGGATGGGCAGGAGTGGGGGTTATAAGGAAGGCCTGAAATTAGAAATAGCGATATTTCGTTTCGGGTAAATGTCAAAATATTGTGCAATGTAAAGCCTGCTAAAAAATACCATCACCATTCAGCCTCAAATGAATTCCCGGGCGAAGCCGGGTATCTGAGCTAGTATATATATAAAATTGTAACCTCTGTCTGTACATTGATTTTTTTCGCGAAATTTCACGATAACTTTTCGTTTCACATGTCATAGACACCATAACTGCATTTTGTTTCTTTGGTGTCTGTCTGTTTGTTTGTTACTTTGTTACCTTTTCACGCATAAATGGCTGAACCGAATTTTATGAAACTTGGTATGTATATTACTACTAGCCCAACTTAGACTTTAGGCTATATTAATATTCTCTAAGACGAACAGGAGTGGGGGTTATAAGGGAGCCCTGAAATTAAAAATAGCGATATTTCGTTTCCTATTGCTTTTTCAGCAAATATGCCCATAACAAAAGTTGTTTATTTTGTTATTTAGAGTAACTTTTGTTATATGCACTTTTGCCGTATACGGAAGTATAAATGATTTATACGCTAAAAACTATAGCGGGAGTCCACAATTTTATTTGGCACAAAAGACTCAACGGAACTAAATAAAACACTCAGTATATTTATTAGCACTAACGCCTTTCTTATAATAAGCCATACTAACATTTCTAGGGACGGGCAGGAGTGGGGGTTATAAGGGAGGCCTGAAATTAATAATAATGATTTCCTATTGGGGTTTCGGCAAATATGCACGTAAAAAAAGTTGTATATTTTGTTCTTTAGAGAAATTTGCTCAACACTTATTTTTAATATGAACTACCAGGTACCTCACCTGAAAAAATTAATTCAAATGTATGTCAATATTTTCTCCTTAATAATTCAAATCTATGCATAATGCACAGAAGACGGGAAATATGACAATATGCAGGACAGTGAAGTCTTACATAAAAAAATAATTTTATTATTAACAAATGCTAACAACGGGTATTAACCCTAAACACTGGAACGAGTAAATGTCAAAATATTGTGCAAAGTAAAGCCTTGCAAAAATTATACCATCACCATCCAGCCTCAAAGGAATTCCCGAGCGAAGCCGGGTATGTGAGCTAGTATATATATATATATATATATATATATATATATATATATATATATATATATATATATATATATATATTTGTTTGTTAACGCTCTAGCGGTAGAAAAGTTTTTGTTTGATCGTTGCCAAACTCGGAATTTAATTGTTTTATGTAAAAAGGAAGATCAAGTTCGTTAATGGCTGAAATCGGACCAGTGGGAGGGGGGGTTTAGAGGGGGGGATTTTTGAAAATTTCAAAACATCTCCGTTATTATGCGTCGGATCAAAAAATTGCATGAAATCAATCTTATTGAAAATTAAATTTACTATAAATATTATTCTATACATTTATTCTGTATCTTGAATATTAACCAAGATATTTGCATTTGTATTCTGTGTGTGGTGAGTCGGCTGTTTGGTACTTTCCGAAAAGAGCTCTGGCGACCGTTTTCGTAACTGTTCGTCCCTCGTGAATACGTTTGGAGATCCCTTACTACTCACTTGTTATTGGGCAAATTTCTCTATTGTAAAACTTTACGTGGGAAATCGTCTTAGTTTACGCAGCCCCTGCGTGACGGACTTTTATTTTTACATTCCCGGACGAATAGCCAGAGGTTCATCACCCATACGCCACAAAAGTTAAATGGTTTTTAAAAAAAAAAAATCAGGAAAGGGAATCAACTATAGTTCGCAAAGACTGAAGTTAGAGAAAAGT
Source organism: Riptortus pedestris (assembly GCA_019009955.1). Taxonomy (NCBI): domain Eukaryota; kingdom Metazoa; phylum Arthropoda; class Insecta; order Hemiptera; family Alydidae; genus Riptortus; species Riptortus pedestris. Next base: position 66,482,285 of record CM032228.1, read on the forward strand.
AAAACTTTTTGGAATACTTGCACGGCAAATCGGAAGAAAGATTTTTTTTAATCAGAGATTTTACCAAATTTACCATAGAGATTGTACTCAAAAAGCGATTTTTAAAATCCGACCTCTTACTATGTCAAACGATGTAGGCCTGTTTCTTCAGTGTCTATCCATTCTTTTGTTTTGTTTTTTTGCTGTTGCTTCTAGGGACACTTTCCTCTGGTTAACGTTTATACTCTGTTTTTAAAAATTAAGTCACAGATGTAATTGTTTGTTTTGTGTTCATGTTATCAGTTTATGTTTTTCAAAAATTATGTTATTAAGTTAAGCAGTTTTTGTTTTTAATTTTTTACAATTGTTTAAATGCGGTTAATTATTTTTTTTTAATATGTTGACTAGCTATGCATGTTTTCAAGTAGTGACTTCCTCCGTTCTTCTGTGATGTTCTGTGACCGTATGACCATGTATTTTAATTATGTTTTCTTTCTTTGTTCTTTTAGCAGATTTCCCTTAAGGGAAATCAGCTATTGAGGTCGTACTCATGACGCGAGTTTCGAAAAATTTCTTCAAATGTCCATCGATCCTACCCAGGAGATGACGAAAATGAGGTCCGTTCAAAATTATATATATATATATATATATATATATATATATATATATATATATATATATATTTGTCTGTTAACGCTCTAGCGGTCGCAATTTTTGTTTGATCGTTACCAAACTCGGAATTTAATCGTTTTATGTAAAAAGGAAGATCAAGTTCGTTAATGGCTGAAATCGGACCAGTGGGAGGAGGGGTTTAGAGGGGGGATTTTTGAAAATTCGAAATATCTCCGTTACCATACGTCGGATCAAAAAATTGTATGGAACCAATCTTATTGCAAATTAAATTTACTATAAATATTGTTCTATACATTTGTTCTGTATCTTTAATACTAACCGAGATATTTGGATTTGTATTGTGAGTGTGGTCGGCTATGTTCGGGAGTTTCCGCCGAGCGCACTAGCGCTAGTGCGGCCATTTCACTAACTATTCGTCCTCATGAGAATAGGTTATTACTAGGCAGATTTCTCTATTGTAAAACTTCACGTGGGAAATCTGCTTAGTTTACGCAGCCCCTGCGTGACGGACTTTTTTAGGTTAAGATATAGTTAAGGTTTTGTTAATTTGTTAATAGCGTTACTTGGTTTCCATAGGTTTTTGTTTATATCGACAGGCACTGAAGATGGAGCTGTTGCTCTGAAAGTGCTTTCTTTTTACATAAAATGACTAAATATCGAGTTTGGTAACGATTAAATGTAATGTAATTTTGACCGCTAGAGCGGTAACAGACAAATAAGACCGATGGACATTTGAAGATCCCTTAAAGGAAATCTGCTAAAAATTGTATTTGAAAGTATTGATCGTTTAATATTCAGTTATTTGTATATTCCTTATTTTTTTACTCGAGCAAGATTAGTTTTTTTTTCGAATTACATGAGTTTAATGAGTATTATTATTTTATTTATTAATCTCTTTTATTTAACTTTTGACTAAGTGACAGAATTTACCGAAACCACCGATTAGATTTATTCGAAAATAAATAATCCTTCATAAACGCCTTTGCTAAAATAAACAAAACCTCTATAAAATTCTGCCCTGAGTGTTAAATAGCTTTTATAAATTGGGATGAGAGAGGTTGAATGAGATTAAGCCCTTCCACTAGGTTGGTAATATTTACTTATTCAATCAATTTGATTTGATTAAAATGGATCCTTTTTCCTGATAATGTTTACACGGGATACACAAGCCCTGTGGCTCTTCATGTCTAATAATTCTTAACAATTATGTACAGTTTTTCATAAGTCAATTCTCTTTGTACTTCAATAAATTTGATTCCACGTGATTGTGTTTTTGATTTGATTTTCATACTCTGTTTGAATACCTCTTCTCATAGTTTTTCTTTTTATCACCCTAAAATATTACTAATGCGTGTTGTTTTCATATCGGGAGAGTAATTAGTAATCACATTACCTTCGCTTTTTTTTTTTATTTAATACAATTAAAGTAAGAGGTTACCCTAAGAATAATGATTCGTGCAAAGGTGTCTACAATAAACTACCAATCCAAAAAGATCTTTGAGCCAGTCATTTATTCCCTGTCTGAGCTTTCGTTTCCTCCGATTCGTGGCTAGTCGTCCTTCAGGCTGTTTCTATTAGTCCAATTGTTTCTACAATACGAATCACTAGACGAAGCTCTCAATGCCAAGAATAAACCAGATTCGAAATAAGTAACCAAGCCCGAGAGAAATCTTTTCATTTTAGTGTTCTAGATGACGAAAATATGGTATTGTGCTTTAACATACACATAAGTCATACATAAGTGTAAGTGTACGTCCACAAACGTTGTAACATTTTAAGAGGATGTTCATAATCCATGTAATTTGTATTCTTAAAGTCGTTTACCGCTAAAATCGGTACTACGAAGTTTTTTCTAGGAGGGGGAGGGGAGACAGGGACAGACAAAATATTTAAATATCTGTGTCCCTATTAAAAAGTCCGTCACACAGGGGCTGCGTAAACTAAGCAGATTTCCCACGTGAAGTTTTACAATAGAGAAATTTCACGAGAGCCGAAGAGTTAAGAAAACGGCCGACCCAAGCTTTTGGCTGGAAACTCACTCTCATCCGTTATCCACCCCGATTTCATAAAAATGCCAATATCTCGGTTAATATTCAAGATAGAGAATAAATGTATATAACAATATTTGTAGTAAATTTAATTTGTAATAAGATTGATTCTATACACTTTTTCGATCCGACGTATAGTAACGGAAATATTTCGAATTTTAGAAAATCCTCCCCTCTAAACCCCCCTCCCACTGGTCCGATTTCAGCCGTTCCGATTAACGAACTTGATCTTTCTTTTGACATAAAACGATTAAATACCGAGTTTGGTATCGAACAAACAAAAATTGCGAACAGAGAAATATATATATATATATATATATATATATATATATATATATATATATATATATATATATATATATATATATATACAGTTTTGAACGGACCTCATTTTCGTCATCTACTAGGTAGGATCGATGGACATTTGAAGAAGAATTTCGAAAATTCCGTCATGAGTACAACCTCAATAGCTGATTTCCCTTAAGGGAAATCTGTAAAAACACAAAATATGTATATAATCTTTTGACATTACCATTAAAATAGCTACAAATAAAATTTTAAGACCCATTTCGATCGGAGAAATATAAAAAGAGCCTCTTTATTTTTTTACCTCTATTAAGAATTCCGATACAATATATTTTTCTAATCCTCCAGAAAATTTTAATATGAAGTTTCATTCTCATAGATCTGAAATTCATTGACTAAAATTGCTCTTAGCTAATTTCTTTCAAAATATTGAATTGTTTAAACAGAACTGTGCAGGAATGTTTCATTTGGATCATTTAAATGCGTTACGAGCGAAGTATTGGTATTGGTTCTTTAATATCATTTTGACTTTATACGAGAATAATATCTTTTATAAATACCATAAAATACATAAATAAATAATAATGAACGACATAGTTAACTTTCAGTCTGATAATAAAAGCATACATGGAGTCATATCTGGGCACCCTTTAATAGCAGTATTATCAATTCAAAGTTGTGAGACATCCAAGGAAACAATGTTATCAACGAAGTTAATAACTATAAAATATAGTTCAGCAGATGAGTAATGCTAGAATGTGAATCATTTTCCTTTTACGTTGGAATCAGGAAAAAAAAAACCTTCTAAACGTGACATTTATAGTAACAGTTAATAAAAATAATAATGGTATTCCCAATTTATAAATATTGTAAGGTAATAAGAAATTTTAAAATATGTATTTATATTGGAGATTCGCAGCTGTGAAGATGGTGCTTAAAATAAAACCCCCATAAATCAAAACATACAAAATTAATTTAAACAAAATTAAATCTAACACAAATGAAGCACAAAAGATAAATGAAACACAAGAACGTAGATGGAACACAAAAACAAAAATAGAACACAACTAAGAACAAACTACATAACAAGGGAACAAACATAACGACAAAATTCAAACTAGGTACAAAACTGAAACGTTGTAACTGGTCGAAAAAATAAATATAAACACAGTCATTACATAAATTAAGTAAAATATCTTTATTATTATTATTATTGTTATTATTTATTAAAATATACCGCATCTACTATTGTCATTATCGGTAGATGGATCTATATTTCCTGGAACAAAAAGTTTCAGTTAAAAATGCAAAAAGCCTTTTGATGTCTTCTTCACCGTCTCTAAGGAGTTCTCTTAAGTTCGCTATAAGGTTCAAAGCTCTTCTTGAAAAATCGTATTTTGTACAATTGAGGGGAGGATGTGAGTTAGTAAGATGGACTTTACAACAATCGCAGGTTGGTGGGAATAAGTATTTCAATAAATAACTATGTTTTAATTTTCTGTGTCCATTTCGGACACGGGTAAGAACGACTTCCTCTTTTCGGATTTTAGCAGATTTCCCTTAGGGCAAATCAGCTATTGAGGTCGTACTCATGACGCGAATTACAAAATATTTCTTCAAATGACCATCGATCCTACCCAGGAGGAGACGAAAATGATGTCCGTTCAAAATTATATATATATATATATATATATATATATATATATATATATATATATATATATGTATTCATTGTGAGGACTTCGGCTATCTGCTCCAGCGGTTGGAATGTTTGTTGGTTTGCAAATTTTCGATGGAAATGCGTCCATCTTCGTCAGGCAATAAATTAGTGTCGTCACAATGAAAATACTTCACAGCGATGGAGCCTCAAAAATAATATATATATATATATATATATATATATATATATATATATATATATATATATGTCTGTTAACGCTCTAGCGGTCGCACTTTTTGTTTTATCGTTACCAAACTTTATATTTAATCGTTTTATGTAAAAAGGAAGATCAAGTTCGTTAATGGCTGAAATCTGACCAGTGGGAGGGGATGTTTAGAGCGGGGATTTTCGAAAACTCAAACTATCTCCGTTATTATGGATCGGATGGAACAATTGTATAGAACCAATCTTATTGTAAATTAAATTTACTATAAATAATGTCATAAAAAATTTATTCTCTGTCTTAATATATTATAATATTAACCGAGATTTTTGCATTTCTATTAAGTGGGTGCCTGATAACAGAGTTGAGTTCGGCTGAAGTTGGTTCTATTCGGCACTTTCAGCCGAAAGCTAGTGCGGCCGTTTCCTTAACTGTTCGGCTCTCGTGAAATTGGTTTAGAGACTCATTACTACTACTGTTATTAGTAGGCAGATTTCTCTATTGTAAAACTCCAGGTGGGAAATCTGCTTAGTTTTCGCAGCTCCTGCGTGACGGACTTTTTCTAATTGCAGTATTCCAACGCTCAGTAATTTCTTCGATTTATCGCAGTTTATTGTCATGTTTTTTCGACCAGTCTGCCTTCCACCTTTCAAATATGAGCTTTTGAAACTCTCGTTTCCAATCATCTGGGAAGATGGTAAAAACAAAAAAAACATATTTTTTAGTACTTGACTACAAATTTTAATTAACTTACAAAATACACACTATACTTTTCCTATGAAAACCTTTTATTTGACATTGTACATTTATTGACTTTTTAATGCGTAAATCATCGATGTCCATAAGTAAATAAATGCATAAATTCAAGCATAGGAGCCAAAAAGTTTAATTCACAAATTACTATAAGGAAACTTGCTAAAGCAAATAAATTCTATTATTTTCCATTAATTTACTGATAAGACAATAAGCACTGTTAGAATAATTAATACATTTATTTTCATTATGGCTTAAATGTGAGAGTTGTGATTATTTGCTTGTTTCAACCCTCCATTTATTCACATTTAATTCTGGTAAAAGGGTAAATAATGCTTAAAGAAGTTATGTCTATTAATTTAAATAAAAATAAACTTCAAAGAAATTTTAAAACTAAATGTCTTTAAATTCCCAGAATGGTAATTAGCGATGAACAAAAGGGAACAAAGATGAGTTTAATTAATGAGAAAGTTTATGGTAAGGTAATTAAAAAAAATGTTATATTTTCATGAAAGGTTTTATAATAAACAGAAAGAGAAAATATACATAATGTTTGAATAAACATCTTCTTCTTTTTCATTTATGATATAGAAGCTAATTGTATCGACATTTAGTGCCTCTTCCGTCGAATAGAATGGTCTACTAGTGTTTGTAAATTGTTTTTGTTGTTTTTATTTACTATTGATATCAAATTTCGTTAATATCATTTTGAATATCGTGACTAATAGCAGACCCCTGGTCTGTAGAGCAGAAGGACAGCAACCAATTCAAAAAGCCCGTCACGCAGGGGCTGCGTAAACTAAGCAGATTTCCCACGCGAAGCTTTACAATAGATAAATATACATACAGGTGAATGCTACCGTGAATGCTCAGTAAATGTACAATACAAGTTAATAATCTCTACAACAGAAAGCGACTGAATTGTAAAAAAACAGGCAAGCCAGGCCCGTCTTGCTGTATAGATAGACTGGAAAGCCAAACAATTAATGAAATATATTTGAATATAACATATTAATTTTATTGAAAACAATTTACTAAAGCTAGTGCTCTAATTTATAATGAATCAGAATCAGTTTTATCTCAATCACCCAAATTTTAGTAACCCAAAAACAAAAGAAGGAGGGGTTAACAGAACGTATTTGCATATATCTCACAAAGTAAAAGTTCAAAGAAAACAATATTTGGTATATAAGCTTCGAATAAAGTGGTTTACTATATAACAGAGCATTGTTTATGTAACACTAGTAGAAGTGAGGGTTTACTGAGGTCTAAAAACTGGAAAATGCAAATATCTCGGTTAACATTCAAGATAGAGAATAAATGTATATAACAATACTTATAGTACATTTAATTTGCAATAAGATTGGTTACGCAGAAAGCTTTTCTATCCGACTTATAGTAACGGAGATATTTCGAATTTTTCAATTTCAGCCATTAACGAACTTGATCTATCTTTTTAAATAAAACGACTAAATATCGAGTTTGGTAACGATCAAACAAAAATTGCATCCACTAGAGCGGTAACAGACATATATATATATATATATATATATATATATATATATATATATATATATATATATACAGTTTTGAACGGACCTCATTTTCGTCATCTACTAGGTAGGATCGATGGACATTTCAAGAAAAATTTCGAAAATTCCATCATGAGTACGACCTCAATAGCTGATTTGCCTTAAGAGAAATCAGCAAAAACGCTTCAAGTGTGTTTACCTAAAGCTTTCTCCGTAACCAAACTTATTGCAAATAAAATGTACTATAAATATTGTTATGCAAATTTATTCTCTAGGTTTAATATTAACGGTGATATTTCCATTTTTTTTAGTTTTCAGACTTCAGTAAACCCCCAATCATATCCATATCATATTAGCAATAAGTTGATATATCATGAACCATATTCTTTCAACCTCAAATTCCATATATTGTTTCAATTGAACGTTTGTATGAAATAACGCTGAATGTGAGAAACATGAAAATACGTAGTGCGATGACGTCATTAATTAAGATTATGATGTAGTGAACCTAAAATATTTGCATTTTCTATACTATATTCGACATTTAACTGTTTCATTCAACACTGAAGATCGATGAAGTTAATGGCTGAAATCGGGGGTGGAGTAGAGTGGGGTTTTGAAAATTCAAAATATTACTATTATTATGAGTTTTATTGCAAAGGGTTATAGATCCAATCTTGTTAAGCGATTGATGTTCTACAACTGTTGCTCTATACATTTTTTATTAACTCAAGTTTTAAGCGAGTTATTTCAACTTTCTTGTTTTCGGCCTCCATTACACAACCCTTTTACTCATTGTGTTTATATAGAAATGGAGAATACGTGGTGAGGTGATATTACAAATGTGTTATACCATTACGTCGGAAATCTGGTTAGTTTACGCAGACATTTTTAATTTGAGCATAGATCCATCAGGCGGTTGCATGGATACCTTAGTTGATTAATGCGTTCGCTTCCGAATAAAATAAAAATTTTAAAACTCAATACTTGCTCAGTAAAAAACAGTATAAATGGTCAGGGTGTGCTTAAAAAAATATTTAGTGTGTTATTGATTGTTAATTTATTGTATATAATTATTTAATGGTTAATCACAAAAACTTTTTTATGGCTCCTCACAATTTTATTTCTTATGAACGCTGAGCGCTTTCGGGGACTAAATCCCCATCCTCAGAGCTACAAAACAATGTAACACCATAATTAGGAGTCTAAAAATCAGTTGTTAAAAATGTTTACATAATTGGTCATATAACAAAAACGTCTATAACATTATAAAATTTTTTACAATAATAACACCTATATTCAAAAACATATTTACAATTAAAACATAACAAATTAATAATTACTATATAAACATTAAAATAATATTATAAGCAAAAATTACCGTCAGAGCGTAGGGCGATCTTATAGACTTGCTACACGGCTAAACCCTGCCGATGCACTGAGGCCAAGGGGATCATTCCAAGCCGCTAGGGAGGGGGCAGAGACAAGTCTGGACATGAGAGACGCGTTTGTGTCAGTCTGCACATTTACATTGTCTTTATTTATGGCTTTTTCAAGTTTTATTTCAATAGCCTCCACCATGTCACACAGATAACCTTTAACGTCGCTATTTAGGGGTGGAGGGGAAGAAGTTAAATCCTGGGGAATATTGCCATATTTGGGCAGGCTATCAGAAATCCTGGGAAGGAAATTAAACAGGCAGGGCATTAGAATAGCCTACAGAAAGAGGGCGTCACTTCAGAATTTTATTTCTAAAATCAAGGATGCTACGCCTCTAGGAGACAGATCAGGGGTGTACATGATGAAGTGTGGGATGTGTGAAGCCAGCTACGTTGGGAGGACAGAGAGGAAAGTAAGGATTAGGGCTAAGGAACACATGAGAGCAGGCTCAGAGTTTTATGCACACTGCAAGGAGCACAACCACCATGCTGGAGACCACCGGATAAAATTAATTCATAGCGACGTTAAAGGTTATCTGTTGGACATGGTTGAGGCTATTGAAATAAAACTTGAAAAAGCCATAAATAAAGACAATGTAAATGTGCAGACTGACACAAACGCGTCTCTCATGTCCAGACTTGTCTCAGCCCCCTCCCTAGCGGCTTGGAATGATCCCCTTGGCCTCAGTGCATCGGCAGGGTTTAGCCTGGTAGCAAGTCTATAGGATCGCCCTACGCTCTGACGGTAATTTTTGCTTATAATATTATTTTAATGTTTATATAGTAATTATTAATTTGTTATGTTTTAATTGTAAATATGTTTTTGAATATAGGTGTTATTATTGTAAAAAATTTTATAATGTTATAGACGTTTTTGTTATATGACCAATTATGTAAACATTTTTAACAACTGATTTTTAGACTCCTAATTATGGTGTTACATTGTTTTGTAGCTCTGAGGATGGGGATTTAGTCCCCGAAAGCGCTCAGCGTTCATAAGAAATAAAATTGTGAGGAGCCATAAAAAAGTTTTTGTGATTAACCATTCATCACCCTCACCACCAGCTATAAATAAATATGGATACTTATTTAAATTGATGAATTTTATACTATGTATTCTCATAAATTGGCCAATTTTGAAACGTATGTCATATAGAAGTGTAAATGTTAATCAATAAAAAGTTCGTCACGCATTCACGGGTTTTCTGAGGTGCTTAGGGGGGCCCAGGTTAGCCATGTGTGTTAATGCGTTGCCTTTAATCTCACATGGTAAACCTAGAGTGGCGAGTTCGATTCCCGCCTGGGTAAAGGAATTTATTTAGTGACGGAAGTCATTAAATAAAACCCTTAGTCCCACCCTGGCTAGAAAAGAGTGGCAACCAGTAGATAACCCGTCCCAATTATCCTTAGTTGCAAAAAGTGGACGTTAATAAATAAATAAAAAATAAGGTGCTTAGAATTTAGGAAATATTATTCTTTCACTACTCAAATTATACTGGATCCGATACCACGTCGAGATAAAATAAAGTCCGTCACGCAGGATCGATGGACATTTGAGGAAATTTTTCAAAACTCGCGTCATGAGTACGACATCAATAGCTGATTTCCCTTAAGGGAAATCTGCTCAAAAATGCTACAAAGCAGAGTAAACTAAACATATTTTCTGATATTTTAGCACGAATGGTTCTGGAACGTTTTTCAATCCAACTCATAATAACGGAGATATTTTGAATTTTCAAAATCCCTCCCCCCATTCAAGGGATGATGTCAGCCATCAACAATAATGATCTTTAGTGTTTAATAGAACAGTTAAATATTGACTATGTTGTAGAACAAATAAAATCAGGGGAAAATATATGGCTTGAAGGTCCCTTCTCGTTTGTAATGAAATTATTCTGATTTAGAAGCTTGTATGGCTAGTAAAGATAAAACCATAGTAACCATCGTCTCTTCAGATGGCTGGAAAGTTGAATTATTATTTATTCATTTTAGTTGGATTTATTTCAAAAACTCACATTTCAAGTTGAAAATTCAAAACCTGGTGATTGTTCTTCCTTGTATCCGAATCGGACGTACGTAATTAACTCACATTTATTTAATGTAAGGTATCTTCCCACCAACCTGCGATTGCTGTAATGTTTCTCTAACTATTTCCCACTTCTTATTTTTTAAAAAGTCCGTCACGCAGGGGCTGCGTAATCTAAGCAGATTTCCCGCGTGTAGTTTTACAATAGATAAATCTACATACCGCTAACACAACACCACCGAGAAAAAATACAAACGATAATAAGAAACCTCCCGAGAGAAAGCATCTGAAATTTAAACATACATTTACTATATCTAGTACTGTAATTTATAATGAATCAGAATAACTTTTATTTATTTATTTATTTGGAGCTTCGCAGCTGTGGCGATGTTGCTCAGGAAAAAAAAAACAGAAATGTAACATGAAAAATAGAAAAGTAACACGAAACATAAATGGAACACAAAATCAGGAATGGAACAGAAAACAGAAACAAACAGAACTGAAACGAAAAACAGGACTGGAATGGATCACAATACCAAATGGAAAAACGAAACACAGAAATGGAAATCAAAAACAAAATGGGAAACGAAAAAAAAAAGAAATAGAAAACAAAAATGGAACTCAAATAATAGAAATTGAACAATAAATTGAAATCGAACAATAAGTAGAAATCCAACACAACAAATTGACAAACATAATATAGAATCCAAAACAAAACATATTAAACAAGATATAATAAAATATATAAATTGTTGAATAAAATGGAATATGTATCTAAAATGAATTTAAAATAATTGAGATTTAGATCAGATAAAGTAGGGCTTAAAAAAAAAGAAAAAAAACTCGTGTATCAGCACAGTTACATACTCAATGTGAGTTACTGACACCGAAAGTCATCAATTGCATTATGGCGGGAAGGGGGGAAATCCTTCAGTTTTGGTAGACTAAAAGAAACGATGAAATATTTACCTCACATATATTCAAAGATTTCATAAAGAGCTCAGCAAACAAACAAGCACACACACACACACACACACCACACACACACACACACACACACACGCGCTCGCACACGCACACAAAACATTCATACAAAGACTAGAATCGCAGCATACATTTATTAGAAAATTATAAAATCTCTTTTAAAAGCAGGTATTAATTGTGAGCATTGTGTATTCATATTTTTGTGTATATGTTAAAGTCTTTTAGATGTTTTAGCATAGTGGGTACGTATGGACTACCCTCAGTGAGTAAGTCATGTAGGTCGTGGGGTATCTGTAAATGATCTCGTCTCTTGCAGTCTGTCAGTATGTGTTTTATTGTCAGAGTCAAATTGCATACATGGCATTTGGGCTGCTCTCTTTTTTTCATTAAAAAGCTATAAGGAGAGAGTGGCCAATGCGGAGCCTTGTTAAAATCACTTCTTCCCTCCGTGTATAAGTTGAATATTTACTAGTCCGTGTGAATACTGTAGATTTAATTTGTCGTAATTTATTGTCTGTTTATTGCCATTTTTGTTCCCAGTCTAATAATACGTTAGATTTTGCAGAATGTACTAAGTCGTCTATTGTTAGTTCATTTGAGTCTACGTCATGTTTCTGAGTCGCTAATTTTGCTTGTTCATCAACTTCATTACTTCGTCCAATATTTTTGTGTCCTGGTAGCCATACTAGTGTAATATTGTTTTGAAGATGAATGGAGTGTTCTAAGATGTGGGTTATAATAGGATGAGTACTGTAAATGTTCTCCAAGGAGAATAGAGAACTTAAAGAGTCTGTAAATAAGAAAATCTGGGAATTTTGAACTTCATGAAATTTTGAAAAGGCAATATTTATAGCTTGTAACTCAGCTGTATATATGCTTGCATTGTTGTTAAGTTTCGTTGTGTATATGTCATTGTTAATGATTGCTGCAGCTGCTGTCCCAAAGGCAATCTTGGATCCGTCAGTAAAAGTGTGAAGTCACTTTGGGTTATTTGCAATTAATAGTTATAGGCTATTCGGTAAAATTTAGAAGATAGTAGATTTTTTTATTAAATTTTGTTAAAGTTAAATTAATGCTTAAGTTATTTATTCTCCATGGAGGGAGTGACAAGTTTCTGTTATAGTGTATTTGAGTTTGTAATATGTTCGCGAATCAATAGTGTTTTCTGAAGTACGAATGAGTAGAGGTTTATGCTTGCTGTGTTTTTCTATGAATTTGTTATAATGTATGTTATTTAAAAATACTTTGACGCATGGTGCGTCTAATGCTTTGCATTTTAAAAGAAATTTTAAGCATATAATTCTTCTCCTCTATTCCAATGGAGCTTCTCCTACTTCGACACAGAGGCTATCTACAGGGCTTGATTTGATGGCTCCAGTTGCTACCTTCAGTCCTGTGTTGTGTATTGTGTCTAACATTTTAAGTGCCTTCAGCATACAGGCATTAAGATACTTCTTGGGGGATATACTTTATGACTGAATTATCTCAATCAATAAGATTTAAGTAGTTCAAAAACTTAAGAAGAGGGGGTGGTCACCAGAACATCTTTCCATGTATCTCGTTTAATAAAGGTATCTTGAAAAAAATATTTGGTATTTAAGCTTCGAATAATGTGGTTTATTACATAACCGAGTATCGTTTATGTGACATGGGTAGAAAGGAGGGGGGGGGGGTTTGCTAAAGGCTGAAAACTGAAAAATGTAAATATCTCAGTTAATATTCAAGACAGAGAATAAATGTATATAACAATTAGTACATTTAACATAGTACATTTAATTTTCTATAAGATTGATTCTATACATTTTTTCGATCCGACGTATTGTAACGGAATTATTTCGAATTTTCCAAATTCTCCCCCCTCTAAACCCCTCCCCACTCCCTGGTCCGATTTCAGTCATTAACGAACTTGTCCTGTATTTTTACATAAAACGTTTAAATATGGAATTTGTCAACGATTAAACAATAATTACCACCGCTAGAGCGGTAACAGACAAATATATATATATATATATATATATATATATATGACGGACTTTATTTTCGTCATAACCTAGATAGGATCGATGGACATTTGAAGAAAAATGTCGAAAATCGTGTCGAGTACGACTTAAATAGCTGATTTCCCCTTAAGGGAAATCAGCTAATAAAAATATAATCTTCTAAGAGAAGCGTTGAACCTTAAAACTAGCATATGAGACTCCTTGGTGTTGATGAAGAAGATATCAAAAGGCTTTTGGCATTCTCAATAGAAAGACATTTATTTCAGGAAATATACACCCATCTACCGCTTATGACAATAGTAAATGCAGTACAAATGTTATTGAAGAAAATTAGAAAAATGTTTATAGAAAACAAAATTATTTAACGTATCCTACTATCTTATGATTACATTTAATCGAAATAAACACATTTCATTTCATAGTTCAGTTTTGCCATTTCATAGTTCAGTTGGGTTTTGTGCACGTCATGGCCTATAAGTAACTGTATAACATCTGTCAGTTTGGCATTGCACGTTGTGCATGTCGGCTTGTCATCACTGTTTTTGTTTCCGTTAATTCGATGTGCTAATTCTGAGTCTAGTTAGAAATATAGAAGCTCCTGCCACTTGATTGTCACACACAAATTGAATTTAGGTGATCATGTAACGTTAAAATTGAAGTCATTTCACTCCAAGTCAATCTATTTCGACGCTTTGTGTAAGTAACCAATTGAAAGTGTTTGGTTTGGTCGTGATATAAATCAATGGTATAGTTGATACAAATATCCCATGCAAATTTAATGAACAAATAGAAATTTTAGCAGATTCCCTTAAGGGAAATCAGCTAATGAGGTTCTACTCATGGTGTGATTTTCGAAAAATATCCAGAAATGTCCATCATTACTACCCAGGAGATGATGAAGTCCGTTCAAAACTATGTGTATATATATATTGTCTATTAACATTATTTTTTTGTGCCTTATAATTTCAAGTGTCATATAAAAATGGGAATCAAGGTAGTTAATGGCTGAAATTGGACCAATGGGAAGGGCGGTTGAGAGGGGAAATTTTGAAAATTTAAAGTATCTCCGTTATGGTGGATCGGACAATTTTTAATTATTATATTTATTATATGGTTTAGAGGGGGGGGGTCGAAAAATGAGTAACATAGTCGCGTTTATAAGAACAAATGTAATATTCTATAAAGTTTCTCATATTACGTAATATAAATATGTTCTGTTAACCCCCCCCCTCTTCTTTGGTTCTTGAATTACTAAATTCTGAGTGATTGAGATAGAAATTATTCTGATACATTACAAATTACTCCACTAGCTATAGTAAATAGTTTTCAATAAAATTAATAAGCTATATTCAGATATATCCCAATAATTTTTCATCTTTCCGGTCTAGAATAATTCTATTTATTGAGCGCTGCGAATTTGGCTGCCCTGTTTTTTTTACAATTCAGACGCCTTCCGTTGTAGATATTATTATCTAGTAAATTGACTGAATGATTTCTTATTACCGTTTGTATTTATTCCCTTAACAGTATGTTGATTTATCTGTTGTAAACCTGCCCGTGGGAAATCTGCTTAGTTTACGCAAGGACTTCTTTAGTTTTCAGCCTAATGCCATACTAACAGTAAACTGTTTTATCATGTACCACTTTATTCGAAGATTAATTACCATTATTATCAACACTAAACTTTTACTTTATGGGATCTAGAAAAAATACTTTGTAAGATGACGTAACCAATTAATAACTTCCAATCTTGACGGTAAAATGTTAATTCGTATGTTGTTGGATGTGAGAGGGCAGATCAGAGTTTACATAAAACTAAAAGACCCAATAAAGCTGCCGGACAAGTCGGGAATATACAAAATCGTATATGGAGGAAGTGGTGCGTTTATGTGGGAAGGGCTTCCAGGAAATTAAAGAAAAGGTGTCAGGAGCTTCTGTCTAGATTGGACTCCTCCAGCATTTCAGAAAAGAAAAGCACGAAAATGCCCCACACGAGGTAGCTTTATTGGTGAGTGAATATGACCACAAAATAATTCACCAACTGGAACCCCTGTACATTGAGCTGGAGAAGCGGAGGGGTGTCTGCCTAAACACACAGATGGAAATGCAGAGTTCTGTCCTGTTGAGTTAGGCCTGGCTGTCTCTCTGCTAGTCGCCAGTAGTGGCCCCAAAGCTGTACCGCTAGCATCTACATATTATACAGCAAAGGTAGAATAAGTGTTAATTTATAGAAACTTTTTCATAAAAGATAGATGTCTTTAATGTTTAAAATATTTATTCACGCTTTCTTTGACTTCAACTATTTTTTATTAATTAAACTATAATATATTTGTTTTATGTTTGACTTTGATTTTAATATTTTTAAGATAGGACTGTTTTGTAAGACTGATTTTAGTATGTAATTCTATTTTTGTTACAATATTTCAAAATTATTGGATACATCACTTGGCCTAAGCATGTTTCTTTTTTTGTTTTGTTTGTTTGAAATTACCTGATGATAGCACGTTAGTGCAGAAAGGCCTTGTGTGTTAATAAAGAAATTGGTGGGAAGACGATCTGTAATTAAGACTTGTTTCCCATAAAATGTTAAATTGATCTTATATTCAAGAATGGAAGAAGTCAGAAAGAAATAAAGGAGAGTTAGAGGGAGGGGTGGTACGAGAATTATGGGAATTTCGATCATTCATAAGTGAGGTGAGATCAGAAGTGTGTTATAGGAGCAAGTTGGAAATCTGCTTAGTTCACTCAACCCCTGCGTAACGAGGTTTCTCTGAGTATTATTATTCTGGCAAATAAACACAATTCACCCAATAATAAGCCCAGATATGAAAAGCGCGTATGACGGAGCCAAAAATATGGCGAGAACACACACACACACACACACGCGGAGCTTAATAAAATATAGAGTAGATCCAAAAATGAATCTGAGCAGTGGGGAAAGTTTGTAAATTGTTTCAGACAGATATCAGTAAAAATGAAATTTATTTGGAGCTGAAAGGGTATTCTGGGAAGAGGGAATAAATCAAGCTGTCAAAACAAGGTTTGATACGAATAAACATGATGAGCTTCTTCTTTATACAATCCAATAGCCTGAAGCCGCTTTCTAGCAGTCGGCTCTCTACCTTCGCCATTAATAACTATTTCTATAGTTTTTATTTTATTTTTAAATCTTGTTTTCCTTATGTTTTAATTCTGTATAACAGCACATTTACAAAGGAAATGACAAATACAGATATTCAATTTGGATTGTATAAATTGTTTTTCCTTTCTACGGTTTTAATACTTTGTGGTAAAACATACATACAACGAAGATATATATATATTTTTTTTTTTTTTGTAGAGTAGCTTTTTGTGTTTATGAAGGGAGGACGGTTTAGCAAAACGTCTGAAGAAACAAAGCACAGCTCCCGCTAACAAATCTCTCTCTGGCTACAATATTCCTTTAAAGCGGACTTGCAAGATATTTTTCAAGACGGGCCCAATAAAAGACGAAAAATATAAAATTGGGTTACAAAGTCGGGTTTACAACAACACATTTGACTGCTTCTTTCTCGGCCATTTCTAAATTAATTTATAAAAGAAAATATACTTTACACAAATAAACGTTTCGGTGGATAAATAAATAAAAAGTTCTACACGCGAGTCTTCTAAGGTGCTTAGAATTTAGGGAATATTTTTCTGTTTCACCATTCAAAATTATACTGATTCCGATACCACGCCAATATAAAATTCTCTCACGTTGAGGCTGCCTAAACTAAGTAGATTCCCCATTAAGAGTTTAACACGAATGGCTCTGCTAAAAATAACGGAGATATTTTGAATTGTCAAAATTCTCCCTTCTAACCCCCTCCCATTCCAGGGTCCATGTCAGCCATCAACTATTATGATAGTGTTTAATGGAACAGTCAAATATCGAGTACGATGTAGAACAAATAAAATCGGAGGTAAATATATTGTTTTTTAGGCTCTCGCGTTTTGGTTTGCAATGTAAAAATAGTTGGATTTGGTAGTTCGTAGGACTCGGAATGGCAAAAATACAGTACAACTCCTCAGAAGATTTTAAATAAATTTATTTATCCATATTTTCAGGATTTATTTCATAATCTCATATTTCCATTTGGAAGTCCGACTGGTCGAAGAAACATGAAAACGAAATCAGACAAATTAAAGAAATTACCGAGCCCTGGAATGCTGCAAACAGAAAAGTTCAAAAGGAGGAGGTTGTTCTTGCCCGTATGCAAATTGGAGAAACAATATTAACACACAGCTATTTATTGGAAGGCTTCTTCCCACCAACCTGCGATTGCTGTTATGTTTCTCCTACTGTTTCACATCTTGTAAATTGTGAAGAATACAATCTTCCAAGAGAAGCGTTGAATCACAAGAGAACTATTTGGAGACGATGAAGAAGATATCAAAAGGCTTTTGGTATTCTTAATAGAAAGTCATTTATTTAAGGAAATATAGACCCATCTAAAGCTAATGGCAATAATAAACGCGGTATATTGTAATAAAAAAAAAATATATATTTTTTAGAAATTTTGAGATGTATGTATATCGGAGAGATTATTCAAAGGGAGTTTATATAGCCACCTCATTACCTTTATTTTCTGGAAGCCATGTACATATCAAAAGACTTGGAGAATATAGTTAATTTTAAAACAGAATCACGGAATTAAAATACCTGTTATTCTGAAGTGTTTAATAAATCTGGTAAATAAAGGTAAAGAAGGTTTAGGGGTGGTAAATATTTAATATTTTTGAATTATTTGATTGTTTTTCTGTGAAAATTTTAAATACCAATTAACCATAAGTTCTCATTTCTGCTTATTTTTAATTTGTAAATATAATCTATGATTTTTACTAGTTTTTTTATACAAATGATTTCAGTTAATTATGGCATAGCGCTTATTAGGTTTATAGAGCGTACCTTATTAAAGATAAGATATTGTTTGACAAATTACCATTGGGTTTAAGGCTATGTATTATACAAATTTTTTATAATCCTGTCGAGAATTAAGGTTTTACTGACTAAGAGAAATAATTTAAATGGTTGGTTATTACTCTTAGTATCCAAGAGCATTATTGTTTGCATTAATGCATATGATACCAAAATTTACGAAGTTACCCTGTATATGTTTAGCATTGTTAATGCCCAGGTGGGTGAAACGTGTGCTATTGGGAACATAAAAATAATAAATAAATAAGTCAATTTAAATATAAATAAGTTCGTCACGCAGGGGCTGCGTAAACTAAGTATATTTCCCTCGTGAAGTTAAGTAATAGATAAATCTACATACTGGTAACACAACACCACCGTGAATATTAAGTGAATAATTAATAACGAAAATAACAATGTTTTCAGTCAATTTCAATAACGTTCCCGTCGTTTGAAAGGTAAACAAACAGGTCTGCCAGCCTCACACCGGAAAGATAAACAGTTACTGAAATATATCAGAATATAACATATTAATTTTATTGAGAACTATTTACTATGTCTAGTACTGTAATTAATAATGAGTCAGAAAATGTGTTATCTCAATCAATCAAATTTTAGTAGTCCAAGACCTTAAGACCGGGGGGGGGGGTCACGAGGTAATATTTGCATGTATCTTGTATAATAAAGGTCTCTTGAATACAATATTTGGTATTTAAGATTCGAATAATGTGGTTTATTATATAATAGAGTATTGTTTATGTAACATGAGTAGAAATAAGAGTTTGCTGACACTGAAAAATGCAAATATCTAGGTTAATATTCAAGATAGAGAATAAATGTATATGACAATAATTATAGTCCATTTAATTTGCAATTCGATTGCATCTGAACAATCTTTACGTAAAGTAACTGAGATATTTCGAATTTTCGAAAATCGTCCCCTCTGAACCCACCCCCCTTCCCCTGGTCCGATTTCAGCCGTTAACGAACTCGTAAAAATACTCTTTTTACATATAAATATCGAGATATAAATCTGCTAAAAAGATAGCTGAGTTGAGACTGTAAGATCCTTGGTCTCAGTAAGAATTAGATGCAATTTATTTTGATTAAGATTTATTTTCTCTGCGACCAGCTGACTATCTTATATCGGACTGCTGCAGAATTCCGAGATTGGGGAGAAGGTTAATTCGGAACGTGGGGAGACAATGAGAGAGCCGAGAATGTCGGAGGGTTGAAGAATAGAGAGAATTGGTGATGGCGGGAGTCTGAGCACGTAGAGTCTGGGGCAGATTTAGCAAACTTAACCCACTCAGGGCCTAGCATTAGGGACAGCCGCTCTATCTACAGTCAAGGCTACTCTCTAGATCCTATACAACACTTTATTTATGTATATACTTAAATGTATTTTACATAAATAGTCGAAGAAAAGTAGATGGCATTGCACGATAAACATTTACATGACATTTAGGTCCAGTAATTGTGCTGGGAATAAAACTTTGCTTGGTGTATAGAATTATTGTTAAAACAAAATGAGGAGTAGTGGTTGGTTTACTGGTGGCAAAAAACGGAAATAGATAATTTAAAACGTTTTCCAAACTTGCTACTACTCTCCCATACATTAAAAAAGACTTCCGTACCGACACAATACATAAGTGGAACAGAGACTGGACGATATGAAACAAATCTTACAGCTTACATCAATACATACCAAATATAACTCACAACAACTACAACACAATTAAGAGTCGCCATCACAAATGGACACAATTTCTAACGGAACATGGACAAACAGGACATTATTTAACAAGACTTAAAATTCAAGGCAATGACAAGTGTACTTGCGACTCACAGACAACACAAACGTTTTTATACTCTATGACTGTTCAACATTTAATCAAAATAGATCAAATTTAATAATGATCATAATTTTAAAAGGAGGTAATTGGCACGAACCACCTCATATTATATTTAACAAATATAATAAAGAACTTATAAAGTTTATCAAAAGTATAGATATGGATGCAGCAAAAATACATTAGAATGTAAAGTTGATTCTGAGGAATGGGCATTATATATTTTTACCTTAAATAGACTCGCAATTTTTACCTAAATAGATTCAATATTTTTACCTTAAATAGACTCGCAAATTAAATATCGCTTGAGTTTAACCTTAATTGATTGGTTTTTTTTTGTTCTGATTTTATTTATTTATTTTTTCATTTCATTATTAATTTTATTTATAATTATCTTACTTATTTTAATATTTTATTTTATTACAATTTTTTTATATTATATTTAATGATAGTAGATTAACGTGTATATATTGTAAAATAAAAATCTATTTAAATATAATCATACATGTAATACGCCATGTGGCAATGGAACATGTATTCAAATAAGTAACTCCTCATAGGGTTACTATTAGGAGAAAAGAAAACAACAAAAAAACTTGCTACTACATATTTCATAATTTTCAATAAGGCATACTCATAGAGCTAATCTCTAACACATGTTTCAGCTTCCGATATTCTTACTCTTCACTATTCAATTAAATTCACCTACTGTTATATTATGGTCTACTTTCTCTGTGAAGATAATGTTGCGAAAACTACGTGCATATAAAATTAAACAGAGTTAATCACATACTTTAAGAAGTACAAAGGATATGAAAGGAGCCGACCGATGGAATGACTATTGGCGCCCGAAGTGTCTACTGGGGCCGGGACTGTTCTCGACTACACGTTTAGTTCCTTTGATGTCGCCGCTCCTCTATAAAAGCGCATAGCTCGCACTGACAGTTTGTTTGTCCTCAGCTCTCTTCAAGTGATCAACAGTGCGTTCAGTGCAGCTTTAGTGATCAGTGCCACTTAGTTGCAGTGCGGTAAAGGGTTAAATGTAAAGAACAGTGTTAAGCCGTGACTTTGAAAGGAACAGTATAGTGCCGTGTTAAGGACAGTGCAGTGCAGTTAATTTCGCGAAGATCAGTGCAGTGCCGTTAACTTCGCGAAGATCAGTGCAGTGCTGCGTTTCTGTGTGAACTTCAGTGATCGTGAGTGAGTTACACGAGCCTCTAAATATATTTCACAAGAGCCGAACAGCTACGGAAACAGCCGAACTAATTATTGGCGGAAGCTCAAGAACAATGCCGACCATAGCCGAACTCATCTCGCCCGTTATCCCCACACGCTAAATAAAAATGCAAATATCTAGGTTAATATTCAAGATAGAGAATAAATGTATATAATAATATTTATATTAAATTTAATTTGCAATAAGATGAGTTTTCGATCCGACGTGTAGTAACGGAGATATATCGAATTTTTGAAAATCCTCCCCTCACAATGGTCCGATTTCAAAATTAACGAACTTGATCTTTCTTTTTACATAAAACGATTAAACATCGAGTTTGGTAACGATCAAACAAAAATTGCGACCGCTAGAGCGTTAACAGGCAAATATATATATATATATATATATATATATATATATATATATATATAATTTTTGAACGGACCTTATTTTCGTCATATCAACAAAATATATTATTTCACCTGAGCAATTAATCAGGGTGCCAGAGAAAGCAGCTCTGTTCTGACGCTACCAGAATTGTTCCTTAATTTTTAAATTCCCATTAAAAGAAATAAATACTTCTAGCGGTTGGATAAGACGAACAATAGAACTTATAATAACGAGGTCAGATGAAAATAAGCATGAATATCGTACTTGTTTTACATTGATTCAAAAATATTTAAATAACACAATCTATAGGACACTTTATGATAAACAAAAATGTTTTAATACGAATTTTCTTAATCTTCCGTAGAGACTGAGTAATCCAAACTTTTGTGTTCTCATTACTATTTGTGTGGCAGTGAGACCGAAACAACGGCCCATGTGGTCGGGAATTGTCCACGTAACATGTTGCTGATCACGAGGCGACATCACCGGGTAAAGCATGCTATCATAGAGTTCCTGAAAGCAAAGAAGTTTACATGCTTTGAAGAGGTGTACGCTGTCGATGACGCAGGATCAACGAGGTACGCGGACATCATTGGCTTCAAGGAGAATTGTAAATCCTGGACCCAACGATAAGGTACGAGAGCAACGACCCTGATCAAGCGGAGATGATCCACCAGGAAAAGAAAAATAATTACGAGAAATGTACTAAATTTTACTCGGAAAAATTCAGGGAATCATTTGGAGAGCGGGATTTTCTGGTGATAGGCTTGTGTTTTGGTGTCCGAGGAACGGTCCCTAAACGCACCCAACATTTTTTGACGAGGTGGGAATAGACAAGAAGGTTCTGCAAAACTCGGTCGAGGGTATCATTATTGATACTTTAGGGATTATTTCCCACATTTTAATTTTGCTTTGACCAGTGATCTTATTATAGATCGACGGATCATGTTATTACAATAATGATGTTTCTAATTTATATCTAGCGACATTCACCTTTCAGGTTGCTGACTGTGTTTATTTTAGTTAATATTTAAGTTATTGAGCTGACTAAATACAATGTCTATTGTTTTACTGTCGTCCTAGGGATTGAATTAAGTTGCTGTGTGCTTCAGCATCTCAATGTAATTGACCAGCCCCACAAACTGTATTGTACAATAAAGTGATTCTCTCTAAACAATTATGTAGTGTATATGAATTTATATATATTAGTAAAACGTGTATTTGTGAATAAAAACAACTGTTTCTTAAGGTAAGGTGGGCATTTTGGGACGGCATTCATTACTATTTTATGTTAATATGTTTGTATATAGCACATTTACACAATTATTCGTTCAAGATAATGCATATATTGTGTAAATTGTTCAAATATTTTAGAATAAATGTATATAAGGAAGAAATGATACTGTTATACACGACATATGACAGCCATCTGACAACAAGTCAAATAATGAGCGTACACTATGTAAGTGTTATTGTCTGTCTCATGATGACAGTACATTTCCAACGAAATGTTTCCGCGGGGACATGACACTCTGCTTTTCCGTTCAATTAAATTACCGAGAGTAAGTAAAATATTATCACCTCTACGAATTGCTCGTTGAACTTTGCTCATCTCGCTATTTATAATGTTGTGTGTTACAATAAAGTTACACATATCATGAATTATTCATGCATACATACGCCTCAATTTATATGTCTGTAGATTGAATAATGCATTACCCAGTGCAAGCCAAGGATACTTCTGAATTCTGGAGAGTTTAATTATATCCATGTCATCAAATTTAAGTTGTATGTGGTACACTTCCGTCTGCCGCACTGTTGTATCATTATGAATCTTTTATTAAGAGGGAAACACAATAATACCAATAGTCCGTCACGCCGGATGTGTGCTAACAAAGCAGATTTCCCACGAGTGCCACATTTTTGAATTTATCGCAAGATGTAAAAGTTAAATGAGAACAATATTTGGTACTAAGGCTTCAAATAAAGTGCTTCTCAACATAACTGCTTATTGTTTACTGATGCCAGAAAACTAAAAAATGCAAATATCTCGGTTAGTAATCAATAAAATGAAAAACAATATATATCTACATTTATGAACATTACACTTGAAATAAGATTGATTCTATGCATAATAATGTATATATTTCAAATTTTCGAAATTCCCCCTGTGACCCCCCCTCCCTCTAATCAGATTTCTGCCATTTATTAATTATATCATTCTTTTACCATGAAACAATTAAATATCAAACATATATATATATATATATATATATATATATATATAATTTAGAAAGGACCTTATTATAGTAATATCAACAAAATATATGATATTACTAGAGCAATTAATAAGGGTGCTACAGAAAGCAGTTCTCTTCTGGCACTGCAAGAATTGTTCCTAAATTAAGGATATACATATATATAAACTCAACCGCAAAAAAAACCGGACACTTAGATTTAGTCTTATAATTTAGTTAAATGTATGTATGTATATTAATCGTTTTAATTAAAATAATTGGTTAATTTATAGGATATTTAAACAAAATCTGCCAAAAGTGAATAATTTTTATTGATTATTTACAAAAAAATACAAAATAAAAAAAAAAGAAAAATTAACACATTTAAAAAAAAAATTATTCTTCATTTTTATTACAGTTAATGGTAGACTTCGCTACCCGAAGCGTTTTGGCAATGTAACTTAAGCTCCGGCCTTCTCTGGCCAAGGCATCAGCTCGGGGTACATCTAAGTTTGAAAGACCCATTATTCTGGACCGAAATAAAAATAAAACATTAATTAAAGAAAATGCTTGGTCAATAATTAAAGATGTTTAAATGTGCGAAAAACTACTTGCAGTTTAGAATAGATCAAATAAATCTAATCTGAGTTTTATCTAATTGTTTACTAATCCTGAAGGGATTAGCTCAATGGACTTGACTCTACATTCTCTGTAATAACTAGAATACCCACATAAAGAAACACATTGCTGAAAATTAGCTTTTAATACAACAAATATAAAGTGTCCGGTTTTTTTTTTTTTTTTTTTGCGGTTGAGTGTATATATATATATATATATATATATATATATATATAATAAGGGTGCTACAGAAAACAGTTCTGTTCTGACACTGGAAGAATTGTTTCTAAATTAAGTATATACATATACGTATATATATATATATATATATATATATATATATATATATATATATATATCATTTTAAACGGACCTCATTCTCGTCATCTCCTGTGTTGGACTCTTGAGGACATTTTTCGAAAATCGCGTCATGACTAAAACCGCAATAGCTGATTTCCCTTCAGGCAAATCTGATAAAATTCGCTAGAGAGCCATACATCGTTTCTGTGATACAATCCCTCACCCCCCCCCCACTGCCATTCAGAAGTTCATGTGGCTATTATTAAGGAATCTTTAACTATTCCAGTATTTGAGTTTTATAATTCTGTAATGTATACATGAGTATTATATATACGGAATGAATTTTGACATTATAATGTCTCTTCTCATTTTATGCCCTATTACAGATAATATTATAATCATAGAACTAACTAAATGAAAATTGGTTCATTTATTTAGTTAGTTTTTGCTGATCCTAGAAAACTCTTGCAGCTCTATCTATCTATCTATCTATCGATCTATCTATCTATCTATCTATCTATCTATATATATATATCTATATATATATATATATATATATATATATATATATATATATATATATATATATATGCATGGGTATCTATAATAATATTGTAGCATGTGGCTATAAGCAAACTTCATTTATCTCTATTATCATTATTTAATATTATAGGTTTTAGGTTATCTACAGACATTATACTAATACTGTAGAGCATGAAATTAATCTTTTATGCAGTCGTAAATTGAACCTCAAAAATAAATTTACCATTAGATTGCATGTTTGTCGGAATGACTTCTATAATAACGATTATTCCAACGATTCAATTTTGTTACTTGAACATTGAAGATGCCATGCAAAAAAGAGTATTAATAATTCTTGCACAATTACTTTTTTTCATAACTTACTAAAATCCATCAGGAAAAAGACAAGTTAGTAAGCATTTTCTTTGGCAGCCAGTTAAAGAATGAATTTACCTGGAAAAAAACATATATAAATTAGTTATCAAAATTATAATTTAATATAAATATATATTTAATTACGAAAGAATTGTAGAGATAAATGTGTATCTCCTCTTTGCATAACAAGAACAAATATTCCAAGTATTCATAAAGTAAAAAGTATAGAAAAGAAAGAATGATTTATATTTAATAATAACAAAATGAGAGATTTAATAAAAGCTATCATGTTCCTTATATTCATTACCACCTCGAGTTTGACTAAAGTATTTTGTGGACACTAGGTTGACTGAACTAGTGAGAATTAGGCAAATATTCATGAGCTATGCTCACAGCTCCAATTTCAGTGAATTATAGGTTAGTCTTCAAGAAAAGGGTAGTTTTCAACTATTCGTCCACGCAGAATACTCCTAAGGAAATTTTCAAGGAATCTGACTATGTTCATAAATTACTACTGCTCTTTAAGGAGGGACAGAACTAAAAGAGTCAGGAAATATTGTTATTCTTTTGAGTGAACCAACTTAGTCTAGAGTGAAAAAACAAAACAAAAGCTAATTGAAACTAATGCAAGGAAGGTGACACATTATATATTCAAGATTATCTGCTAAAGTCCATATGGAGCAAAGAAAACAAAATTTAAAAGGCATTACATAAAAACAAAACAAAATTAAAATGAAGGTTACTTTGCATAAAACTAGACAACAAACACAGGCTGCTAGATAAAAAAAACAGCTCAAGAACTCTTGGATCAAGAAATAAAGTAAAACACAGGGGATTTTACATAAAACTAGACAAGCTCAGCTTGCTAGACAACAAAATTGCTAAATACCCTACTGATCAATGAAAACAAAATTAAAATGCAGGCTACTTTGCATAAAACTAGACAACAAACACAGGCTGCTAGATAAAAACACTGCTCAAGAACTCTTGGATCAAGAAATAAAGTAAAACACAGGGGATTTCACATAAAACTAGACAATAAGCTCAGCTTGCTAGACAACAAAATTGCTAAATACCCCATTGATCAATGAAAACAAAATTAAAATGAAGGTTACTTTGCATAAAACTTGACAACAAACACAGGCTGCTAGATAAAAACACTGCTCAAGAACTCTTGGATCAAGAAATAAAGTAAAACACAGGGGATTTCACATAAAACTAGACAATAAGCTCAGCTTGCTAGACAACAAAATTGCTAAATACCCTATTGAGCTAAGAAAACAAAATTAAAATGCAGGCTACTTTGCATAAAACTTGACAACAAACTACTACATAAAACTAGATTAAAAAAAAAAACTGCCCTATTAATAATTGTGCTGTGCAAAAGTCAGTAGGTGTTTCTTTCATGCTCAAATATTCTGCAATGTCAGGAATGAAAGTCTTTAAATGTTGCCATTTATTTGTTACAGACTAATGCTGGTGCCATTTGTTACTGTGTTTGTGAGTAGTAAATGTTTAATGTGTGTCTTCAGTATTTTTCAGTAACATTCTATAATTTAAGAAGATTTAGAAGCTGACGTTGCTGCTTTATCAGCATCATCATTACCCAAAATTCCAGAATTTCCACGAGTCCATACAAAAATGATATAAAATTGTTGTTGGAAGAGTAAATTTAAAGTTTGTCGAATTTTTTCTATGAAATGGTCGTGAATCGAATAGTTATTTAGTGATTTTACTGTCAATGTAAATTGTTATTTCTTTTTGTATTTTGTTTATTGAGATTGTTTGTATTGTAGGCTTTTGAGAATAGCCAATTTCTTGGCTTGGTTATTTGTGCAATGGCGTCCTGATTTGAATTTTTGAAAGTCAACCAAATCTTTACTCACGACAACTGAAAAAGTACAGCCAACCTTTCCTCCATCGCGGCAACCATCAGTGTATATATATATATATATATATATATATATATATATATATATATATATATATATATATATTAGGTAAGATACCCGGCTTCGCTCGGGAATTCATTTGAGGCTGAATGCTGATGGAATTTTTTTTGGCAAGGCTTTACTTTGCACAGTATTTTGACATTTACCCGTCCCAGTGTTTAGGGGTAATACCCGTTGTTGGCATTTGTTAATAATAAAATTAATTTTTTATGTATGTCTTCACTGTCCTCCAAATTGTCATATTTCCCGTCTCCTGTGCATTATGCATAGATTTCAGCTATTAAGGACAAAATATTAACAAAGATTTGAATTAATTTTTCCAGGTGAGGTACCTTATTATTCAAATTGGAATGAATTGTTGAACATATCAATATTTCTACGCAAATTACTTGCTCCACACATTGTTCCTGGAGAAATGTTGTTGTTAATCTAAATAACAAAGTAAACAACTTTTGTTATGTGCATGTTTGTCGAAAAACATATTGACAATGAAATATCGCAAATTTTTATTTCAGGCCTCCCTTATAACCCCCACTCCCGTTCTAACCTAAAAATTTTAATAGCTTATAATCATGGAAGGATTAATGCTAATTGACATACCGAGTTTTTTTAGTTCGGTTTAATAGTTAGCGCCCAATGAAATAGTTGACTCCAGATTATAGATTATAGTGTATATCTCGTTTACACTTTGTTAAAAGATAAAAATGAATATGACAAAAGTTACTTTAAATAACAAAATAAACAACTTTTGTTATGTGCATATTTGCCGAAAATGCAATAATTATTATTATTATTTATTAACGTCCACTTTTTGCAACTCAGGCTAATTGGGACGGGTTATCTACAGGTTACCACCCTTTTCTAGCCAGGGTGGGTGGATGTTATTTAATGAATTTCGTCACTAAATAATTTCCTTTGCCCAGGCAAGAATCGAACTCGCCACTCTAGGTTTACCATGTGAGATAAAGGTCAACGCTTTAACTCACATGGCTAACCTGAAAATGCAATAAGAAACGAAATACCACTATTATTAATTTCAGGACTTCCTTATAACCCCCACTCCTGCCCGTCCCTAGAAATGTTAGTATGGCTTGTTATAAGGAAGGCATTAGTGCTAATTCACATACCGAGTTTGGTTTAGTTCGGTTGAGTCTTTTGTGCCAAATAAAATTGTGGACTCCCGCTATAGTTTTTAGCGTATAACTCATTTATACTTCCGTATACGGCAAAAGTGTATATAACAAAAGTTACTGTAAATAACAAAATAAACAACTTTTTTATGGGCAAATTTGCTGAATAAGCAATAAGAAACGAAATATAGCTATTTTTAATTTCAGGCCTCCCATATAACTCCCACTCCTGCCCGTCCCTAGAAATGTTCGTATGGCTTATTATAAGGAAGGCGTTAGTACTAATTCACATACCGAGTTTGGTTTAGTTCGGTTGAGTCTCTTGTGCCTAATAAATTGTTGACTCCCGCTATAGTTTTTAGCGTATAACTCATTTATACTTCCGTATACGGCAAAAGTGCATATAACAAAAGTTACTCTAAATTACAAAATAAACAACTTTTGTAATGGGCGTATTTGCTCAAAAAGCAATAGGAAACGAAATATAGCTATTTTTAATTTCAGGTCTCCCTTATAACCCCCACTCCTGTTTGTCTTAGAGAATATTAATATAGCCTAAAGTCTAAGTTGGGCTAGTAGTAATATACGTACCAAGTTTCATAAAATTCGGTTTAGCCGTTTATGCGTGAAAAGGTAACAAACAAACAAACAAACAAATAAACAAACAGACACCACAGAAACAAAATGCAGTTATGGCGTCTATGACATGTGAAACGAAAAGTTATTGGGAAATTTCGCGAAAAATATCAATGTACAGACAGAGGTTACAATTTTATATATATATATATATATATATATATATATATATATATATACATACATACATACATACATACATACACACCCAAACACACATGCGAGTGTGTGTTTGTGCGTAGTATTTTTCTTATCAGATACTTCTCATTGAGAAGTGTGTCGGTGTAACAGCTGTTGGTGTTGAAGTTCTCCGGTAACATCTGCGACAAGCCTCCCCTATTCCCCGGCCCAAGAAGATAAGGCCGAGCGAAGAGGGAAATAAAGGAAGATGCCGCAAAGACTGGAAAACTTCCCCAACTCTTCGCCTATAACAAGTGACAGCCAATTCCACTGACATCAACAACTTACTCGTCACAAATAAATGTCTCACTCGCTTCACCTCTGCATTCAGTTACAGTTATCAAAATTAGCAGTGAGCTTTGTTTGCTTTATCTTATCATTATTGATTCTGTAGAATTTTGATTCTATATTGATGTGGTGTGCAGCTCAAGAAAAAGAGTTCATTTTTGAAAATCGTATAAGGCAGGAGTGTTGACGTCATTTATAAATTGGTGGAATCATATTTCCACCAACTGTTTTTTGGCTATTTTAAGAGGAGATTACATTCAGGCTCGCAAAATATCACATCAATTTTTAAAGCGCATCCCATATCTACTGCTCAAAGTGGAGTCACCCCGCGGTACTCATCTGGAGCCAATGCAGAATTCAGTAATAAGGACCTAGAATTCATAAAAATCGAAAGTGGTAATGTTTCAGTTCACATGGTTTAGTACGGACTTAAAATTAGAGACATTTTAGCCTTTAGCATAAGGATATTTTTGATTATAATTTCTTAAAAATTGAAATTTATCAGACATTCACTTTTTCAAATGAAGTTACTATGAGACGTCTTTAATCGACAAAACTATCCAGCCCTTGCTACTAAAAACATTCTCGTGCACCAACAATTGCAGACCATCAATATTTTAAAAAGGTTGGTTCTACAACGTCTTAAGATCCGACAAATAGAGGTCGCAATTTTTGTTTGATTGTTACCACACTTAATATTTAAACAGTTTATGTAAAAATAAAGATTATTTTCGATAGCTGAAATCGGACAAGTGCGAGAGAGGGTGGATAGAGGGTGAAGAGGAGAATTTTGAAAATTCGAAATCTCTTCTTTATTATACGTCTGATTGAAAAATAGTTTAGAACCAATGGTATTGGAAATTTATTTATTATATTTATTGGCCTATAAATATTATTATATCGTATATAACCAATCATATTTCATATTTAATTTCCCATAAATGTTCTTATGTTCATATTTTCTCTATCATTAATATTACCAGCGATATTTGCATTTTTTAGTTTTCGGCCTAATAAACCCCCAATCCTACACATAAACACGACGCTGTTATATCACAAACCATTTCATTTGTAGCTTAAATACTAAATACTATTTTCGTTGTGATACGCACACGCAAATCCGCTAAAATATCTCTGTTATTATGCGGCGGGTCAAAAATTTGTATAGAATCAATCTTATTGCAAATGTAATTTCTATAGATGGTGTCTTGTGCGATTTTTCATTATATTGATTATTAACCGAGATATTTGCATTGTTTTAGTTTTCGGCCTTCAGTAAACTAACACTCTTACTCATGTTATATTAACAATAAACCTAAATAAAAAATATTGCTTTCATTGAACTTTCACATTTTGAGACGAATGCAAATACATGACGCACGTGGGAAATCTTCTTAGTTAACGAAGCCCCTGAAATAGGGACTTTTTTTTAAACCCTGGACCGAATTTGAAAAGTATATGCCATTCGAGACAACATCAGCAGAAATAAGCGACACTATGATAATACAGGCTCTGAAATCCAGGTGACGGTTCCATTACAGCTGTGACCGCACCTCGGAAGGGGTAATTGTGAATTGGGACTCCTGTAACAGACAGATGGAGCTCATTAAAATCAGGATCGGAGACGGAAAGCCCACGTCCTGCCCAACTGGGAGGTAGCAGAGAGTGGAGGCATGTGGGGGGCGAGGGTACAAAATTCACCGCGGCCACAACACACACATAGATCTCCAGATTAACGGTGGGCCGGCTCAATCTGTGCGAGTATAGATTGGAGAGTCCGGCCGGGGAAATGAGTTATGGCGCCGCTATGCTGACAGCCATTTGGAATTAAGCTCTATCGGGAAGCGAGGCCACATAAAGCCGTTTTACAGCTGACCTAGGAGCGTCTCCCCATATCCACCACATATGGTTCTCTCTATGATCTCATTCATTCTCTCCCACCGCATTCGCCCCCTAATAAAACCTACACCCTCCTCCCCCCATTTATTTTTATACCATTACTCCATAATAAAACCTATGAGGGGATTAGAGAATGTTACAGGCCTACATCCCGTTCATTTGCAATTAGTGGTTCAGCTTCACAACTGTAGTTGCAAGTCGTCTACATACTTTTCTCACACAGAGTAAGATTATACACAGTTTCGATGTCAGGCATGGAAAACGTGATTTCCTTTACCTGTGCTCATGATACGGTTTTCGAAAAAAACTCTTCAAATATCCAACGATCCTACACGGAAGATAACGAATGTTGTGGCCAACACATTAGTGTAAAAAGTTATTTTTTATTAATTTAATAATATTTAGAACATTAAGTAAGGATTAGCGTGAGTTGGGAGTAGTCGGGATCGCTCGGCACCTTTCGGCACCCAGCTGATTGCAATCGACGTACGTGATGAGTGTATTGTTCTGCCGGCCAAGTGACCGTACTCTCCAGCTTCTCCCCGTTCCAACAACTTCTTCTTTTCCACAGTTGGAACAAATATTCTTCTTGGAGCCCAGCAGTTCCGGGACGTCCATCGGGGAATAAAAATGGTGGAATTTCTTTTTAATAGAGTATCAGGTACTTGATTCCTCCATCTGCCTTCACCCAGACTGTGAGTGTCATCTTCCTTCATTGACGTGAATCGATTCTCGCTCAAGGCGATCCTCATTATTGTTCGTTTGTATAGTCACATCAGTTCATAGAGATTATATATGTATATAGTCTTAAGTAATTTTAGATAATTTAAAAAAAAGTAAAATTATTCAAGTTCATTTAGTTATAAGCATATTTATCATTAATCTTATTGTTCAAAAGAAGTACCACATAATTCAATGTTTATCGATAACCCGGGATTTTATATATATATATATATATATATATATATATATATATATATATATATATTTAATTTTCTACACACCAGCATGTGGTTAGACGGACTGGGCTAGGAAAGGATCACTTTGACCCTCTACCCGCCGTCACAACGAAAATGAAACTGATTAAAACCTATTATGTCTACCACTATCTTTAGCAAGCTCAAGGTAATAAATAGGCGCAGGTTCGAACCCGCCTAGTTCACGATTTCACTACCAGAGCGCTCTAGAGTTGCTGTGCTCATGAATTAGCCGATGTCTAACGAGTATATACGTATGACAGCCCTTTGAGATGACTAGGGATTTTAGCTCCCTTAGATCCCGTCTACAGGCTGGCTACCAGCGTGAACTGGCCGCAGACCCAGGGTTGAATGGGGCCTGTCAGTCATCTGGACACAACTCATTCCAGGTCCTTCTTGGTGAATGAGTTGTCGGTCGAGTTGATCACTCACTACGTAAACATTCTGATCGCGAATCCTTCGAGTCTCACTCGGAGGCGGCTAAAGATCTCAAAGGTCTAGAATGCCAACGGAAAATATGTCTATATATATATATATATATATATATATATATATATATATATATATACTTTTTATTTTAGATTACATGTAGTGGCCGGACATTAAAACCAATTTACTCCTGATTGGGACGAAAATTCAGAGAATTGTGGACAGAAGATATACTCCGATTTCTCAGTCAACGATTTCTGACTCCAAGAAAATCAAGAAAATACATTACGTAATCAGATTTTGGAGGTTGTTTTTTTTTTTTTAACTTCCCGGCCCTTGAACCAAAGTGTGCCAGACTAAGCGGGTTTTGCTCAACATTCAACTAAATAAAACAAAAATATGAAAAATAGACTACTAAATGAACGGAATTAAGAAACTTTAAACACAAGTAAGAAATAAAGCAAATACACATTAAACATAAGTATTATTTGTAGTGTTTTGTTATAAGGAAGTTATATTTTCTTATCCAATGATATACTACAATACCCTATGTATTAGTAAAAACAGGAACCAAGATAATGATAAGTTTAATAAAACTATTATGTTGAAAATATAATGTTTTAATATTAGGTAAGATAATAAATATAATGACACTTATTAGTTTATTATTACTATTTATTAACGTCCACTTTTTGCAACTTAGGCTAATCGGAACGGGTTATCTACAGGTTACCACCCTTTTCTAGCCAGGGTGGGATTTTAGGATGTTATTTAATGAATTTCGACACTTATTAGTTTAGATTTTTCTAGAAATGTCAATGTAATTTCTAGTCAGTTATACACAATTCTAGTTTGTATATATATATATATATATATATATATATATATATATATATATATATATATATATATATATATACGCTACTAACATAGAAAAGTCCGTCACGCAGGGGCTGCGTAAACTAAGCAGATTTCCCATGTGAAGTTTTACAATAGAGAAATCAGCATACTGGTAACACAATACCACCGTGTTTAAATACAAACGGTATTGAGAAATCTTTCCGTTA
Source organism: Riptortus pedestris (assembly GCA_019009955.1). Taxonomy (NCBI): domain Eukaryota; kingdom Metazoa; phylum Arthropoda; class Insecta; order Hemiptera; family Alydidae; genus Riptortus; species Riptortus pedestris. Next base: position 66,516,876 of record CM032228.1, read on the forward strand.
ATTAAAATAAATTCCCAACTGAAACGGCTTCTGAATTATAAGAATAATTTATATTTTAATAACTCAAATTTTAGTAGTCCAAGATCTAAAGAAGGGGTGTGGGGGGGCGGATGAACAGAGCGTATTTGCATAAATCTCACAACGTAACGAAGGTAAGGTAAGGTTTGAAACGACAGGTAAGGTTAGGAGAAGCGTCCTACCTGTGCCGAGGAATGACGGAAATGGCCGACCGAATCCGAACTATACCCGACCACAGACTTCATAAAAATGCAAATATCTCGGTTAATATTCAAGATAGAGAATAAATGTATATAACAATAATTATAATACATTCGATTTCCAATAAGATGGGTTCTATACAATTTTTCGATCCGATGCATAATAATGGAGATATTTCGAATTTTCGAAAGTCCCCCTTCTAAACCCCCCTCCCTCTAGTCCGATTTCAGCCATTAACGAACTTGATCTGTCTTTTTACATAAAATGGTTAAATATCGAGTTTCGTAACGATCAAACAAAAATTGCGACCGCTAGAGGGTTAACAGGCAAATATATATATATATAATTTTGAACGGACCTCATTTTCGTCATTTCCTGGGTAGGATCGACAGACATTTGAAGAAATGTTTCGAAAATCGCGTCATGAGTACGACCTCAATAGCTGATTTCCCTCAAGGGAAATCTGTTAAAAACTAACCTCATTATATAAGGCCTACTCTTTGCTATAAGGAAAATCCTTGTAAGCAATAAATAAAATAAAATAAATAAAATAAAATATGCTAGAATACAAATAAAAATACTCGGGAGTATTGAGTATTATAAATACTCGTTAAACTTAGTATACCTACCTGAGAAAACCCACTCCATACTTCCATGACAAAGAAAAAGCTTTATAAGATGTGTTAATGACCGATTTGATTCATACAGAAATAAATTTCAAGTTATTAAGTATGGAAATAATGAAGTATAAAGTTGAATTTCCAATGAAGGATTTGAATCTATTTTATATACTACATAAGTGTGGGAAGAAGTGATTCCTTATACAAAGGAGAACAACTCTATGAATTCTAAGTATTCTAAAAGAACGGCAAAGATCTAGTAAGGATAATATTACCAAGGTCCAAGGTATAATTTGTTTTTATTGTGTTATTAGCGTTCAATAATGAAATTTTAAAATAGATTTGATAAATTAAACCTATTTTCTTTTAATTTAAACATGAATACAAAAACGACTAGCTCATTCTATGCATATTAATTTAAAAATAATATAACAAATTTAGCTCAGAAAATATATTTTTAGTACTGTGAAAATTCTTGAACGCAATTATTATTTCAGATATTGACTACATAATGTCTTGTCTTTTGATGTCGCTAAAGTTCGTATTTACACAGCCTGTTTTCTTAATGTGTGTAATGTGAGAACAGTGCAGTATTAATTTGTATTGATTTGAATGGAAGACACGAAACTGCCTGCCTTTGAAATTGAATATTGAACAGGCTATATAAAGAAAATAAACAGAAATTTATCATTTGAAGTTTAAATAGGGCACACACAAATAACCCTGCGTTTTAAATAGGCTTTCATAATTGATTTGAACCAGTACCTTACTTTCAAATAATTCTTTTTACCAGCAATGAATAAAAGAATTGAAGTTCTCTTGCTTTTTCAGTGTAGTTGCAATTACCGTAATCCCTTGAAAAAATGTATTTATTTATTTGAGCTTCGCAGCTGTGGCGATCTATCTCAATATAAAAGCTTTATAAATTAAAAACAAAAACAGAAAAAAAACGCAATTACTTTTTAAAAAACCAAACACAATACAGAAATGGGATACAGAACAGAAAGAAAATACAGATATGGAAAACTTAAATAGAAACGGAACATAAAAACGAAAATGGAACACAAAAGAAAAATGGATCACAACAAACGACGAAATATATAACAAGGGCACGAGCATAAAGACAAAATTCAAAACTGAAAAGTATTGGCTGAAAATCGAAACATAGAATTACTCTTAAAATATCTAAATCATTCTTAAAATATTTAAATAATAAATAAATAAAATAAAATAGGTATCTAAAATGTATAAAACAAAATTAAAATAATTAAGGTTTAGATAAAATATAATCTGTTGCAGATGACTATTTACATAAAACTCAGTATTTCCCTTATAAGTACATACTCGAGCAAGAGTATATACACACTCTCTCTCTCTCTCTCTCTCTCTCTCTCTCTCTCTCTCACACACACACACACACACACACACACACACACACACACACCACAGACACTTGCTCACCCACATATATAAGGAAACTATAAAATCTATTTTTAATGTAAATATTAATAGTAAATGAAGTATATTAAATAAATCTTTGCCTATTATTTAATGTTTTTTAGATGATCAAATATAATAGGACGTATGAGGACCTTCAGTAAGTCATGTAGGTCGTGGGGTATATGTAAATGGTCTGGTCTCTTGCTGTCTGTCAGTGCGTTTTATTGCAAGAGTCAAATTGCATACATTGCACTTGGGCTGCTCCCTTTTTAGCAGATTTCCCTTAAGAGAATTCAGCTATTGAGGTCGTACTCATGACGGAATTTTCGAAATTTTTCTTCCGATTTGTCCATTCAAAGGCTAAGTTGGGTTAGTAGTAATATACATACAAAGTTTCATAAAATTCGGTTCAGCCGTTTATGCGTGAAAAGGTAACAAACAAAAAAACAAAAACAAACATACACGAAAGAAACGAAATGCAGTTTTGGTGTCTATGACATGCGAAACGAAAAAAGTCCCGAACATAAACGACTCCTGCCGACCACACACAATACAAATGCAAATATCTCGGTTAATATTCCAGATACAGAATAAATGTATAGAACAATATTTATAGTAAATTTACTTTGCAATAAGATGATATACATTTTTTGATCCGACGTATGGTAACGGAGATATTTTGATTTTTCGAAACCCCCCTCTCACTGGTCCGATTTCAGTCATTAACGAACTTCATCCATCTTTTTGCATAAAACGTTTAAATATCGACTTTGGTAACGATCAAACCGAAATTGCGACCGCTAGAGCGTTAACAGACAAATATATATATATACATATATATATTTATAAAATTTTGAACGGACCTCATTTTTGTCATCTCCTGGGTAGGATCGATGGACATTTGAAGAAATTTTTCGAAAATCGCGTCATGTGTACGAGCTCAATAGCTGATTTCCCTCAAGGGAAATCTGTCAATAGTATCGCGAAATTTCGTGAAAAAAATCAATGTACAGACAGAGGTTACAATTTTACAATTTTTTATATATATATATATATATATATATATATATATATATATATATATATATATATATTGGTCTGTTCCCGCTCTAGTGGTCGCAATTATTGTTTCATCGTTGCCAAACTCGATATTTAGTCGTTTTAAAGAGAAAGATCAAGTTCGTTAAAGGCTGAAATCGGGCTAGGGGGAGGGGGGGGGGGGTTAGAAGGGAGGAATTTCAAAAATTCGAAATCTATGTTACTATAAGTCGTATTGAAAAAATTTATAGAAAAAATCTTATTGAAAATAAAATGTTCTAAAAATATTGTTATGTACATTTATTCTCAATCTTGAATATTAACCGAGATATTTGCATTTTTCAGTTTTCAGGCTTCTGCAAACCCCCACGTCTACTAATTTCATATTAACAATTTGCTGTTATTTCATGAACCACTTCATTGCAAGGTTATATACCAAATATTGTTTTCATTGAGCTTTTACATTGTCAGGTATATACAAATACGTTCTATTGACCCCCCCCACCTTATTTTTTTCGTGGATTACTAAAATTTAAGTGATTGAGATAAAACTGATTCTGGTTCATTACAAATTACAGCACTAGCTTTAGTAAATTGCTTTCAACAAAAGTAATATGTTATATTCAGATATATTTCGTTAATTGTTTGTCTTTCCGGCCTATCTATTTATTCAGCACTACGAATTTACAAATAACCCGTTTTTCGTTTAGATAAACTTGTATTTAGTATTTGTATTATGTAGATAGACTGAAAGATTTCTCATTCCCGTTTGTATTTATTCACTGAGTTTCAAGGTAGTGTTACCTGTGTATTTATCTATTGTAAACCTTTGCGTGGGAAATCTGCTTAGTTTAAGCAGCTCCTGCATGGCGGACTTTTTTCAGTAAATAGATATGAATTAAGAAACTTTCTGATGCCACTCCGGCTTATTCGGAGTCTTGTTAAAATCACTTTCTCTCTCTGTGAATACGCTGCAATTTTTTTAGTCCGAGTGAATACTTTCTTTCTTTAATTTGTCTTAGTTTATTGTTTGTTAGTAGCCATTTGTGTTCCCATTAGTTATTGTACAATACACTAAATTTTTCCTTGAAAAAAAAAATATAAAATAGCAAATAGAAAAACAGATAATTATCTTGGGTATTGACTTGGAAAGTATAAAATATGTACGGAGCCAACAACAAATACTGAAAGCTTACCATTAGAAGTAATACCCATCACAATAAAGATGATCATTATTTCCTGCGTTTTTTATATTGTTCTACTTGTAGCATCCAAGAATCAATAAAGACTACGAAAAATTTAATATAATTTATTTCCTTTCACTCTACATGATTCCTGTCCACTTTGATCTATCCCTTTATAGGAACTTCACATATGAAACGGGCCACTAAGACGGTCACAAGCAAAATGTACTAACTAAGAAGTCCGCCAAACATGGGGCTTCTGCCAATACTAATCTCATCTCGCCATATATTCTCCATTTTTCTATATACAATATAGATTGTTTTGAATTTTTCTAATCCTAGTCCGATTTCGGCCATTTACGGAGATAAATTGATTAGAGTCAAATCAAGAGTATGGTAGAGATAAAATTTAAAAGTTCAAGTCAAGAGTGAAAATCATAAATGATGACGTCGAGCTCCGTATTTGCAGAAATTTCACAGGGGAGAGGTTCAAGGGAGGCAAACTTAGGTTAAAACCATCGAATAAATTGGTTTATTATATAACTGCGTACTGCTAATGTAAAATGAGTATGATTGGGGTTTTGCTTTTTCGATCAGATGTATAATAATGAACAATATTTAGAAATTAAGAAGTCCCTCCTGTAACCCCCTCCCCCACTTCGGATTTCAGCCATTGACGAACTTGAATTTTGTTTTTCCATAAAACGTAAATAAAATGTAAAGATTCGTATCAGTCAAACAAATATTGCGACCACAAGAGCGTTAACAGACAAATATAAATATATATATATATCTATATATATATAAAATTGTAACCTCTGTCTGTACATTGATTTTTTTCCCGAAATTTCACGATAACTTTTCGTTTCACATGTCATAGACACCATAACTGCATTTTGTTTCTTTGGTGTCTGTTTGTTTGTTTGTTTATTTGTTTGTTTGTTTGTTTGTTACCTTTTCACGCATAAACGGCTGAACCGAATTTTATGAAACTTGGTATGTATATTACTACTAACCCAACTTAGACTTTAGGCTATATTAAAATTCTCTGAGACGAACAGGAGTGGGGGTTATAAGAAAAGCCAGAAATTAAAAATAGCGATATTTCGTTTCCTATTAGTTTTTCGGCAAATATGAACATAACAAAAGTTGTTTATTTTGTTATTTAGAGTAACTTTTGATATATACACTTTTTTCGTATACCGAATTAGAAACGATATATACGCTAAAACCTATAGCGGAAGTGAACAATTTTATTTGGGACAAAAGATCTAACCAAAATAAATAAAACTCGGCATATGTAATAGCACTAACGCTTTCATCATAACAAGCCATACCAACATTTCTAGGGACGGGCAAGAGTGGGGGTTATGAGGGATGCCAGAAATTAAAAATAGCGATATTTCGTTTCGTATTGGTTTCTTGGCAAATATGAACATAACAAAAGTTGTTTATTTTGTTATTTAGAGTAACTTTTGTTATATACACTTTTCTTTTATAACAAAGTATAAACGAGATATACACTAAAAACTAAAGCGGGGGCAACTATTTTATTGGGCACTAGCGGTAGGACTGAACTTAACAACACTCGGTATGTAAATTAGCATTAATTCTTCCATGATTATAAGCTATACTAAAAATTTTAGGTTCCAAGGGGAATGGGGGTTATGCGGGAGGCCTGAAATAAAAATTCGCGATATTTCATCGTCTATTTGGTTTTTGGCAATTGTGCACATAACATAAGTTGTTTACTTTTTTAATTAGTGTAAATTTTGTTTTATAATTATTTTTTTGTAAAATAAGGTATGAAGCAAGTAATTTGCTTAGAAATATTGATATGCTCAACAATACATTCCAATATGAACTACCCAGGTATCTCACCTGGATAAGTTAATTCAAATCCATGTTAGAATTTTATCCTTAATAATTCAATACTATGTTATTTTTTAACGCCAGTAACAGTTTGCACCAAATAAGGTATACTGTCCCCACCCTTCTCTAAGTGTATTTAATACATTATTTAATTAAAACGTGAAAAATATTTGAAACAGTTTTAGAATTGTGAAGATAATGTAATATGATTTTTTAATATATTTGAATGTATTAGAGGATAGCTATCCAAAATGCATTGCAGGTTGGCAGCACTGAGGCTATGTAAGTGTCGAGCTACTTCCTTTGTCCTATTAGTTCTGCCGCTTCCCTTCCGACCTCATATTGGTCTATGTTTACATGTTAATTGATGCTTATAGCAATGTATTATTATTCTCAGGAATGTGAATTTCTTTAATTATCATAAATAAATAATTTACTAGAATAAACGCTAGGGAGGTGCACTCAGGTATTTCTGGTATTTATTAACTCTGCTCCGTTAATGTATTATGATATACTTTACTGAAAACCAATATGAATACACAGTTTACAATCGAGACTTATGAAAGAGTGTTTTAACAGAGGCTATGACGTACCTAAAACAGCTGTTGGACATTGTACCGCATGAAGGGAAAGGAACTTATTCATACGTGGTTTGGAAGATAGAATACATTCTAGGATTATGAATTATATGGTCCATCACTTTATAAAAAAAAAAACTACATACACAGAGGACGGGAAATATAAAAATATTGAGGACAATGAAGTCTTAAATAACAAATAATTTTATTATTAACAAATCCACAGTAACGACGGGTATAAATTCTAAACACTGGGACAGGGAAATAAAAAAAATATTGTGGAAAGTAAAGCCTTGCCAAAAATATACCCTCTTCATTCAGCCTCAAATGAATTCCCGGGCGAAGCCGGGTACCTTTGATAGTATATATATATATATATATATATATATATATATATATATATATATAATTGAACTGACCTCATTTTCGTCATCCCTTGGGAAGGATAAAATTTAAATTATTTATTAACGTGGCACTCAGGACTTTATTCAATGAATTCCGTCACTAAAAAAATGCCTTTGTCCAGGCGGGAATCGACCTAGCCACTCTAGGTTTAGCATGTGAGATTAAAGGGAACGCTTTAATTCACCTGGCTAACCTGAGCCCCCATTGGGAGGGATAGATGGATGGAAGTTTTTGAAAATCCCGTCATTAGTGCAACCTCAATAGCTGAATTCCCTTGAGGGAAATATGTTAAACAATCTAATTACACCACCATTTATTTCCAAATCTGGAAAACAAATTAAGCTATAAGACTATTTCTTTACATGTGAAAAAGTCCATATGAGGTGTTCCATCTTCGATGAAACAGACGAGAAACCATATGTTCTCTACCTTTAAAGTGGCCCCCTCATGGTGATGCCATCTATGTGTCAGTCCTGGGAACTACCAAGACCCAGCTCCAGCTGTTAGCAGAGAACAAAATGCAGTAGAAGAAAAAATGACACCCAGAAGTCAGTCTACCTTTCTTGAGAGAGCACGCTCATTCATAAACCAAGTATTTTTTTATTGTTAATATGCCTCAAAACCATGGCTAATTAACTAGCATTCAAGCCAAGGCGGGGGAGAAGATATGGATGGAGAGAGAAATGGAAGAGATGAGGGGAAAAAAGGGAATGAATAACCAGAAAAATCTCAACACTTATCTTCAGCATCATCACCATTACAATATTGTAACCTCTTAATTTATATATTTTCATTGTATATTATATGTACTATCAAGCAACATTTTTCAATAGACTCATTCGTTTTATCACCATCTAACCACATTTATACAGTCCACCCTCCTTAATACCAGCACTTGCATACACCCAAATAGTGAGAGGGTAATATTCATTCCCAAATGAATTACCCCATCGCATTATACATAAGGTATAGATCTAATTAATATTTTCGAGAAAAGAATGTAAAATCTTAATTGACGACGCCTTCACATAGCGTATTTGCATATACCTCACAAATTAAAGGACGATAAAAACAATAAAGGATATTTAACCTTAGAATGAAGTGGTTCATAATATAACAGCTGATCGTTATTATGACAAGAGTAGGAGTTGTGGATTACTGAAGGCTGAAAACTAAAATATATTAATATCTCGCTTAGTATTTCTCGCTTAGAGAATGTTACAAGTTGAGCAAGTAGGTCTATCAGCCTCTTTCATTAAGTATGAGTGTGTTAATTTGGTGTGGCCGATTCTAAGTCTTGAGAGAACTACTTCTTCTCTCCTAGAGTTTCTGAAACTTGTTGGCCACATACAAATAATGTTCTTAATAGTTCGTAGTTTGTTGTCAGGTCTTATGTAATTCCAGTCTTGTCATACATCTAAGAGGAGGCTTTTTTGTTTGTCTTGAAATGTCTTCATGTTTTTTTACATTTTCCAAATGAGAAATTGGCTGAAAAATAGGTATGTGTTAATTTTGAGGTATATATTATTCCGAAAACTTAATTCAAACCATGAAACCCAAATATTCCATGTACCATAATATATAGTCGTGTGTGTGTGTTAAGAATATTAATATTTTAGCAGATTTCCCTCTGAGGGAAATTCGAAATATCTCCGTTGCCATACGTCGGATCAAAAACTTGTATAAAACCAATCTTATTGTAAATTAAATTTACTATAAATTTTGCTCGATACATATATTCTCTATCTAGGATAATAACCAAGATATTTGCATTTTATTAATTGTAACGGACGAAACGAGATCGGCTAACTTCGGGTCTAGTCGTGAGTTTCCGTCAAAAGCTAGTTTGGCCGTTTCCTTAACTGTTCGACTCTCGTGAAATTTCTCTATTGTAAACTTCCCGTGGGAAATCTGCTTAGTTTACGCAGCCCCTGCGTGACGGACTTTGTTTTATTAGCGTCCACTTTTTGCTACTATGGCTAATCGCAACGGGTTATCTACAGGGTGCCCAAAATGAAATAATAGCATATATTTTTACAAATATTTAAAGACTTCTCCAAATTATTAAATTCTACGGGTTAAGATGCTAGTTTAATTTTATTATCATACCGCCAATATTTCCGCTCAGATGCTCTAAGATTGCTAACTTGAAAAAATCTGTTGTGTTTCCTGAAGTTTTTCTCCTCCCTCCTATCTTTTAATTGTTCGATGTAATTACCAGTTGAAGAAGTTGTGGCAGGTTTCCAGATTGCATTGATCATTAATAGGATCGCCTCTTAAGGCAGTTGTCTACGTGTTTTTTCTTCCATTAACGACCACTTAGGAGTATTGTTTACTTTTATGTTACACTGACTCACTCCCGTATCCTATAATAGCAAAACAATAAGATACTTGTATCACCCACTATTATGTTTGACTGAGTCATTATCTAGTCTAATCAGTTTTCCTATTAGGCTCAAATAACCTCTGTATATTGAAGAATGAGTAATAGGTATTCTAATTATTCCTCGAACCAATTTATATTTATTTTTTTATTCTACGGAATTCAAAAATATAATAATAAACGGGACTGTTTAGCTAAACGTTTTTCCACGTTGTCTTAAATAAGGAACAAAACATCTAGACGGATCAAATCCAACTAAAGAATTTTGAATCCTCTTTCAGCAGATATCCATTCAGGTGCTATTGGAATTGTACTCGTGATGGGATATTCATCCCACGGAGCTGTTAACGCTCCAGCGGTCGCCATTTTTGTCTGATCGTTACCAAACTTGACATTTAAACATTTTATGTAAAAATGAAGATAGAGTTCGTTTACTGCTAAAATTGGACCAGTTGAGGGAGGGTTTAGATGACGAGAATTTTGAAAATTCGAAATGACTTTGTTTTTATGTGTCGGATCGAAAAATTGTATATAATCAATTTTCTACAATTTATGCTCTATGCATTTTTGGCAACTCAAGTATTAACCCAGTTATTCGTAATTTCGTGTATAGAATGCCTTCAATACCCCCCCCCCCTACTACACATCGTTTTTTTTAATATAAAAATAAAGAAGACGTGGTAATATGAGATCTCAAGCAGTACTTGGGAAATATCCTTAGTTTACGCAGCCCCTGCGTGACGGCCCTTTTAGTGTCACGGTACTTTGGAAATTACTATACCAGTGATTATGCACATTACTTTAATTTAGAGCAAAACCCCATTAATTTTGTCCCATTTCTAACAACTACTAAATACATAGTAAATTACTGGATAACACACGCTAAACATCCCGGTGCTAAAGGTAATACATAATTGAAAAAACTATTATGTGGATTAAACAACAGGTTAGCTTAGGTTTACCATGGAAGTAAAGGCGTTCGTCTTAATTACTCACTTACTAAATCTAGGGTCGTGAGTTCGATTCTCACCTGGGCATTAGATATGTATTACGTACGAACTCAATACATAAAATCCTTAGCATTAAATAAACCCTAGAAAAGGGCAAATGTTACGCCTCGGATAGCCTTGGAAGCACAAAGGGCTTGTTAGTCAAAAACATTTCCATGCAAGAAAACGCTATCTAATAGTCAAATTGTACAAGCTGGTGGTAACTTGGTAAACGATCTTGGTGCCAGGTTTGGCCAATTCCATTTTTCAGCGCCTCCTTGAGAAATCTTCAAATATGAACAAACATTCGAGGTGTTCGTTAACGCTAAAATTCTTTTGTTGTTGTAACTATTGTTCTCACGATCTCGCCTGCCTCACGATATTGAAGTATTGTTTTTCGTCAATTAGATTTCTGGAAAACTATATTATTGTTCTTACGTGAAGTGAGACTCCGACGAAACACCGGGCAGTAAGTTCTTGTGTCTACTGAATGCGATTATATTTATGACTTGCGGCATTTGCCCTACCAACGGAATTAAATATTTAATTAGAAAAGGGTGGTAACCTGAAGACAACCCCTCTCGAATTTCCGTAAGGAATAAACGCGATATTGTCTTCGTGAGACAAGAATAACTCTCTTTTTCACAAGCTTCTGAGTCATCTTGAGTCATGGATGCTCTGAATGTGCTATTGTGGTAGGAACACTTAAATCACTCAGGGGGTGTTTGAATCAATAAAGTAAGAGGAGCTGATACTTATCTTGATCTCCCAATTCTCGTAACATGTCAACACGTTCTAGACATTCCTTTGTATTCACAAAACCAATTTGGATGATTAATACCATTTCGAGGTATACTCAAAATACAACAAACAATTAAACATTATTAGTCGACAAGGAAAAAAAAAAAAAACCTCAAACATGGGTTACACATAAATTAAGAACATTTCCCACGCGCTGAACGACATACAAATAATCTCACGTCAATATAATTCTCGAATTTCCGAAAATTTTCTAACGTGAAATCACATATTCCTCTATATCTTCGTCAGTATTGGTTTTATCGAAGAAATGTGAAACACTAATTGTGTTTCAGAGTACCAGCATTGGTCCTAATTCGCTATTAGCAGATTTCCCTTAATTTGAAGAAATTTGAAAAAATTCAATTTTAATCGTTACCAAACTCGATTTTTAATCTTTTTATGTAAAAAGAAAGATCAAGTTCGTTAATGGCTGAAATTGGACCTGTAGGGAAGAATTAGAGGGGGGGGGATTCTCGACTATTCGAAATGTGTCGAAAAACAGTATAGAATCAACCTTATTGAAACTTGAATACACTATAAATAGTCTTATTTTTATATACATTTAGTCTTTATCTTGAGTATTAACCGAGATATTTGAATTTTTTAGTTTTCATTCTTCATAAAAACCCCACTTCTACTCCTATTACAAAAACAATGCTCCGTTATATTATAATCCACTTTATTCTAAGCTTAAATACCAGATATGGTTTTCAAGGAAATCTTCTTCGTTTACGCAGACCCACCGTGACTGACTTTGTACATTTATGAATTAGGAGATTTTGACTTTTTTTGTTGGCGTACCACAAATTTAGCAATTCAGACTTTCTTTAAAGTAAAGAAATTCTAATTTAAAGTTACCTTATTCTAAAACGTATGACAAATGATCTACACTCTCGGTAAAAATACCATTACCTTTAAATTTGGTTGAAAATATTTGTATGCAGGAGATGTTTCATTACTGTGTCTATGAGTTAGTTGTTTTCGAGTAGTAGTTCTAAATGGTTAGTAAAAATAATTATTTAGGGAAAGAATTTTGTCGCCATGCGATATATTACGGCTTTCTACTAATCGCAGGAATTAGGGCTTACTTGGAATAGCTTTAATCAATTTCCACGAGAAAATATTTTTGTTTCAACACACTAAGAAGGGTAACACATCCAGTAAGTTACTTCGACTTCATCATACTGGACATGAGAAGCCGAATACTAGTTATTTTTTAATGGGAAAAAAAATTTCGGTGACCTCAAGTTCGTCAATATTCTTCTAATAGCCATTCCATGCGTCATGCACAAGACAATATCACAGCAATTTCACGCAAACAACGGGATTAGCCACAGAGCTAAGTTAACCAAAATATTTATATTTCGACGTGAAACCATCTTGAATTCAATTCGCCCAATTGCCACATTTTGCAAGTATTAAAACTGAATGACTATACAGTTTATTCTACATGTTACATGGCATGTCTGTTACATGATGATTTCTTAATAAGTTAATTCAATCTTTATATTTACACGGGAAACCAAAAAGTGCTAAGCTGGGCGGGTTATCTGGAGGTTACTCATGACTCGATTATCGAAAAAACAAATTCTTAAATGTCCATCAATCCTACCCAGGAGATGACGTATATATATATATATATATATATCAAATTGTAACCTCTGTCTGTACATTGATTTTTTTCGCGAAATTTCACGATAACTTTTCGTTTCACGTCATAGATACCATAACTGCAATATGAAACTTGGTATGTATATTACTACTAACCCAACTTAGACTTTAGGCTATGTTAATATTCCCTGAGATGAAGAGGAGTGGGGGTTATAAAGGAAGCCTGAAATTGAAAATAGCGATATTTCCTTTTCTATTGGTTTTTCGGCAAATATGAACATAACAAAAGTTGTTTTTTTTGTTATTTAGAGTAACTTTTGTTATTTACACTTTTTTCGTATACCTAAGCATAAATGAGTTATACGTTAAAAACTACTGCGGAAGTCAACAATTTTACTTGGCCCAAAAAACTCAACCAAACTAAACCAAAGTCGGTGTGTGAGTTAGCACTAGCGCCTTCCTTATAATAAGCTATACTAACATTTCTAGGGACGGGCAGGAGTGGGGGTTATAAGGGAGGCCTGAAATTAAAAATAGTGATATTTCGTTTCCTATTGGGGTTTCGGCAAATATGTACATAAGAAAGGTTGTTTATATTGTTATTTAGAGAAACTTTTGTTATATAAAATATCGTCGTATACCGACGTATAAAGGCGTTATACGCTAAAAATTATAGCCGGAGTCAACAAATACTAACATTTCTAGGAACGGATATCTGAGCTATATTTATATATAAAGCCAATCTCATTGCAAATGTAATGTGCTATAAATGTTGCTATGTACGTTTATTCACTATCTTTATTATTAATCGAGATATTTGCGTTTTTTAGTTTTCGATCTTCAGTAAACCCCACTCCTACTCATGTCATATTAACAATATGCTGTTATATTATGAAAGTGCATTAAAACTTTATTTGAAGCTTAAATACCACATGTCTTTCTCATTAAACTTCTACGATTTGAGGAAAATGCGAATAAGTGTCTCTGCTTAGTCTACGCAGCCCTTGCGCGACGGACTTTTTCTATCCAGGTTGGGAGTAAGGGTTTAATTCTATGCGTTTGTCACTAAATAAGTTTGTATTGTCCGGTGGGAATTGAACCAACGCCTCAAGACTTACCAAGGCAATTATGACTAACGCCTCAACTCTCGCGGCCCCCTTTAATAAAAAAGAGTTCCTTTTGCCACCCTGGCTAGGATGTGGTGCTAACCTGTAGATCTCTCGTCCCAATTATCCTCCTTTTGATTTTCCTTTATTCACTATTCTACAGGATTGCCTGCATTAAAAATCTTAACTTGTAGAATCGGAGTAGAGTCTATCTCTGAAATTAATGGGCTTCCAGTATATTCTGTGGAAATAGTAAAAACGTGCTAATTAGTTATTTAACTTCGTTTTAATATTGTATTCTTACGTAAGTAGGTTGAATCTCACGAAGTTTATAAAACTGATAACTCTTTATAATTATGTCATGTCTAGATACTAAGAATAATGGACTAACATTACTGTTTCAAAATTGTCCTTAAAAGAATAAATTTAATAAAACTCGGGAAGAGTAACATTTATCCTTTACGAGCCAGTTAATCACAGTAGGATCGGAATACTAATAAGAGCTATCTTTGAGTTGATCAGCAATTTCCGTCGGGGCCGTGGAAAAGAAAATTTCTTAAATTGTAAGTGAAATTAATTTTCTAGCGTGAAAAGCCGGCGGCGAGGCCATTGTATTGTGAAGAGTGCTTCTTATCACTGATATCTGAGTGCTCTTCACAGCCCCTTCAACTTCTTCCTCCTCTTTTCTGCTTTTTTAAAGAATAAAGCAATTAAAAGTCATTGAGTATCTTTATGGACCGTCTCATCCTTTTCTATCTCTTTAAAGTAATTAGAACTTTTTTTTTCTCTCTCTCTCTCTTGAGCTCAAGGAAAGTGTCATAACGGGCAAGGAGATTTTACTCAATCTTCAAACTTGGTTTTATCTCTGTCAGGAAAAGAAAGCTCTCGTTGTCATTTAGTTGTGCAAAGAGAAATAATATAATTAAATAAGTAAAAAAATTATAATAAAAAAAATCCCAGTCGGGCAGGAAAGTTAGGCTACTGTGTAATCAAGTTTCATCATCAAAATTAATAAAATATTCATTCGTCGCTGTAAAAGCATCCAAAGAAAAATGCTAACAATGAACTGCCGTCAGGTAATTCTGTTTAAATATGCTCTGTGCTTAGGAGGAATAGTTAAGGATAGGAACAGCGGAAATAGTAAAAAAAAACAAGGACTTATCGAAGAAAGCTTTAGGTATGAAACATATAATTATACATGAGGCATGACCGTAAGACGTGGAAAAAAACGAGGAGTGCTGGTTCCGGAAAACCCGAGGTCTAGGAAAATTGCTGGAATGGAGTATGACATGGCAAGATGTAGAAAAAAACCCATCGTGTAGGGGCTACGTCAACTAAGCAGATTTCCCACGTGAGTCACGTATTTGCATTTATATCAAACCATAAAAGTTCAATGAGAGCAATATTTGGAATTTTTGAACCATTATTGGAATATTATATTTCATAATATAAGAGCCACAATGATGTCCAATAGACGTTGTTTGGCGATTTTGCGCTTATTGTTTGTGCTGATTCCAAATCTGTGCTTAGATTCTTTCTATCACGTCTAGTTTCCTTAGAACAGCATATATTCATGTTTTTGACGTAACGAAAGAAGTAATATAGTTCATTTATATTATATTATTATTTATTAACGTCCACTTTTTGCAACTAAGGCTAATTGGGACGGGTTATCTACAGGTTACCACCCTTTTCTAGCCAGGGTAGCACTAAGGATTTTATTAAATGAATTAAATATAGTTCATTTATATTTTTTTGGTAGCATGAGCAGGTGAAAATAAAACTTTCCTTGTCAAGACAATGTGTCCTACGATGGCATGCCTTACTATACTTGCCAAAACATGTTTAAGCTTGGACTATTCTATTGTTCAAAGCAATGCTGAGTCTGCTGCCACTTCAGATCAGTATATGACTAACTGGCGCCTATATGTGGCTATAAAGTATATGTGGGCGCCTGAAAACGGTTTGTGAATTATTGCTCTCTGGAAATTGCAGATTAATTCATAGTAATTGTTGTGATTTAGCTTTCATCATTCCTGGACAGTCTGTGAACCACCCCGATAACTTTTGATGCATGTGCGGTAAAAGGCTGAACATTAATCCCTTTTTGAGTCAGTGTTAGAACACGTCATATTAATTTTGCAGTTATATGAGTGACTGTGAGAAAACGTCAAATGAATTTCGCCGTCTCCATGATTTGACGAGAACCTAAGTATTTTTTAGACTGTTGTTTTTGTTTAACAAAAATTCAAGCAAAACAAGCAGTTCTCGTTTTTTTTTTGTTTTTTTTTTGTTTTTTTTTTACCAGTGTTATAAAAAATCCAGAAGAACTCGTTTTCGATTGCTGATCGAAGGCTGAAGTTAGGTTACGGTATCTTGCAGAAACATCAATATTAAAAAGTCCGTCACGCAGGGGCTGCGTAAACTAAGCAGATTTCCCACGTGACGTTTTCCAGTAGATAAATCTGCCCAATAACACCTGTAGTAGTAAGGTATCTCTAAACCTATTCAAGAGGGACGAATAGTTATGGAAATGTCCGCCAGAGCTCTCGGCGGAAATTCCCGAGCATAGCCGACTCTCGCCGACGACACACAATACAAATGCAAATATCTCGGTTAATATTCAAGATACAGAATAAATAGAACAATATTTATAGTAAATGTAATTTGCAATAAGATTAATTCTATACAAATTTTCGATCCGACGCATAATAACAGAGATATTGTGAATTTTCAAAAATCCCCCCATTTAAACCCTCCCTCCCACTGGTCCGATTTCCGCCATTAACGAGCTTGATCTTACTTTTTACATAAAACGATTAAATTCCGAGTTTAGTAACGATGAAACAAAAATTGCGACCGCTAGAGCGTTAACAGACAAATATATATATATATATATACTATTTTGAACGGACCTCATTTTCGTCATCTCCTGGGTAGGACCGATGGACATTTGAGAAAATTTTCGAAACTCGCGTCATGAGTACGACCTCAATAGCTGATTTCCCTTAAGGAAAATCTGCTAAAATTGATTCCAAAATAAAAGTTTCAAGTGGAAATTTAGTTATAATTACCGTCTAGGTATCAAAATTTATGGAAATTAATACATCTCTGGAGGTCATCGATTAAAAAATAAATCGAAATGGAAGAAAACGAAGTTATGGATATAAAATAACATAATGCCAAAATTCCACCTCAACAGCTTCCACGCTTAAAAAATATTCTTAAATGAATTTGAAATAACCACAGCCCAGTTTCCCTTTGGTCCTAGTCACCTCAGAAGATTCTATATTCAGCAATATTCATCTATGCACTAATTTAATTCCATTAGACTAAAAATAAGTTCTAGTTTTCAGAAAATACAAAACAATCCACTCTGGCTCTTTCTGTGCCAACAACTACCAAGCACCACAACGAATACGATATTTCTCACTTTACAGCAAGAACAAGAAAATCAAATTAAATGTGATAGAGACAAACATACTAAAAACGTGAGAGGGATTCAATAGAAAGGTTTCATACACTTCAGCTGGTTTAAGTACGTTCATCGGCAGTTCTGCAATTTTAGTTTCCTTTACTTCACTGAGATACTTATTATATCTCAACGGTAATTTCTATTTGTATTCTAAATGCGCGTGTCAGAGAGACATAGTACATTCATAATTTTTTGATTTTCATTTCAAGTATGTAGATTTTTGCCCAACTCGGTCTATCCTAGTTCTCCTTCTTGGTCGGCTACCTGCCACTGTAGCATTTATTGTCTGAGGCAC
Organism: Riptortus pedestris; assembly: GCA_019009955.1. Taxonomy (NCBI): domain Eukaryota; kingdom Metazoa; phylum Arthropoda; class Insecta; order Hemiptera; family Alydidae; genus Riptortus; species Riptortus pedestris. The sequence continues at coordinate 66,534,892 of CM032228.1, forward strand.
TAAGAACAGGTTGAGTTACCTCCATAAAATGTAATTACATAGATTTCATTTCATATGAAACAGAACTATCTCTTCTCTTCCTTCTCCAGTGTCCATAGTTGATATCCCATTTAGGCCTAAGATAGATGTCTTGAAGTGGAACTTTTGCTTCAAGTGCTTATCATCAGCGCCCGTACCTCGCATCCAAGCATCGCATTGAGCATACTGTTATAACCCTGTCGTTTCAAAATGTCTCTGAGTTTCATTAACTATTAAGCATGAGGCTCCATTCGATTGAGATCATTTTCTGTCACGAATAAAATTCTTTCATAAATACACTGCTAAATTACTGTACGTGTTTTCTCACTAGCCATCATGAAGAGAAATCAAGTTGTTTCTATGTTGACCCTAAATAGAAGAATGTAAGCTAATAGGAACATCTGATCACATTGTTGCAAGAAATTTGGTGCATTCTACGCTATATTCCCGAAACTACGAGAACCCGAAAACAATGTGTTTAATTACTTGAGAATGTCACAAAACCATAGCGAATTACGAACGAAGTTCGAATCAAAACATACGTCTTTCCATTATTCTTAAATTTATCTTTAAAATTTTCGAAAGTTTTGTCGCACAGCGCAAGTTTAGATTGCACAATAGAAATCAGCTATTGCACATTTCTCGATCCGCAAATCGTTGATTTAATTAAAACCTGTTACAATATTTTTCCAAAAATAATAGATCAGTTTCAAAGAGATTCACTTGCTATCAGATTAAAACAGAAACTGAACTGTCTTTCAGTTACAGAGGCGGGAGTTCGCACCTTATAGAAAACCGTTCTTATCAAAGGAGTATTTGGGGGTTTACTATTTCTATTAGATGCCAAATAGAAAACAATACATACTTGCAGAAGAGGCGGAAAATGAACTAAACCGAATGGAACCACATACGTTTGAAACGGGTTTAAGGGTTGAGACACGAAGGAAAATGCACAATTACCTCTAATTATTTTCTAGCCAATGTCAGTGAACTGGTTATTTTAGTGCCAAGGGATATGAAACTATCAGGTTTCATATTGGTGGTTTTTTTGCAAGCCCTTCCGCATTACCGCTAGTGGCATTGCAATTTTATGAGGTACTGGTTCGGGTATCTTAGTTGTTGTTAAGGAATTATATTTCCGAAGGACCTTGAAATGGAAAAACTGGGTTGATTGCTATTGTAATGGTATATTGCACATTTGGATGGTTAAGAGGGGATGGTCTATGACAGGGCATTTATGGTTTGTGCGTAAAGACCTGATATAAAGGGAGATCTCTTGGTGAAATAATGATGAATATGATATTCGGAGGACATTGGCTTTCTCCTTGATCCCATCATATTCGTCTCCTACCCGGATGTCCTTTTGGTCTACTCACTCATGCAAGAACTGGCCTAAAAAAAGAGGAGAAGAAAACATTTAGACTGCAATCAGACTGGCATGGGAGTCTCTTTTCAGCCTGTTCCGCCATCAGCACTTTGGAGTCCAGGATATCCTCTGAGGTTAGTAATTGCGTAGACTCCCTAGAGGCCCCAGGGGGCATCCTTCGGTATGCCTAGATAGCAACAGATGACGTCGGTGTTGGTTTAGGTTCAACTTCAATTTAAATTGAACAGTGGTAGTTCCTGTAACACTGTAAGATCAGTTGAAAGAGGATCTTATTTTCATAAACTAAGGAATCAAATATGATTGCGTGTTGTTACTTTTTTTCTACAAACAAGGGTTAGAATTTTTTTTTAAGGGAAGGATTTCAAGTCTAAATTTGGAATTCAATAAACACTATGCTTTAAACATTAGAGCCACGGGATCCTTCTGGTTCGCAGATACGGATATATATAATTTATGGCAAACTTGAGAAGTACTTTTTAGGACCTGTGAACCTGTCTTTGATTCAGCATTGTGCAAATGGGCTAAATTTCGCTTTTCTCGCCGAGTAGAGGTGAAGGTAAGTTGATCGCTCGACTGCTCTTGAATTCACCTGTTGCAAGGCGAAGACCCGATATGCATTTAGTACCAGTGTCTCTGGGCTTCGGGTGACATTTCCTCCACACTACGAAGTGCACCTCATTTTAAACGTATAAACGAACCATCTGCACTGAGGAGACTGTTAACACCGAATTACAATCAAGGGGTTCCTACTGGTGTAAAGGAGATGAACAGATCCCAGCCAGTAACAAATGGACTAACAAAAAGCAATATGACATAACAAAACGCAGGGGCTGCGTAAAGTAAGCAGATTTCCCACGTGAAGTTTTAAAATAGAGAAATCCGCATACTGCTAACACTTAACACCACCGTGAGTAAATACAAACGGAAATGAGAAATCGTTAAGTTAATTTTAATAAGCTCCCAACGGAAACGGCTTATGAATTGTAAACAAATAGGTCTACCAAACACCGAGAGCTGAACAGATAGACATATTCTTCACCGGAAAGAAAAACAAATACTGATATACATCTGAATATAACACATTGACTTTATTGCAAACTATTTGCTATATCTAGTACTGCAATTTATAATGAATCAGAATAATTTATATTTTAATAACTAAAACCATAGTAGTCCAAGAAATAAAGAAGGGGGGGGGGGGTGGCATCAACAGAACGTATTTGCATACATCTCACAAAGTAAAAGGTTAGAAGACAAGAAAGGTTAGGTTAAACGAGCGCCGACCTACGGTGACGGCCGAATCAATCCGGAAACTTCCGACAATAGCCACAAGCACACTTAATAAAAATACAAATATCTCGGTTAATATTCAAGATAGAGAATAAATATATATAACAATATTTATAGTAAATTCAATAAGATGGGTTTTATACAATTTTTCGATCCAACGTACAGTAACGGAGATATATCGAATTTTCAAAATTCCCCCCCTTTAAACCCCCCTCTCCCACTGGTCGGATTTCAGCCATTAATGAACTTCCTCTATCTTTTTACATAAAACGATTAAATACCGACTTTGGTAACGATCAAACAGAAATTGCGACCGCTAGAGCGTTAACAGACACACACACTCACACACACACACACACACACACACACATATATATATATAAATATATAATTTTGAACGGACCTCATTTTCGTCATCTCCTTGGTAGGATCGATGAACGTTTGAAGAAAATTTTCGAAAATCGCGTCATGAGTACGACCTCAATAGCTGATTTCCCTTAAGGGAACTCTGCTAAGAGAATGGATTTAAGCTTGCTGGAGAACCTCATCTTCCTGAAAACTAACTTTAGAGTAGACCCAGTCTACCTTTAAGTGACCTAATAAGGAGGAAACCGGAACTCTTAGTCAAACTATTTATTCTAATCCAGTTAGTGCTGAACTACCTTAGTACACGAAAGCCTCACTATAAATAAAAAAATAAGTTATGATTTTTACGAGATTTCCCTTAAGAGAAATCAGCTATTGAGGTCATACTCATTACGCGATTTTCGAAAAATGTCTTCAAATGTCTAATGAACCTAATACATGACGAAAACAATGAGTCAAAATTATATATATATATATCACTCTGGGGGTAGCAATTTTTGTACTATCGTTACCAAACTCAAAACATAATAGTTTTATTTTTTTAAAAAAAGAAGCAAGTTCGTTAATGGCGGAAATCGGAACAGGAGGATTAAATGGGGTGAATTTCGAAGTTGTACATGACCAATGTTATTGCAAATTTAATGTTCTATAAATCTTATAATGAACTTTTTTTTTCACAATCTCACTTATTAACCGAGATATTTGCATTTTTATAGTTTTCGGCCACAAGTAAACTCCCACACCTACTCTTGTCATATTAACCCTCATCTCCTACGGTAGGGTCGGATCCGACCGGGGTGCCGGTTCCCTCTAGTCTAAAAATCGCCTGGCTTCCCCGACTACTCCATGGTCCTAGGTACCCTCCTCTCCAGTAGTGCCTGGGGGGCTGACAAGTCCACTTTGCTCAGGTAAGTGTCCAATCCTCATTATTAACCATTCGGTCAGATCCGACCCACCGTAGGAAATAAGTTAGGGGTCGGATCCGACCCACCGTAGGTTCTATGCTTTAGATTTTTTCATGATTATTTCTACATTCCCATAAGAATGCACGATTTTTTTTTTAGAATGGCATTCAATAAAATTTTCACGAGCCCGGAAGAAATTTTGGAGGAGTTTCGACGCCAAGAGAATGAAGAAATATTGGAAAAAACCGAGGATAGTACATCCGAGCAAGAAGATGAGATATTACACAACGTTGATGATGTATTTGATGCCGATGAGAGTGATGATGAGTGTGGATTGAAAAATGTCCAGGTTTTTGATGATGATGAGAGAAATTTCGATTTTGGCAAGGATGGGGAAACCCTCTGGACCGTTAAGCCGATGCGATCAAAATTTTCCAGAGTTCTTGCAATGAATGTGGTCAGAAGAAATCCTGGCCCAAGAGGAGAAGCAAGAGGCATCACGGATATTTTGAAACTGTTTTTACTTTTCATTGGTGAAGAAATGATAAGTGATGTTGAAAAGCACACAAACGAAGAAATCGAACAGACGCGGCATTCATTTACCGGCGATGTTTCGTATATTTCATTACAAATAATGAAGAATTTAGAGCCTTTCTTGGCCTCCTTTATTTGAGTGACACATTGAAAAATTCCACCCTGAATACCAAGGAAATGTTTTCCCAAATTTATGGTCCACCCATGTTTCGATGTACTATGTCCCGAGCACGATTTGAATTTATCCTCGAGAAATGCAGGTTTGACGACAAGACAACAAGTTTTCTTGAATTTAATTCTCACTTTTGTTCCTTTATTTTGTATTTTTTTTTTTATAATTTAAGTATATAGCTTTAAGAGACTGTCAAAATTTAGTCAAAAGACAATGAAGTCTGATATAAGTATCAATGTTAACTTTTTTTAAACATTAAAGTAAATAAAAATATATTTTTTTTTAGTTTTTAATCAATATTTATTCTTTTCCTGCATAATTAATGATTTCTTTAATGGTTACGCCCTTCAGGAGCCAGCATGGTCGGATCCGACCCACCGTAGGAAATGTGGGAGGAAGAACCACCGTAGGAGACGAGGGTTAACAATAAGCTGTTGTATTTTGAAGCCCATTATTTGAATCCTAAACGCCAAATATTGTTCTCATTGATATTTCACGTTTTGAGATAAAGGGACTTGACTGACTTTTTTTTTTAAAATGATTTAATAATGAAATGGGTCGCCTCACAGTAACCGATAAGTTCCAAAATGACCAAAATGAAATAAAGTATGTATAATAAATGTAACTAGAACATAAAATGTTGGGGAGGGGTGGAGGTAAATGCTAATTATAAGAAGGGAAACTGCTCAAGACAGGAGTGTAAGTTGGGCCGGGCAAGATGAAAGAGCATGAGTATTGGGAGCGGATCCCTTTTCATCTGGCTGCAAATTTATTTCTAAGCCCTACCCCCCAACACAGGCTTCTGGTTATCTAACTCCACCCCTAATACAATTAGGGGATGCTACCTCCCGCTTTTTCACCTTCCCTCTCACCTATAGACACTTACCCTCCCAGCACAAATGGGCTCTCCTATACCCTTACAATTTAAAAAGAGCATTTCCACAAACGTTACACTTACAATATATTTTGGATTAAATGGAATTTTATCAATCAGATAACGCGCTGGAGACTAGAGAAAATTAAGAGATTGGCCACCACTAGAGCTTAACTTAAAATTCATTGATTTTTAGAGTATAAAGAGATATCCCGATATTTTTTTTCCACCACTAAACACCAAATATATTTAAAAGTCCGTCACGCAGGGGCTACGTAAACTGAGCAGATTTCCCACATGAAGTTAAGCAATAGAGAAATCTCCATACGAGAGCCGAACAGTTGCGGCAAAGGGCCGAGAACTAGCTTTTGGCGGGAAACTGTCATCCGTTATCGGCCCAAATTTAATAAAAATGTAAATATCTCGGTTAATATTCAAGATAGAGAATAAATGTATATAACAATATTTATAGTACATTTAATTTACAATAAGATTGATTCTATACAATCTTTTGATCCGACGTATGGTAACGGAGATATTTCGAATTTTCGAAAATCCCCCCTCTAAACCCCCCCTCCCAATGGTCCGATTTAAGCCATTAACGAACTTGATCTGTCTTTTTGCATAAAACTAAAGCTACTATATACTATAAAGCTAGTATATATATATATATATATATATATATATATATATATATATATATATATATATATATACTAGCTCAGATACCCGGCTTCGCTCGGGAATTCATTTGAGGCAAAATGGTGATGGTATATTTTTGGCAAGGCTTTACTTTGCACAATATTTTGACATTTACCCGTTCCAGTGTTTAGGGGTAATACCCGTTGTTGGCATTTGTTAATAATAAAATTATTTTTTTATGTAAGACTTCACTGACCTGCATATTGTCATATTTCCCGTCTCCTGAGCATTATGCATAGATTTGAATTATTAAGGAAAAAAATATTGACATACATTTGAACTAATTTTTTCAGGTGCATATTTGCCGAAAATGCAATAGGAAACGAAATATCACTATTATTAATTTCAGGCCTTCCTTATAACCCCCACTCCTGCCCGTCTCTAGAAATGTTAGTATAGCTTATTATAATAAAGGCGTTAGTACTAATTCACATACCGAGTTTGGTTTAGTTCGGTTGAGTCTTTTGTGCCAAATAAAATTGTGGACTCCCGCTATTGTTTTTAGCGTATAACTCATTTATACTTCCGTATACGGCAAAACAGCATATAACAAAAGTTACTCTAAATAACAAAATAAACAACTTTTGTTATTTGCATATTTGCCGAATCCCCAATAGGAAATCATTATTATTAATTTCAGGCCTCCCTTATAACCCCCACTCCTGCACGTCCCTAGAAATGTTAGTATGGCTTATTATATGGAAGGCGTTAGTGCTAATACACATACTGAGTGTTTTATTTAGTTCGGTTGAGTCTTTTGTGCCAAATAAAATTGTTGTCTCCCGCTATAATTTTTAGCGTATAACGCCTTTATACTTCGGTATACGATAATAGTGTATATAAAAAAAAGTTTCTCTAAATAACAAAATAAACAACTTTTGTTATGTGCATATTTGCCGAAAATGCAATAGGAAACGAAATATCACTATTATTAATTTCAGGTCTTCCTTATAATTCCCACTCCTGCCCGTCCCTAGAAATCTTAGTATAGCTTACTATAATGAAGGCGTTAGTACTAATTCACGTACCGAGTTTGGTTTAGTTCGGTTGAGTCTTTTGTGCCAAATAAAATTGTGGACTCCCGCTATAGTTTTTAGCGTATAACCCATTTATACTTCCGTATACGGCAAAACAGCATATTACAAAAGTTACTCTAAATAACAAAATAAACAACGTTTGTTATGTGCATGTTTGCTGAAAAAGCAATAGGAAACGAAATATCGCTATTTTTTAATTTCAGGCCTCCCTTATAACCCCCACTCCTGTTTGTCTTAGAGAATATTAATATAGCCTAAATTCTAAGTTGGGCTAGTAGTAATATACATACTAAGTTTCATAAAATTCGGTTCAGCCGTTTATCCGTGAAAAGGTAACAAACAAACAAACAAACAGACACCAAAGAAACAAAATGCAGTTATGGTGTCTATGACATGTGAAACGAAAAGTTATCGTGAAATTTCGCGAAAAAAATCAATGTACAGACAGAGGTTACAATTTTATATATATATATATATATATATATATATATATATATATATATATATTTGACATTTGAAGAAAATTTTCGAAAATCGCGTCATGAGTACGACCTCAATAGCTGATTTTCCTTAAGGGAAATCTGCTAAAAGGACGACTTGACGACCTGTCAGCTGAAATGACCAACTTCTAAAGCCATGCCCAAGCTTCGTGGTTGGAAATCAGTTCTCGGATGTTAAAAATGCTAAGCTTCTGTAAAATGACAGGGCACTGTCCTAAGAGTGATCGGTGTTAGATAATTATGATATTGGCCCAAGTTTAGTTATCAAGACCCATGACACTTCCTTCATGAAACCTAGTACCAGGGGCTCAGGTTATCCATGTGCGTTAAGGCGTTCATCTTAATCTCATGTGGTAAACCTAGAATGGTAAGCTCGATTCCCGCCTGGGAAAATAGGAATTTCGTTAGTGATGAACTCATTAATTAATTCTCCTAGTCCCACCCTGGCAAGAAAAGGGTGTTAACCTGTAGATAGCACATCCCAATTAGCCACAGTTGCAAAAAAAGGACTTTAGGAACTAACAGTAATATTAAATAATAAGGTTACTTGTATAACTTTTGGCCTTGCGATACCTTAAACGAGAACAGACGATTTTACATGCTACAAATATCCTAAAACCCCAAATTTTTTGTGGGTTTATGTGACCCCAAAAAATAAAAAAAAAACTGAATTAAATAACTAGACATTAGATTAAAAATGGATAGGATATTGTGGTGATTTGTAAATAAACCGTCCCGATTAGTATAACACAGTGGATGTTAATAAATGGCAATGTGTCTTTTAATTATACATGAAAAACAAATCAAAAATATGGCTGTCAGCGTGATAACATGTAAAATATATACAATTATAAGTTAATTTATAAGTTCAATTTGAAAATCGTCAAAAGACATAATTCAGTAAGCTTATAATGCCTTACTTACCGATTATCAGATCTTAATTCGTTTTAATTATTTTTTTAACATCGTTGTTGTAATTCTGGCCGAATATTTTCGATTCTCCACAAAACATTTGATAAGACTAAGGATTGACTTTTTTTTACTGCCTAGAAAGAACTGGTACAAACGAAGAACCGAGAATAGCGAAAATAAAATAAAAAACCTAGTAGGGGAAGGCAAATGGAGCATGGGACAGAAGATGAAGATGAAGTTGATAAAAGGAGAAGCTCTTTAAAGGTATTCCAGCAAGGTAACCTGACACTGAAGCAAAGGATAACTTATTTCTCAGCATCTCTGCTAACCTTCCTACAACAAACAGTTCTACCTCGAATTCTTGCTAACAATAAACCTTAACTAAATTATTATATACTGGACTTTACTAACATCGTTTTCCTAGAATACAAGCTTTTCGTCAGTACGAGAAATTCATCAAGGGAATAAATCAGATTTCGGATAACTCTATTTTGAGGAACACAGATTAAAGTATTTACTAATTTACTTGAACTTTGCAGGTGTGGGCTATGGTGTTCAAAATAAAACCTTCAAAAATTAAAAAAAAAAAACATTAATTAAAAAATAATTCTATCACACAACAGAAATGGGAGAGGGAGAAACATAAATTGGGGGGAGGGGAGAGAACAGAAATGAACCACAAAAAAATGAAATAAATAATCAGAAATGTAACATAAAACAGAAATGAACAAACACAAAAAAAACAGAAATGAAAAACACAAAATATAGTATAAACGGGAAACAATAACAGAAATGGAACACAAACAAATGTAATATAAATGGGAAAAAAATCAGAAACGGAACACAAAAACAGAGAAATAGGAATGATAACACAGAAAAATATATTATAAATTAAAAATAAGAGAAAAAATGGAACACACAAAAAAATATTAAATAAAGTCCAAAAATCAGCAAAATAATTTACTAAAACTGTAACGTAGTAATTCAATAACGAAAAATAAGAGTCACAATGGGCAATAGGAAAATCCCACTGAAATATATACATAATTTAAAAAAAAAAAGTAAACAGATAAAAACAATGAGATGTGTTTCCAAAATGAACAAAGTAAATTTTAAATAATTACAGTTTAGATAATATATAAATTGTCGCAGGTGACTATTTACATAAAACTCTATCTCCCACATACACACTACATCAAAACACTAAATTATATTTTTATTTAATAATACAAACGTCTTCAGGAAATTCCAAACATTTCATTACACTCTTCCATTTAAACAATAGAAAGTACGAATAAAGGTTATTTTATCATTTAGTATGTCTGAGGCCTCAACTTCCAGGCAATTGTTGCTACATATTTTATATAAGTAAAAATCAACAATTGGCAGACAATGGTAAAAAAATGTTGTGAAAATATGATCTATTTAACTATACTTAACTAATGTATTCAACTGATGAGTATAATTAACATATCAATTAAATACGCCCATAAATTTGATTTTGAAAATGTAAGTATAATATAAAAAAAAAAAAAAGAAAGAAATTTAACCAAGAGGAGAATAAAAGAGAATATGGGCATCATAAAAAGAAAAGAAAGAAGGGTGATCAATAAGAAAACAGAAATGAGGCATGTAAGTTATATATATATATATATATATATATATATATTTAAATTTATTAGAAGCTTTAAATAAATAGCTAATCAATTATAAATTTCTCATTTACGATTTAGACTACACTTCATTAGTGATAATCGATATATTTTTTATTTCGTGCCGTTATATAATACAGCTGACTCGACCCGCCATACGTTGTAAGCCATTCTCCGACTGGTACGGCTAGTAGAAGTTCATAGAGAAAGATGTAGCTGTTAGGTTGGTTCCTTTGTATTGTAGAACTTCTCCTGGTGAGGCGTCATATGGTCGAGAAAATAAAAATGATTTGAATAATCATTTTAAGTTTTCATTTATTTTTAAATAAATTAGTTATATAAAAAAATAGTTAAGTGGCTCGAAATTTTCTACATATTTGGCATTGTACATTTCCCCCGCTCCTTTAAATCCCCCCCTCTTTCTGTTCAAATTCTAGACATTAATCATCAAGGATTCTTCTTATATTCTGAACCTTCTTATATTCTTATATACTAACCACTAAGGTTGCTAACCATCAAACAAATATTAGCTTACCTCACACAGTAACACACGTATATATTCAAATATAGTATATATTGGAATGTAACTCTATTTTATCATTTCATAAAATTCGACGGGGGTTTGAATACATTGCTTGTTCAAGCTCCACAAGGTCTGTTTCTGTCAAGGGGAATAGAAATGAATAAAATTGCAATAGTGAAAATGTACCCGACATCACGATTTATCGTTAAACATTTTACAATGGAACAGATAACTAGGAAAAATGTACGATGTTTAATTTACACTCCATTAAAATTTTAATATTTGACCAAAATATTGTTAATATGGGAATATTTTGTTTGAGGAGAGTTTCTCTAATATTTTTAAACGACTCCATAAACATAAAATATATTCAAAATGTAATTACCTAATTCCCACAAATGAATAAAAGACGTTGTTGTACGACTTCTGTAGGTACTGAAATAAATTGTTATTCATCACAAAGATAAACACGGGGTTCTCTACAAAAGACTGTAATAATCTTTCTAATTGGCGGCCAGGGCTAATCCAGGAAGTTTGCGAGCACTAAAAACAGTCTTAATTCAGGCAAAGGTAAATAATATCATTTCGTGAGATATTTTCGTTTGACGGTTCGCTCGAGGGAGGTAATTCCCTTTATTAGCCACAAAACTGTTAAACTAATGGAGCACGTTGCCATAATTAAAGCGGAATGCGCCTGTACAAAGTAATATTACATAAGCATCAGGATTCGGTCTGAAGTACGAACCATTAAATTCACATTGGGCCGCGGAATAGATAAAACACACAGATAGGCCAACGTTAACGAGCTCCTCATTATTTCATGTAATTGGTTCTGTCTATCAGCTTTGCAACAGTTTCGAACAAAGTTTGCAACCGTGAAGCCTAGTTATTCTAACTTAATGTAACACTGCCGTAAAGTCCATGGTTTAAAACATTCAGAAAGCATAAATGAAGGGAAATCTGTTATTGATGTCGTACTTATGACGCGAATTTCAAAAAAATGTCCTCAAATATCCACGGATCCTACATAGCAAATAACAAAAATGAGGTCCGTTCAAAATTATATTTATTTATATATTTGTCTTGCTAACACTCTAGTGGTTGTAGTATTTGTTAGATCGTTACCAAATTCTATATTTAAAAGTTTTATATAAAATAAAATATCAAATTTTTTATTGCACAAGTGGGAGGCAGAGTTTGGAGGAGAAAATTTTGAAAATTTGGAAATATCTGCGGTACTATATATCAGATCGAAAAAAAATCTACATAACCCTGGAATATACTGGATGGTAGAGGAACCAATTGATAAGGATCAATAAGAAGGCCAAGTCCTCTACTGTTTTTTAATATTATGCAGAGTGCACTTTCGGAGTCAACGCTCCATCCTCAGTGCCTGCTGACAAACACAACCTTGAGTTAATTTAACAATCATAGCATGGCCAAAAACAAAATAAAAAACAAACACAAAATAAAGAGTAAAAACAATAGAAAATCTAATAACTAGTCAACTAATAAAAATTAAAGCCAAAACAATAGAAAATCTAATAACTAGTCAACCAATTAATAAAATAGCCTGGACCCACTACGGAGCTTTAATTAGAGGAGATGTAGGGGATCTCCTCTCTATTATTAGTATGGGGTGTTTTTCGTTTTTTCTTTATTTTTTTGATGTCTCTTACAGTTCCTCTGGTGTGCTTTTCAGAGTTTCCCACCAACTGTGATATGTTTTCCTATCTGTAATTTGTGTTGTTTTTTTAGTATTTAATTTTATTTATAGCTTTAAGTTTTTGACATACGCTTATCGTTGTTTACTTCTTTAATTTTTATTAGTTGACTAGTTATTAGATTTTCTATTGTTTTGGCTTTAATTTTTATTAGTTGACTAGTTAATAGGTTTTCTATTGTTTTTATTCTTTTTTTTGTGCTCGTTTTTTATTTTGTTTTTGGCCATGCTATGATTGTGAAATTAACTCAAGGTTGTGTTTGTCAGCAGGCACTGAGGATGGAGCGTTGACTCCGAAAGTGCACTCTGCATAATATTAAAAAACAGTAGAGTACTTGGCCTTCTTATTGATCCTTATCTACATAACCATTCTTATTGAAAATTAAATTACCTATAAATGCTGTTGTATACATTTCTTCCGTATTTCAAATATAAACCGAGATATTTGCATTTTTTAAATTTTCAATTAACTTAATGTTCAATTAACCCTCCTTCTTTGTCATCGCACGTTATGAATAAGACAACATATCGTGAACCCTGTAATTTCAAGCTTTAATACCAATTTTTGTGTTCAAATAATTGTTTCTAGATGTGATACATGCAAATACATTCTGCAGACCCCTTCCTGTATTTTGTTCATGGATTACTAAAATTAGAGCGACTGAGATAAACATTATTCTGGATCATTATAAATCGTAGCACTACATATGGTAAATAGTTTTCAATAACATTAATATATTATATTCAGATATATTTCAGTAATTGTTTTTTTTTTTTTTTTTGTTCTCGCCAAGAATATTCTCTCATTTAGCACTCAGAGGATGGCTGACCTGTTTGCTTACAACTCAGACGCTTTCCATTGTTGACGTTATTGAAATGTGAATTGACTGAAATATTTAACATTGTCATTTGTTCACTTATTTCTCACGGTGGCATTAAGTGTTAAGGCATGTAGATTTATCTATTCAAAAACTTCACGTGGGAAATCTGCTTAGTTTGCACAGCCCCTGTATGACGAACTTTCTATTATACAATTCCCCATTGTTTCTTTGGCATTTGCGAACGTCCATCAAGTAGCCGCTATGTTAGCTCATATTCCCCTATAAGATGTTTGTTGTTGATACAACACCATAATGTAGGAGTCCCATTAAAATGAGCTGGTGAAAAAAAAATACAACGAATTTGCTTAACTCTCGAAAAAGGGAGTGATTTATTATGAAGTAATAAGAGGCGAGTAGAAGAGGGAAGGGTTTACTGAAGGCTGAAATAAGAGTGTTGAAATAACTTGCTTAATACTTGAGATATGAAAAAATGTATATACAGCATTTGTAGATCATCAACAGTTTAACAAGATTGGTTCTATATCATTTTACAAAACCACTCATAATAACGGAAATATTTTTAGTTTTCGACTTCCCCCTCTATAACCCTTTCATTCCATTTACGATATCTGCCAACAAAAAATATGAACTTTAGTGTTTTCTTAATCGGTTAAATGTCGAGTACGGAATTGATCAAATGAACTTTTTTGAAACAAGAAATATCATTACTGATGCTGCCACACACAACGAGTTTGCATGTAGCTCGCAAAATAAAGATTCCATGAAATCAATATTTGGTATTTAAGCATCCAATAAAGTACTGTATTATATAAACGAGTATTAGTTAAGCAACACTGAAGGGTGGAAACTAAAAAAAAAATGTAAATATCTCGGTTAATATTCGAGATAGAGAATAAATGTACATATCAATCTGTATTGTTTTTGTTTTTTTCTCCTCATAGTAACCCTATGAGGAGTTATTTATTTGAATACATGTTCCATAGCCACATGGCGTATTACATGTACGATTATGTTTAAATACATTTTTATTTTACAATATAAACACGTGAATCAAATATCTACTCACATATAATATAAAAAAATAATAATAAATTAAAATATTAAAATAAGTAAGATAATTACAAATAAAATCAATAAATGACATGAAAAAATAAATAAATAAAATAAGAACAAAAAACAAATCAATTAAAGTTAAACTCAACCAATGTTTAATTTGCGAGTCTATGTAAGTTAAATATATTGAATTATAATTCCCATTCCTCACAATCATCTTTACATTCTAATGAAGTTTTGCTACATCCATATCTATACTTTTGATAAACTTTATAAAATCTTTATTATATTTGTTAAATATAATATGTGTTGGTTCTGGCCAATTACCTACATTTAAAATTATGTTCATTATTAAATTTGATCGATTTTCATTAAATGTGGTACAGTCATAAAGTATAAGTAAAAACGTTTGTGTTGTCTGTGAGTCGCACGTACATTTGTCATCGTCTTGAATTTTAAATCCTGTTAAGTAAAGTCGTCTCTGTCCATGTTCCGTTAGACGTTTTGTGCATTTGTAATGGTGACTCTTAATTGTGTTGTAGTTGTTGTGAGATATATTTGGTATGTATTGATGTAAGCTGTAAGATTTGTTACAAGTCCTACAATCTTTACAGTACATTTAATTTTTAATAAGATTTGTTCGATACAATGTTTCGATCCGACGTTTAATAACAGGGATTTTTCGAAATTCCACCCTCTAAAACCCCCTCCCACTAGTCCGATTTCATGTATCGAGTTTATGTATATAACATTTTCGTATCGATGTACATTTGGGAAAATGCTTCGAAAATCGCGGAGAAATCTGCTAAAAAGTGTTTATACCGTTAATGGCTGATTTAAGTTAAAGCAATATGTCCGTACATATACTCGTAATCAGAAAAGCTCGTCTCACCACATCATGTAATATGTAATGAATACAGTTTATCAAAATTTCAATATTGTAAATTTTAAAGTCTAGTGATATAAAGAAACTTATATTCTATGTAATTTCTCATTTACAATTTATATCAAAGACCTATTGTTATCGAAATTGTTAGCTTGTCTGAATTAGTCATCGCTATTTCACTATTCACGTCACCTTTATTATTCATGGAACATTTTAGAAACATCTATCAGTTCAGTTGTTGTTTAAATGACTTTTTGCGGTCATTTTATGTATAAACCTGCTACTTTGTTATTTACTTATTACCTATGCAGTATAATAATTTATTTCCCTCTATTTATATATTCCAGTAGCTGTCGTTTCATACGTATTTGAAGAAATTCCATGCTGTTTTCTGTTGGTTCGCGACAGTTACCAATTGTTGCCAAAAATACTCTCTTTTTTTTACCTGAATGAACTTAAGCCTCAGAAGTACACTATTCTCACATTTTGCTTAAAATAGATATTTTTGCCTATTAGCTAGTTCGATTCTTATTAGTAATTATTTTTGATGTAATAAGTCGAACTTCTCTTAGCATGATTTGATTGTAGCGTGGATTACTTTCTCCAGTGAATTTGAGAAATATCTGGGTTACTATACGACGGATCGTATAATTGACTAGAACCAATCGTATTGCAAATAGAATGTTCTATAAATGTTATTCTATATATACTTTCGTTGCAATGAATATTTTCAGAGATACAGTAAACCCCACACCTACTCATGTCATATTAACAATAAGCTATTATATCATGAACCACTTCATTCCAAGGTTAAATACCAAATATGGTTTCCATTGAATGACTTTGTGCGATACACTCAAAAGTGATGACGTCATCCATTAAGATTTCTCGTTCTTCATTCGAAAATAATTTACCATACTCGATATATAACCGTTTCATACAACTCTAAAGATCGTATTTGTTATTTTCTGAAATTAAATATGGAATAGTGGTGGTTCAGAAGGGGGAGGGGGAGGTATTCCATAATTCAAAATATATCAGTTAGTCAGATATGAAAATGCTATAGATCCAATCTTGTTAAACTATTGACGTTCAACAACTGTCGTTCTAAGTGATTTTTCGTAACTCAAGTATTAAGCTAGTTATTCTTACTTGCTTGATTTCTGCCTTCAATAAGCACCCCCCTCTTCTACACATCTGTTTTTTACACATAAATAGAGAATATGTTTTGAGATAAGATAACAAGTGTGCCATACCAGCAAGTTGGAAATTTTGTTAGTTTCCGTGTATAATATATACACGTTAATCAACCATATAATCAAATATAATGAAAATAATAATTATAATAATAAACTAAAATAGAATGAAATAATAAAAAGATAAAAGGTAATAAAATAAAACATTGAAATAAGTAAGATAATTACACAAAAATTAATAAATGTAAAGAAAATAAAAACAAACAAATTAAATAAAGTTAAACTCAGCCGATTTGCGAGTCTATTTAAGGTAAATATATTGAATTATAATTCTCTTTCCTCACAATCAATATTATATTCAAATGTATTTTTCCTACATCCTTAAATATACCTTTCATGAACTTTGAGTTCTTTATAATAGTAGGATTCATCTGTAATCGAAATTTTACTTATTACTATAACTTATTAAATAGCACAAATTAGACGTAATAAACAACCATATCATTTTTATCAGACATAATTAATACCACATGATTATAAATTCAGAATTATTATTTTTATTAGAATTTATGAAAGACACTAATGCCCTTAACGTGTTGATAAATGGTGATTTTTATTTTCTTTCTTTTTCTTTCTAAGTTAGTGTCTTTTGCAATTCACTTCCAGTTGAAGAATATTTTAGTCCGTTAGGAGTCGCTGAAGATTAGTTTCGGGGGCAAATGAAAAAGCAGGTCTCTTAAAAGTTAAAGAGTCTGCTCCGAAGTAAATCAACCTGAATTTATAAAGGCAGGCTACCCTCTTAAAAGTTACAGACCGTGTTCCTCAACTGGAAACTGTACATCTTCAGGTTCAGATGGCTAAAAGAAGGAATTCCGGCCATAATTTATAATATACAAACCAAAGAGAATGAATGGCAATTTATATCTTCAATATTAGCTTTTTCTTTTAGTTAATTAAAGTTCTGAATATAATTGTAGCATGTTAGTTACTGGTTAGAATTGAAATAAGTTATGTTATTTATTTAAACCACATTTTGCTAGTATTAGCAGACTTACCATAAAAGAAATCAGCTATTGAGGTTGTATCCATGACGCGTTTTTCAAAAATAATATCTTCAAATGTCCATCGATCCTACCTAGTAGATATCGAAAATGAGGTCCGTTCAAAATTTTATATGTGTGTATATATATATATATATATATATATATATATATATATATATATATATATATATATATATATATATATATATATATATATATTGTGTGTGTGTGTGTGTGTGTGTGTGTGTGTGTGTGTCTGTTAACGCTCTAGTGGGCGCAGTTTTTGTTTGATCGTTACCAAACTCGACATATAGCCGTTTTATGTAAAAAAGAAAAAGATCAAGTTCGTTAATGGCTGAATCAGTTGGAGGAAGGGGGTTTCGAGGGTAAGATTTTCGAAAATTGAAATATTTCCGTTACTACACGTTGGATGGAAAACATGTATAGAACCAATCTTATTGAAAATTAAATTTATTATAAGTATTAGTATATGCATTTATTCTCTTTCTTGAATATTAACACTCTTACCGAAACATGAATTCCGTGACGTAAACGGAATCATCCGGTCGCACAGCCCTGGAAGGGTTAATAGTAATTCCCATCAACAAATTCGTTATTTTAATTTATTGATTGAATAACTAGTATCACAACTTTTAACCTGTGTACCTTTTAGTGTAACTTTTAATCTGTAATTGTCATTTTTAACCCTTTCATTGAAATCACTGTCATCCGTACGATATATAGATCGTGACGATGAGCGTTTTATTGGTCCATGGCTCGTGGAAGGCTCCATAGCAAATCATATACTATGTAAAACACACACGAAAAGAATACGAACAAACAGTGTTACAAGCTATAATGAAAGGTACACATCAAGACATACGTAAATCAAATTACCCCGTATCGTAGACCAACAATACGTAGGATGTTAACCTCAACAAGAGGTACACGAGACCGGAGCAAAACGAGCAATAGCTAGTCAAGGTCGAATGCCGTTGACAAACTAACCCAAAACACTTTCTGTGTGTAGAGGAAGGAAAGACTCACAGCTAATGAGGTGGAGAGCCCGCCAATATTAGCAGGTCTACCAATACATGAAATATGAAAATCTCTACCGGCCTCCCGGACCGGTGTTTCGGTAAAAGTGTTAACCGAGATATTTGCATTTTATTAAGTGTGTGCGGATAACGAACGAGATCGACTATTGTCGGCTCTCATGAAATTGGTTTAGATACTGGTTTACACTTCTACTTTGTAACATATATGCAAATAATTTCTTTGACTACTAAAATTTGATTGATTCAGATACAAATTGTTCTGATTCATTATAAATTGCAGTACTAGATATTGTAAATAGTTTGCAATGAAGTTAATGCTATATTCAGATGTACATCAGTCATTGTTTTTCTTCCCGTTGAAGAATATGTCTATCCATCCGTTCAGCTCTGAGTGGTTGCCAGACCTGTTTGTTTACAATTCAGAAGCCGTTTCCGTTGGGAGCTTATTAAAATTAACTGAAAGATTTTTCATTACCGTTTGTATTTAATCACGGCGGTGTTAAGTGTTACCAGTATGGAGATTTCTCTATTGTAAAACTTCACGTGAGAAATCTGCTTAGTTTACGCAGCCCCTGAGTGACGGAATTTTTTTGTTTTGTCAGCAGTAACTGAAGATGGAGCTTGGTCTCTGAAAGTGTACTCTGCATATATTAAAGAACTTCTAGAGTACAAGTCTTTTTTTTTTCATTCTGAAAATTTAAAAATTCCTAAATACAGATAAAAAGAGAAGAGTAAAAAACAATTACATACATATCTCTTTTATTACGTATTAGATTTTAAAATGTTACGTTAGCCTACTTATTAATAAGAAACCTACTGGAAATGCTGTCCTTTAAATTGCTCACTAACTCGAATATATACGGACAAGTTTATTTTTTTGTACTAACCGACCCTCTCGTATATAAGTCCCATTTATATTAAATGAACCTGTCCCCATCTCATGTCCAGCTTATATTTTTTGGTTTGTTTTTATAGGTTTCAACTAGGAAGAAATAGAGAATAGAATATGAGATGGCAGTACCGACTTCAAGCACGTAAGAAACGTACATAGTTTATGATTGACCTGCATTACGAAGCTTTATAAATACGTATTAAAAAAAGTTTAGGCGCTTTAGCCCTGTTATTTGAAACTCAATGAAGAACACACCTTTTACAACAAACTATTTGTTTATCAAATAGAAAATTTCTCTTTTCATCTGTTATTTTTCGTAAATCCAGTATCTAATGGTTAAGTTATATTGCCTATAAGTGTTGTTGTATACATTTATTCTGAATCTTGAATATTAACCTACGCATTTTTTTTTCATCCTTAAGTTAACCCCACTCCTACTCATGTCATATTACCAAAAAGCTGTTACGTCATGATCAACTTTATTCTAAGTTTAAATACTAAATATTGTTTTCATTCAACTTTTACTGTGTGAGGTACATGCAAATGCGTTGTTTGATGATTTAATATTTTTCGTTTTTATCTTGGAAAATGTTAATTTGTTTTATACCATACTCGATATTTAACTGTTTAGTTCATCATCATAAACGATCATATTAGTTAATGGCTTAAATTGGACCCGGAATGGATGGGGGGTTAGAGAGATGGAAAATTTCAAAAATTCCAAATATCTGGGTTAAAATGAGTCGCATCAAAAATGTTATAGGATAGTCTCGTTAAACTATTGATGTTCTACATTACAGTTCTATACATTTCTACCTAACTCAATTATTAAACAAGTTATAAGTATTTCTTTTTCACTAGTTAGCCACCCCAGCATGTGGGAAATTTGCTTAGTTTACGCAGCCCCTGCGGGACGGAATTTTTTTTTTATATATAGGTGAATTGAAATTGTTTTTCATATATTTACTATAAAATTAGTTCAGGACGAAAATACAAAAGTTCATGTTTCCAGACTAATATAATAATTAGCTGAAATTGAAATTGAACTGTTGGCCAAACTCTGAATATAAACTCTTTAGTCCGAAACCTCTTTCATAACATAAAAAAAAAACAAAAAAAAAAAACACTTTTTTTTCATTGGTTAAATTAATTTCAAGTCAGTATTGAAAATAAAATAAATAGATACTTAAATAAATGTTATCTCGCTATCATTTACACTCATGTGGTAAAAGCCATATTTCTGGAAATAACTGCATCCAAAAAAGATAAATCTCTTTATTAATTTCTAAAATCAGTTTTGAATTAATAAAGGCTAGTCGGAAAATTGAAAAGTATAAGCCAACTAGTTGCACATACATTAGTATATGACTACTCAAATATTCCACAATACAACAGTGTATAACATTACCTATACTATTTTATTTGTAAAAAAAAGAACTTCATGGATTACAACCAGTTTCATTTAATTTTAATAATTTTAAGTTCTTTAATTTTTAACTTTTTTTATATATAATTTATGAGTTAACACTCATAAACAACGTTAAATATAATTCAATGATGCTATTATATAATCACTACTTAAAAAAATAGGTAATATTTACGGTATTTACACTTCAACGCTATTGAAATATGTTCTAATGCTATAAAATTGTTTTTTGTTGTGACATACACTGTGCCACACTTTATCCATTACTTTTAGATTTGGTATCTGAATATTGAAACAATTGTTATTTCTCATTTGAATTTATAAAAATAAAAATAAAGTTTGTCTGTTTTTTTTTTATTTAATTTCGCTTGGGATCATATTGTTTACGTTACGGACCATCCTAAGAACAATGGCACGAAAATTGGAAATCTTGTGTTTTTCGATCCAGCTGTTTGTTACACAATCACCCAAAAATGGCAAGAAGTATTTTTTTGTGTTTGTGAGCCAATTACCCCTAGGTATATCAACTTGTATGAGGTATCAAGGCGATATGAGAATCCGAATTGTCAACTAGCTCGACGTGAAAATACACATTCGCCAATATCTTCGTTACCATCGATTTTATGGAGAACAAAAATGTAAGGAACGAATAGTGTATGCACTAACGATTTTGGTGCGATATCGAATTCGTTTATGAATTTTGATATTTTATCTTCCGCCTTCCGGGCGGGAGACATTATTCATATTTCATGAAAATGCCTAAATAGAATTGGAAAATTGTTTGTATATATTTTAAAGGACTGAATGTTGTTAAGATTAATGATTTAATGCTTCACTCGTCATAATTTGCTACTCAAAAATTCTTCTATCGAATTCAATAGAATTGCAGCTACATTTCATCTTATGTTTTCTCTGAATGCTAAGATAAGACAATCGTTCTATTATGACGAGGTACTATATTCATCCCAATAAATTCCTTAACATTCGTCCAATAGGCTTCAAGTTTAAAACTATAAAAATGACTAGTTTTAAGGCGATAAATGGATACCTTAGTGCTTCCGTTATCCGATATTTATATTTCCACAGTAAACCATTGTTATACCAATTGTTTTCCGGTCAGTCTAATCATTGATTTATCTACATTCTGTTATGTTAGGCCAAATGAATGAATGGCAGCTCTTATACTGGTCATGTTACAGGGGATTTGTGTTATTGGTGAATATGACGTTATGATTTTGTGAACCAAATATTTATATTTCCACGGGAAACTATTTCCATCACAAGCCATCACCATAACACGGCTGTTCTGATATAAAATGTATTCACCATTTACCATACTCAGTAGAATAAATGAAGCACAAAATGTCAAATAGTAACATGCACAACTAAATTTAAGTTTTCCGATGGAAAACAATTCCAAACCAAGTTAAATATCCCGAATTTCTCAGTAAATTAAATTACCTATAATTGCTGTTCTATGTTCTACATATATTTCTTCTCTAACTATACTTATAATCAATATTAAATGAAATATTTTCATTTTTAGCAGATTTCCCTTAAGGGAAATCAGCTATTGAGGTCGTACTCATGACGCGATTTTCGAAAAATTTCTTCAAATGTCCATCGATCCTACCCAGGAGATGACGAAAATGAGGTCCGTTCAAAACTATATATATATATATATATATATATATATATATATATATATATATATATATATATTTGTCTGTTAACACTCTAGCGGTCGCAATTTTTGTTTAATCGTCACCAAACTCGGTATTTAATCGTTTCATGTAAAAAGAAAGATCAAGTTCGTTAACGGCTGAAATCGGACCAGTGGGAGGGGGGGTTTAGAGGGGGGGGATTTTCAAAAATTCGAAATATCTCCGTTATTATGCATCGGATCGTAAAATTGTATAGAACAAATCTTATTGCAAATTAAATTTACTATAAATAATGTTATATACATTTATTCTGTATCTTGAATATTAACCGAGATATTTGCATTTGTATTCTGCGTGTGGTGGCCAGTAGGCTATGTTCGGACTTTCCGCCGAGAGCTCTGGTGGCCATTTCCATAACTATTCGTCCCTCGTGAATAGGTTTAGAGGTTAGGTTAACTGTTTTTTGGGGCTAGAAACTACTGGGTTATTACGCCCTAAATAATGTTTTAGGTTTAGAGGTTTCTTACTACTACAGTTGTTATTAGGCAGATTTCTCTATTGTAAAACTTCACGTGGGAAATCTGCTTAGTTTACGCAGCCCCTGCGTGACGGACTTTTTAATTTTCATCCCTCAATCAAAATCGTTTCAGATAAAGAATAAGACAGTATATGGGGTTGCTTCATAATTCATAAAAAATATGACGTAATGTGTTCATTGAAAAATGCAGAGAGGGTTTAGAGAAGGAGTAAAATTCAAAATAACTTCGTTATTATGAGTCGGATTGATAGATGTAAATTTAACTTTCAATAATTAATGTTTTGAACGGTTTTTTTTTTCCCCTCTAACTATGAGATAATCAAATTTCAATTTTTTACATAGTCGTCTTAATACTGTAAAAACGGAGGACAGATGATGACATGTCAGTGCTGTGCCCATCACTTGACAAATCTGAATACATTACGCAGCCCCTACGTCAAGGCATTTGTATTCATAAAACACCAGGTGGAAGTTTTGAGTTCAAGTATAGGCCGCATTTCTTCTTAATTAGTTTGCTCAATGATCCTCTCTCCCTCTCCCCAACCTGGGTCTTCAAGTGAGACATCAAAGATGATTGAATTTTTATTATAGGTGCTTTATATATATATATATATATATATATATATATATATATATATATATAAAGTACAATATTTACTTAGCAAATCCTTTGGCAATCAAAATGTTTGAACACTTTCACGGACTAAACTCTAGTTACACACACATTACTCTTTCATTGTTACCCGGTCATACGGACAATAAAGAAAGTACAGAGATCGGCATGTTAGCAAATGGTAGAGTACACATACCAGACATAAACTCGCCACCAACTTGTAACCGCCAAACGCACTAAAGCTTGCAAGAGCAGTGTCAGCCATCTTTGGATGACACACATAGCAATAAACTGTGACAAATAAAACAAACAGTTCAGAAATGGCCATCAAGCAACGGGAGCACACGAAGAATGGAAGTTGTGCTGGCCAGACAACGCATAGGCCATTCCCTACTGACTCACAGATACTTAACGATAAACAAAGACACAATTACTCCGTGAAAATAATATCGGACCTAGGATGAGTGTGGAGAGTATAGAGAAGGGAATCAAATTAAAAAATTTAAATACATCTTTTATTGTGAATCGGAGTAAATTGAAAAATATTACACTCAATATGGTTGTAGATGCAATATGAAATGTTTTGGAACCCGCTTCATTATTAAAACCCGAAGAGCTGATTTCCCATAGGGAAACCGGCAGAAGGTCATGTGAATAAATATTTAATAATATAAACCTAAAACCAACAGTGGCCAATGCAGGTTATTGAATTACGCCATAATCCTTTCTTTGTTCTTGGTTTTTATTATACAAAAATGATCCTGTACATAGATCAAAAAATAAAAATATTTCTGGGAAATATAAAAAAGTGATATAAAAAGAGTATATTGTCTAACGTTCTGTGAATGAATGAAAAGTCACGAAAAACCCGAGTAAATATAATGAACTCGATTGATCTTTTACTACCCCTTCTTTACAGAATTTACTGACATTTCTCCTAGCCATTTTTTCCCACTCTTGTAGTTCAAAATAATTCATTTATAACAACTTGTTGCTTTATTTTTTTTTCCTTTTTTAACAATTATTAGAGCAAAACTAAAATAACAATTACAAATTTAGTTTTATTTTATTTTTTTTAATTTGTTTCAATATGTTCTGTATCTGATGAAATCGAATGAATTACATAGTTCTTGTTGTTGTTTTTTTTTGTATGCTTTTGTTTTTGGTTGTCAGCCACGTATCAAACGCTCCAAAATTAAATAAAAAGTCAGTCACGCAGGGGCTGCGTAAACTAAGCATATTTCCCGAGCGAAGGTTTACAATAGAGAAATTTCACGAGAGTCGAGCAGTTAAGGAAACGGCCGAAGTAGCTTTTGGCGGTCAGCCTCCCAGATTTAATAAAAGTGCAAATATCTCGGTTAATATTCAAGATAGTGAATAAATGTATAAAACAATATTTATAGTAAATTTAATTTGCAATAAGATTGATTCTGTACAATTTTTCGATCCGACGTATAGTAACGGAGATATTTCGAATGTTCGAAAATCCTCCCCTCTAACCCCCCCTCCCACTGGTCCGATTTCAGCCGTTAACGAACTTGATGTTTTTTTTTTACATAAAACGACTAAATATCGAGTTTGGTAACGATCAAACAAAAATTGCGACCGCTAGAGCGGTAACAGACAAATATAGATATGTATACAGTTTTGAACGGACCTCATTTTCGTCATCTACTAGGTAGAATCGATGGACATTTGAAGAAAAATTTCGAAAACTCCGTCATGAGTATAACCTCAATAGGAGTAGTACCATAAAGTGGCTGTCAAATATATTACATAGAATAAAATAGTGATTATAACCAAAAGACCGAAGTATAACATGAAGTATTATATTCATATCTTACAACAAAACAACTAGTCGTATAACAAATATAAGCTAGATTTTTTTTTTTTTTTAATTTGGTATTTCCATCTTTATCTCATAAGATGCAGGAGGAATACGGCTTACAATAATATTTTGTTATTACAAAATTAAACGTTGTAAGACTTTTGAGATTTATTTAACAGCATAAATATTCTCGAAAATGGTTCACATATAGATGTAGATAATATTCAGGTAATTATGATAAACCGAATGCTGCAATACTTCTGACAAACCCTGACAAGCTAACCAGCATTACTGACAGCACCGGCTAAGACGAAACAGTCAAAATCATATATAACTAACTACTAGGCACTACAGTCGTTGCCGGACCTGGGCCTCTCTCAAAATCAGAACCTTCTTTGTAGATTGTCACGAAGATGTCCAATTCCACGCCTAATCTCAGTAAGTCTTCCCTTAGTCAACTCAGCCTGGTACTGGGAGGCCTATTCATTCAACCTGTCGTAACATTCTATATTTTCCAGGACAGCCGCCTCTATCCTATAATCACCCCTCATAACCATGCCCTTCTGAATTCGGGGAGGTCACGTTTCCCGGTTGTAGCACGTTTAAGTACTTGGGTCGGATACATTCTGAAAGTAAGAGTGTGCAAGGCGATATAAAAGCCCGAGAATGGTCTCACGAGCCAGATGCACCCTCTCAAAGTCCCTCTGCTTTACGAGTCTCAAAGTGAGAATATAAGGAGCGGTTATAAGACCATTAGTTACATAGGGCAGTGAAAAATGGACCCTCGGGAAGGAAACCCAGATGGTTCTACTTGTCTGGGGGAGAAGATCCCGAAAAAAGATAATTTGAGCTGATAAAGTGAAGCACGGATGGGAAATCCGAAACGTCGACGAATAAAAAAAGTTCGACAGCAGGGGCTGCGTAAACTAAGCAGATTTCCCTTGTGAAGTTAAATAATAGATAAATCTACATACTGGTAACACAACACCACCTTGAATATTAAGTGAATAAATACAAACGGAAATAAGAAATCTTTCCATTCCTGGCGTCTGAAATGTAAACAAACAGGTCTGCCAACCCGACTCTCACCGGAAAGGAAAACAATTACTGAAATATTTCAGAATATAACATATTAACTCGATTGACAACTATTTGCTATATCTATTGCTGTAATTTATAATGAATCAGAATACTTTTAATCTCAATCAATCAAATTTAAGTAGTCCAAAAAACTAAGACGGGGGGGGGTCACCAGAACATATTTGCATATATGTCGTATAATAAAGGTCTCTTGAAAACAGTATTTGGTATTTAAGGTTTGAATAATGTGGTTTATTACATAACCGAGTATTGTTAGTTTAACATAAGTAGAAGTGGGGGTTTGCTTAAGGCTGAAAACTATAAAATCCAAATATCTCGGTTAATATTTATGATACAGAAAATATGTATAAAACAATACTTATAGATCATTAAAGTTGCAATAAGATTGGTTCTCGATATTATATATACAATATTTCGATTATTTTTCGATACAATAATTCGAATTATTTATTTATTAAGTAATCGCTTCTAATTTATGCTTGTAAGGCAAATTAGAATGACCAAATATCGAATTAGGCATGGAGCAGTAATGAAAATACTTATGTTGCACTCATCGTACGATCTATTGATATACTTGAAATGTTTATAATCAACGAGATAGGAAACTGGAAACGATTATAATTTTGAATAATTTAGTTTAATAGGCTACGAGCCTGAGTGGACATTAATAAATAATAATAATAGGCTACGACATGAGGCTGTTGATGGCCCAAGAAAATTGGCAACACCTCATCAAACCCCGAATTACTGACTGAAGAACTCACAAACCTGAACACTTGTGATAACATTCGGTTTTAAAAATCTATACAGGACCTTCCATACGAAAAAAGGAAAGTGGACAGACGACCTATCAAAACTGAAATCAAAATGAAAATAGACAAAATTACAGTAGTTAACAATATATTTTCAAGTACTACGTAAAGTACTCATATTTTAGGAAATCTTTAAAAAAGGTATGAATAAAGCGTTTGACATTAAAAAAGGCTATAACAAAGATA
The DNA here is from genome assembly GCA_019009955.1 of Riptortus pedestris. NCBI lineage: Eukaryota > Metazoa > Arthropoda > Insecta > Hemiptera > Alydidae > Riptortus > Riptortus pedestris. The sequence goes on from CM032228.1 coordinate 66,562,625, forward strand.
AAGATAAATATATGCCTTAATACAGACTCATAAATTGTCCGTATTTGTTCCCATGAGTAAATTTCTATATTAGTATGTGGCTGATAAATACTATCTGGTGAAACGCAGAGTGGTTTGGGTTATTTTTCTAGCAATGACACGACCACTGCAGGAGGTAAAGTTGAAAAAGTTTGGAATGATTCAGCGAAGCGCAACCTCTACCATTCACGAAAGAGTGAATTTAAAACCTCCCTCTACCATTCATGGTAGAGGGAGGGGATGACAGAGGAATTTAAAAAGTGAATGGGAATTAAAAAACTCCCTCTATCATGAATGGTAGAGGGAGGGTAAATTAAAAAGTGAATGGGAATTTAAAAACTCCCTCTATCATGAATGGTAGAAGGAGGGTAATTAAAAAAGTGAAGGTGAATTTAAAAACTCCCTCTATCATGAATGTTAGAGGAAGGGTAAATTAAAAAGTGAATGGGAATTTAAAAACTCCCTCTATCATGAATGGTAGAGGGAGGGTAAATTAAAAAGTGAATGGGAATTTAAAAACTCCCTCTATCATGAATGGTAGAGGGAGGGTAAATTAAAAAGTGAAGGGGAATTTAAAAACTCCCTCTAGCATGAATGGTAGAAGGAGGGGAATTTAAAAAGAGAAGGGGAATTCAAAACTCCCTCTAGCATGAATGGTAGAAGGAGGGGAATTTAAAAAGTGGAGGGGAATTCAAAACTCCCTCTATCATCAATGGTAGAGGGAGTGGAATTTAAAATGTGGAGGGGAATTCAAAACTCCCTCTAGCATTAATGGTAGATGGAGGAATAATTTAAAATCCCCATCAAGTATGAATGGGAGAGGAAGGAGAATTAAAAACGGGAACGTGAAGGGGAATTCAAAAACACCCTCGATCATGAATTATTGAAGAAGGGGCATTTTAGAAGTGAAGTGAAATTTAAAAACTCCATCTAGAATGAACAATAGAGGAAGAGGAATTTAAAAACTCACTTTACCACTTTTACACAAGAAGATTGTGATAATCATATTTATTTTTCCGTATTAATTTTTGTATTTTTTTAGACTATTTTTCATTATACATTATTCAATAAATAACCGCATTCTGAAGGCATTGGCTTTACAAATGAATAAGAATTCAGATTGAGTGTATGAATTGAATTCTATCAATCACATTTGGTGGAAACCGGGAAGAACAATTGAAATTGCAAACACTAAACACCGCCAGTTCTAAAAAAAAAGTATATAAAATTCATCGAGTTGTTGGTAGATAGCCTGGTCTGCACATGACAGAAAAATGCAAGCAATCATTACAATATTTTTCAATCGGGAAGAATTCGGTTATCAAGTTGTTTTTATTCAAGAAATCACACACTGCCATTCAGTTCACTAGTAAACTCATTAACTTCACTAGTGAATGTTCGGGACGTGGGATATATTTTTCCCATTACATGAGCTAGTAATAATAAGCCACATCATTAATCTTGAGTATTTATTTTTTTCTGTTTCAGGGCTATCACAGTGCCTATAGAATTCGTTGTCAGCGTCAAAAAAATCCATAGAATCGTTACAAGTCTATAGATCTGAGAATGAATTGGATTAAATGGTGATTTGGGTATCACTTGACATTGAAAATTAGACAACTTGTATCTGAACAGAAGATAAAATAAAAAGGCCCATAGAATATAACGGCGCTAAATATGCAGTTCAAAGAGACTAATTTAGCAAAAATAAATAAATGAGCTTTCCAGGATTTGCTCGATTATTGAAATTAATCCAACAAATCTTTAGGAATGACCAAATGAACAACATTATAATAAATAAAAATCTGATAAATGTTTACAGTCAATCGAAATCTAAGGCTAAACCTACGCTGGAAAACAAGAAAAAAAAATTCGAAGAGGAGGTTGTTCTTGCCCGTATCCGAATTGGTCACACAAAATGAACACACTGCTATTTATTGAAAGTCATGTTCCCACCAGACTGCGATTGTTGCAATGTCCATCTTACTGTCTCACACCTTCTCCTTAATTGTAAAAACTACAACCTTCCATGAACAGCTTTGAACCTTAAACTGAACTTAAGAGATTTCTTTAAGGCGATAAAGAAGACATAAAAAGGCTTTTTGCAGTTTTATTAGAAATTCGTTTGTACCGAAAACTATAGATCTATCTACCGCTAATGACAATTGTAGATGCGGTATATTGTAATATATAAATAAATAAATAAAGCTAAACGTATGCAAGCAGATATACATTTCATCAGACAAGGAGTTCCACATATATTAATTAAGACACAAATAACAGGATAAACAATGTTTATGTCCAAGATCAGGATGTAGGTATTAGCTGTAAATAAATGAACCAATTGATTTTTAACATTCAGCTATTAAATATTTGCTCACCACAATATCTTCCTGGACGAAACTAATTATATATATATATATATATATATATATATATATATATATACATAATTAGTATATCTGTAGCTAAGATGCAGAACAAAAAATGAATCCACTAAAATCGTTAAAAACGAAATGAGTTAGTTCTCTGCCCTATTTCTTGTTCTAGAATAATGTCTCTTCGTTTTTGTTTTTTTTCCTCATTGCATAAATTAACTGAGTATTAAAATTAACTTCATTTGAAATACTAAACATGAAACTTACTATTTGTACTCTTTTTTTATTTTTAGTAATATTTTCCTTATGCTTTATGTTATTGATGTTAATTTGAATGTAATGGAAAATCAGAGAATTTCATATTTAGTCAAGATTTTCATATATGTCAAGTTATTTTGTATAGTAAACGCCAGAATTTACGAGAGCATGCCTCTTAATGTTATGAAAATGATAATTTAACTTTAATGATGAAATAAAAAATAATATATGCCAATAAATGTAGTCTTTTTCTTGTGCCTGCAAATCTGTTTATTAAAATCATCTCACAAAGAAGTATACTTAAAATATACAAAATCAAGAAAATGGACTATAGAAATTTCTAGGTATTTTCTACACCTTAATCTAAAAATATCTTTAAAAAAGACTTGGATAATGACAGAAACAAATTCGTGAAATAAAAAAAGAGTGACTGCAATATTCGTATTATTCAAATAAACCTTATACTTGAATATTTGCTTAGAACAACCTAGTTCATTCATTAAATAATTATTTATAGGTTAGATAAGATTGTCGTTAATCTTAGGAAATGCGATTTAACAATTGAAAAAAATCATGAAAATTTATCTGTCAAAGTATCTGCACCTGCAAAGAGTTTGGTGACAAAATTCATGTATACTGTAGAGTACACAATTCACTGACAATTGGGCACAATGGACTAACAAATCCATAGACAAGCAAGTATGTTCATATCTGCAAAGTACATTTGAAAAGCCGTTCAAAAAATATTACCAATAACTTTTAAAATCACTAAATTACTTTATTAATAAAAGAATATCCCTTTATTGCAATAAAGATAATGCCATCTACCTTCGCCAAGACTAAAAAAAATACTTTAAAAAATATGCAAAACTTGTATTAAAGTATAATTTATTCTAACTTTATAGAAATCCTAATACTAAACATTTATAATAATTCTAAGCAACCAGTAATACATTTATTTTATATTAATTGTAACTTATAACTAGCACAATGAGAGCATTATAAAAGAATTTCTAAAGTTTTCCCTAATTCATGCTTAATAAATTATTTCTAGGAACACAGTTTGAATTTATATTATTTTTTTTTTTAAATCATTTGGTATTAAAAGATATATTTTTGCCACGGTAGCTGTTAAACTGTTAAATTATTTCAGTGTTCATAAGACAATTATTCCTTCAATTATGAAATTCATCGTTATCATTTCAAAAACTTTGTTACTAATACGGTTCATTTATATTTTATAACGTCATCCACAGAGTAGTTGATATTCCAAAATAATCACTCTTACCAAGAAATATGTAATATCTAGGTTTATTGCATGCTCAAGATAAGATAATAATATTAACTAGAAGTTTGCAACATTTGAACTAAACAAATGAAGGCTTTATATTGAGACGATAAAAGAACTATTTTTTACTTGCATAGTATTTGTTGACTTCATATTATATAAAACAAAAGAAATTTATGTTAGTTAAATATATACAGGTTACCATTACACTTCAATTTGTGAGTAGTTCATTGTTTGGGTTTGATGATAAAAACGAAGGCAATTGAATATTAAATATTTAACAATGTGATATATAGTCAAAAAATAGACAAAGATCTTTTAATACATTAAGTAAAATGGATTATATGTTTCCGTCATCAAGGGCTATATAGACCTCTCATTGTCTAAACAGGAATGAGTTTAACATAGACATAAAACCACAATTAATAAAATTCATAAAATTCCTAACGTAAAAAAAAATAATAATAATAAGATTTTATGTCATCTGCATTTGAAGGATAAACGCTGCACTATAACAATTTAAAATACATCACTAAAATAAATAAAACGCAACGCCTGACTCTCCTTCTTTGAAAAACAAATTTATAGTCGTTCTGTGTGTGAACTTTGCTGAAAAGTCATGATTTTTAAAATATTACGCTCTTGGAGCAAATGTGTGACAATTCTTTGAATATAGTATTCATAGACTTTTTGTTATTCTAATTATTGCTGTTTCTTTAGTGTCAGAATATTCAATTGTAATTCCAGGTATATATTTAATGTTTGAAAAAGAAATACATTTTACGGAATCGTCATCGGACAGGCCGGTATAATTTTTTTTTTACATATAAATGAGGCCATTTTCGAATTACAAAAAAAACTATATTTTTAACACCACGTAGGATTTTTGTTTTAGCTTTTCTATAATGTATTTTTTTTTTCTGTTTTGGTATATAAAGATATTTATTTATTTCTTTATGGTTTTTTATAGTTTCCTTGGATGGATAAATACCTGGTGTAGGAGGGGGTAGCGATAATAGGACGATGAGGTGGACTAGGAGAAGACGACGAGCGAAGTGTTGGCATGGAGAGAACATCGCGATAACGACATACCACCAGAAGGGCCGCGTGCTGACTGGTTCCTCCTCTATCCCCACCCCTAGATCAAATCCAACCCCATCCCCTCCACGCGGACAGCCTCGAGATCGCTTCCCCTCGCAACCCCTATCGCTCTCTCTCTCTCTCTCTCTCTCTCTCTCTCTCTCTCTCTCTCTCTCTCTCTCTCTCTCTCTCTCTCTCTCTCTCTCTCTCTCTCTCTCTCTCTCTCTCTCTCTCTCTCTCTCTCTCTCTCTCTCTCTCTCTCTCTCTCTCTCTCTCTCTCTCTCTCTCTCTCTCTCTCTTCTCTCTCTCTCTCTCTCTCTTCTCTCTCTCTCTCTCTCTCTCTCTCTCTTCACTCTCTCTCTCTCTCTCTCTCTCTCTCTCTCTCTCTCTCTCTCTTCTCTCTCTCTCTCTCTCTCTCTCTCTCTCTCTCTCTCTCTCTCTCTCTCTCTCTCTCTCTCTCTCTCTCTCTCTCTCGAAATTCTTCTTTTCGCAATAATGTATTTCGTCCTACATAAATATCGTGTATAGTGCCATCGGTTGATATTAAGAGAGACAATCCGAGTCCGATATCAGGAAGTATTCAACGACATGCCTTGCTCTACCGCCTTTGAGCTGAAGTTTATTTAACGTTTCATTCATCTGTCAAATACAAATAATAAAATAAATGAAACAAAGTCATTACTTACGTTATCATTTACCGTTAATGTCCAAACTTCGTCCGAAAGGAGTCCTAGTTTAGAAATGTGTTTAAAGAGATTATTTTATCCATTACTAAAGAGATACTTCCTCAATCCCAGCCACCAATTTATTCAGGAAATTTTTCAGTTATTATGTGAATCTATGTTCGTTAATAGCGGAAATCGCGTAAAGAAGAGGGACCATTGGACTAGGGATTTAGAAAGGGGGTGGGGGCGAAATTCCAAATATTTCCGACATTAAGACCCCGATCAAAATATATTGTATATTGTGATAATATAGATTGAAATGAGTAGGAGGTGAGTTTACTCATGGCCGAAAACTAAAAAATCCAAATTTTTTGGTTAATATTCAAGGTAGAGTAAATATATGCATAACAACAGTTATAGGTAATTCAAATTTACTATTAGATTGGCTCCATAAAATTAGATTACCCCTTAAGGGAAATGTGCTAAAAGCAATTAAAATACTATGTTATTGAATAAAAGTGTATAGTCATTTGATGTTGAACTATTGTATGAATGTATGGACTATCCTTCGTCAGTAATTCGTGTGGTATTTGTAAGTTAAATCACGTCCTTGTGTCTTGTATATGTCTTCAAATCCAGGTATCCATAGTGATTTTTAGGAGTTTTAATCTTTCAAGATTTGTGTCAATTAGTGATGTATGCTATACATTTCCTTCAGGTAGAGTAAATAACTTAATGAGCCACTGTAAAGTGTAATGTTCTTCTTGGTGTTTGTGTGAATGTTTGAGAGTGCCAGCAATATTGCATGTAGTTCTGCAGTGTATATACTAGTCTCGTCCAGCAATTTAATGTCGTAAATCTGTTTCTTTACAATGACAGTAGCACTTGTCCCATTTTCAGTTTTAGATCCGTCCGTATATATTTGTAATGTGTTGGAATGTCTTGGTAAAATTAATTTTTTTCTAAAATATAGTAGAAAGTGATTTTTTTTTTTTAATATTTGGTAAATGATAAGTTTATGTTTAGGTTTTTTAGTAGATTTCCCTTAAGGGAAATCAGCTATTGAGGTCGTACTCATGACGTGATTTTTGAAACATTTCTTCAAATGTCCATCGATCCTACCCAGGAGATGACGAAAATGAGGTCCGTTCAAAATTATATATATATATATATATATATATATATATATATATATATATATATATATATTTGTCTGTTAACGCTCTACCGGTCATAATTTTTGTTTGATCGTAACCAAACTCGATATTTAATCGTTTAATATAATAAGAAAGATCAAGTTCGTTAATGGCTGAAATCGGGCCTTTGGGAGGGAGAGTTTAGAGGAGGGAATTTTCGAAAATTCAACATATCTCCGTTATTAAACGTCGGATCGAATAATTGTATAAAACCCATCTTATTGAAAATTAAATTTACTATAAACAATGTTATATACATTTATTCTCTATCATGAATATTAACCAAGATATTTGCATTTTTAATTTTTGCCTGATAAACTGAGTTGAGATCGGCTGAAGTCAGTTCTATTCGGGACTTTCCTCCGAAAGCTAGTTCGGGCGTTTCCTTAACTGTTCGGCTCTAGTGAAATTAGTTTGAGACTCGTTTCTACAACTGTTATTAGTAGGCAGATTTCTCTATTGTAAAACTTCACTTTGGAAATCTGCTTATTTTACATAGCCCCTGCGTGACGGACTTTTTGACTATGGAGGGACTGGTGAATGGGCATTAAAATATATTGAACAAAACAAAACTAAAATAGAAAAATAATGTGAAGCCATGTATTTTATATATACAGATTTTATTATAACAGGGTATAAACAAGAACTAATTACAAAATAGTAGCACAAGTCCACAATTTATTGATGAGTAACTTTCAGAAATACATTATTTCTAATACTCCAAGTTTTATAGTGAATATACATTTTTGTATATGGTCAGAAATGGATATTATGAGAGAATGAAAGAAAAGAAATTGTAAAAGAATATTAAAACTATAAATCACGTTTTAGCAGATTTCCCTTAAGGGAAATCAGCTATTGAGGTCGTACTCATGACGCGAGTTTTGAAAAATTTCCTCAAATGTCCATCGATTCTACCCAGGAGATGACGAAAATGAGGTCCGTTCAAAATTATATATATATATATATATATATATATATATATATATATATATATATATATATATATATTTGTCTGTTAACGCTCTAGCGGTCGCAATTTTTGTTTAATCGTTACCAAACTTCATATTTAAGCGTTTTACGTAAAAAGAGAGATCAAGTTCGTTAATGGCTGAAATCGGACCAGTGGGACGGGGGGTTTAGAAGGGGGGATTTTTGAAAATTCAAAATATCTCCGTTACTATACGTCGGATCGAAAAATATTATAGAATCAATCTTATTGCAAATTAAATTTACTATAAATATTGTTATATGCATTTATTCTTTATCTTGAATATTAACTGAGATATTTGCATTTGTATTCTGCATGTGCTCGGCAGCAGTGGCTATGTTCGGAATTTCCGCCGTGAGCTCTGGCGGCCGTTTTTGTAATTATTCGTCCCTCTCGTGAATAGGTTTAGAGGTTACTTATTACTACATCTGTTATTAGGCAGATTTCTCTATTGTAAAACTTCATGTGGGAAATCTGCTTAGTTTACGCAGCCCCTGCGTGACGGACTTTTTTTCATATCTGATTCACTTTTCGTTGAAGTAAGTCTCTCTACTTGAATGCCCCCATCAGTAATAATAATAAATACATATTTTTGTTAATTTACTCTATTTATTATCGCAACATCTTCATTATTTATTATCCTATTTATAAAATGGATTTAGCAGTTATTTTCAGTTATGAAAACAAAAAGGAGGGGAAATATGATCAACAACATAATATACGAGTACTTTACAATTGACTTTCAAATACTTTGGTCTGTGCTTGCCCACGGGCATCCTTGAATGCGGTGTAGGATAAACATCTTGTAATAAATAGCACTTCTTTATCTCGAACGGTTACAGAGATGTTAGACTGGAATATCGATATTGACTCGGGATGCCTGACGATTATGACTCTCTTAGCTCCAGTCCAAATAAAGGTTAAAAAAAGTCCGTCAAGCAGGGGATGCGTAAACTAAGCAGATTCTCCAAGTGAAGTTATACAATAGAGAAATCTCCATGCGGGAGCCAAACAGTTGCGGAAACGGCCTAACTAGTTTTCGGTGGAAACAAATAAAACCGACCTTTGCCGATCTCATCTCCGCACACACTAAATAAAAATGGAAATATTTCGGTTATTATTCAAGATAAAGAATAAATGTACATAACAATATTTATAGTCGATTTAATTCTCAATAAGATTGGGTCTATACAATTTTTCGATCCGACGTATAGTAACGGGGATATTTTGAATTTGTTAAATCCCCCTAAACCCTCCTCCTCCTGGTCCGATTTCAGCCGTTAACGAACTTGATCTTTCTTTTTATATAAAACTCTCAAATACCGAGTTTGGTGACGATTAAACAGAAATTACGACCACTAGAGTGTTAACAGACGAATATATATATAAATACATATATAGTTTTGATCGGACTTCATTTTTGTCATCTCCTGGGTAGGATCGATGGACATTTGAAGAAACGTTTCGAAAATCGTGTCATGAGTGTGACCTCAATTGCTGATTTCCCTTGAGGGAAATCTGCTAATAGGTGCAGGTTCGATCCCCTCCCAGGGAAAATTTTATTTCAGCTCGCTTACAGAGCGAGCTAGTGTTACAGTGCTTCTGTATTAGCTGGAGTTAAAAAAAATCTGCTAAAAGTAGATACGTCTGACAGTCTGACAGTTATGAATCTCTTAGCTCTTGTCTATAGGCAGGCTGACAGGGTAAACTAGCCACAGGCCCCACAGGTACAACGGGGCCCGTCAGTCTACTGGAGACAATTCATTCCAGGTCCTCCTTGGATAACGGGGGTTGTACGTCTAGTTGATAACTCACTACGTAAAACCCTGATCACGAATTCCTCGAGTCTCGCTTGGGAGTAGCTAAGGGTCTTAAAGATCTATAATGCCAACCGAAAAAAAAAAATAAAAAAAAAAATAGTTTCTCCACAGATTAATCTTAGCAGTAGGTGGGATCACGTTTCAACTTCCGAATTTTTAAATACCTTTATATTTATTATGTGACAAAGCACGGACAATGCGGATAGTGTTATCTGCCTGTAATCAAAGGATTTTTAAAAGTTGAGGTGTTTGCCGTTTTCCATCCTCCCGTTCAATTATCATATCAATTTGAGCAAATTCTAATAACAAGCATAATTTATGTATATAAATTGTAATTTATTAGAACAGATAAACTGATTTCACATGACTGTCCATTATTTTCTTCATCTTGCAAATGGTGAATTTGGGTGTCAATTGCTTGTGAATTTACATATACATTGTAGGCGACATGCTGTCATTTTAATTAAATTTGCAGGAAACATGATGCAATAATGCCTGGAAATAATTTTATCAAAGTGAGGCTGGAGCATGCTTTAATTTTAATAAGTAATGACAGATTTAGCAGTATTTTCTTAGTAACACCCTGACACATTTTAGCTCTGTTTGATACAAGCCAAAATCACACGTTACATAACAACCCTCAGTGGGAAAGACATCCCACAAAATCCATTTAATATATATGTCACCGGCACGCACGAGAAATAACAGAGATTAAGCCCTGATAAAGAATTATTAAAAAGCTTAGACCAAAGACAATTTTACCAAATAAGATAACTATATTTCGCATTAATAATACATCATATATTTGGTTTATTTTATTTATTTATTACGTTTGTTAGGACGGGGCGGACGTGCGTTGTTGTTAGCTTTTGTGTTAATAATAAGAAAGCATTAGACTGAAATAAAATTAATAAAAGAGATAATTTCCTCATCTTGATTATTCCGAAGTATTTAATATTCTCTAGGACAAAAGAGGGTGAAATAATACAAGCTACTATTTGAGTTCTCCAAAGAATCAAAATATATTGAATAAGAAATAGAATATAAATAAACTTTATAGTAATGAGCCTTCTGATAGGTTAGAACAAAATGATGCTAATTTGATACAATTTAAACCTGATAAAATATAAACCTAGGACCTAGCCTTAAAACTAATGAAACAAACATTAACACTTATTGATAAATATGTGATGAAAACAAAGAAACTTTAACTTTATGAAAAATGGCTGTAAAACATAGAACACAATGGCTACCCTTTGTTGTGTTTGTAAACTTTAGCGGCAAGCCAAATACTATATATTCACTAGAAAATGATTGAAATGTCCTTTATCATGAGTACCCATTTGATTGTTCACGACGATAATGCTAGCATTATAGTAAAGAAAGAGGTTCCTCCAAGAAAAATACACTTTCCATGAGGCGGATTTTCCTTCCAGTGTTAATTGTGTTCCAAATCAGATTCCTACTTCTAACTGGTGGAAAATGTTAGCGGAGGCCTCTATCTTCGATGCGGGGATCCTTTCTGAATACAAGAGCTGCGGGAGCCGAACAATGTTCACCTTTTTGCGGAGCACAACCCAAGCACGTGCGTGACACTCGAGCTATAGAATCAACAATGGCTGCCCAGCCATAAAACGAGCGGTGCGTCCTGTACGCAACGCTCCAGTTTCCGCTCTTGGCCACCGCCTACGGCGACCTCCGGATGTACGGCCGGTTAGTGAACTAAGTAAGCGCGGGAAGAGACGTCTGAACAACGTTCATAATTGCCATTCTCTCTGCTTAGGTAATCTATTTATTACTCCATGCACAACTTGATACTCTATTTTACAGTATCGCATTATTTCTCAAATCTAAGGTTTTTCTCATTTCCGTACATTGTCTATTAGAATATAATAAAAGTTAACTCTTTTAAATCTTCGCAAGTACGTTGTAGAACTATTGTATTTTAATTCTATATCTATTAGGGTGGGCCGAAAAATTTTTATTTTTTTTTCTTAATGCTATACCGAAAACAACTTGTCTCTATTATGTGTTATCAAAATGCAACAAAGAAAAAAAATATATACCTAACCCCTAGCTAGCGCAACACACTTGAAATTTAGAAATTTCACTAAAATCATAAGTTTTTGTAATTATTTTTAAAGCACCTTAACAGTTTCATATTGGGCTGCTATAGTGATAGCCCTTTACAGTAGAGTTTTAAAAATACCATAAATAATTGGAAAAGTATAATTTTATTAATCTGAGGTAGCGCAACGGACATGAAAATGATGGGGCTGCCTGTTCGGGCGATGATTCAGCCGGGCTTCCCCTACTTATACTACCTCTACCCATAACGCACTACCATTTCATGTTATTTGTTACTCGGCAGTTTACGTCTGCAGACGCGTAGTCACTGTGAGTTGACGGTGCAAATTAAGTTGATAATTTATTGAGTGAAGTTTAAGTTTAAATTCGCGTGCGTGATGGCTGCTGCTAAGAAAATAACTGGCAGTGATTTTTATTGTCCATTGATTGGCTGCCCGAGGGAATTGCCTGTGAGTAAGCTTCCAACTTGCCAAGATGTCCTTACGAGCTGTTTCCACGAACAGTACCTTCTAGCATTAGAAAGTAACAAACCTGCTTGTTTCTCTCAAATATCTAATATTGTCGCTCCAAAAGTAAAAGCCCTCTTTGACAAAGCATCAATAACAACAGTGACGCCCTATTGAATTGTTCCATTAATAAATGCATACCACAATAGCTAACGTAATCTAATGAAGTCCTTTAAGCGTGACAAGGAAAAAGAAAAATACAAACAAAAATTGAGGAATTCAAGTAAAAGGCTTTATCACTCTTTGATGTATCTGCATGTAAATGTAAAATAGAATACTCCTGCAACTGCAAAAAGTCCCGGAGATCTGTGAGTGACCTTTATCAATTTCATGTCAATGTGAAAAAGATAAAAAAATTCCGGTGCTTGAACTTAAGTTTATGTATTTTCAAAAAAATCTTGGACAAGGAAAAATTGGAAATTTAGACAAGAAGGAGTCGAAAAAAATTACCAAAAGACTGCAACGTAAAGGAACAAAACATCAGGCTATGTCGTCTAAAATTTCATTAGTTTCTCATGAATCGCTGTGTGAAATTGGTAACTGAAGCGTCTTAAAAACTCGTTGGTGCCAAGAACAGAGATGGTTTCATACGAACAACGCTGCTATCAAGAGCTTCAATGCGAAGTTTTTCCAGCAAACAAGATTTCAAACTTACAAATATTTAAAGGACTATTCTAGAGAAGCACACTAAAATGTTGAAGTTTGGAAATTGGCAATTTGTATTTCACGATAAATTTTGTAATTAATAAACTCATTTGGAAAATGTAAATTGCCTATTTATTTTTTTTAATTGTTCCATCAACATTATATTTCTAAAAAAACACATGGGTAGTGGGTTTAAAAAATTAGATGCTGCACTGCACTACAGCCAGTTAGCACTCGAAAAGTGATCAATTTCCTATATTGAAGGCATTTGCGCTACCTAAAATTAAAAGAAATATATATTTTCAATAACGCATTGTGCTTTTATAGCTCTAATATAAATGATTTTCACTATAGCAGTTCAATATCTAGCTGTTTGGGTACTTTAAAAAAATATTGAAAAATCCTGTGATTTTAGTGAAATTTCGAAATTTCAAGAGTGTTGCGCTAGCTGGGGGTTAGGCATATATTTTTTTTCTTTCTTGCATTTTGATAACACATAACAGAGACAATTTTTTTCGGTATAGCATTAAGAAAAAAAAATAAAAATTTTTTTCGGCCCACCCTAATATCTATGGCTAACTATTAATATGTTTCAGATGCTTTCGAAAGTGTTTGATATATTGGCTGCTGTCAGTTAGTAATTCAGTCATATCGTGGGGAATGTAAAGGTTTTTACGTTGAATGGAGTCTGTCAAAATGTTTTTTATCGTTAGGTGCTTGTTGCAGTATTTTCATATAGTGTTGTCATTCCTTGTTGAAGAACAGACAACCCTATATGCAATTAATATTATATATATAAAACAAGATTGATTCTGTAACATTAATTTTCAAATTCCCACATTAAACCACCCCTATTCCTGGTCAGATTTCAGCCAATAACAAAAAATATCGAAAATGGAATAGATCAAATGAATATCTTCTAGACAAGAACGTAAACCCTTAATTGATGGCAAAATCGCAGAACGAATTTACATCTATCTCGTGTAATTAAGGTCCCTTGAAAACAATACTTGGTATTAATCCTTCGTGTATTTTTTTATATAATTGAGCATTCTTTATGATACATTGTTAGGAGGTGGGGTTTTTTGAAGTCTGAATACTAAAAATGCAATTATCTCGGTTATTACTAATAATAGGAAATACATGTACATAATAATATTTATAATTAAAATTAAAACAAGATGGGCTCTATACAATTTTTTGAGCTGAAGTATAATAACTGAGGTACCGTGAATTTTCTACATTAACCTTCTCTAAACCCCACCTTCCCCCTCCCCGATTTCAGCCGTTAACGAACATGATCTTCAATTTTACTTTAACGCTTATTTATCGAGTTTCGTAACGATAAAACAAAAATTGAGAGGTAACATACAAATATATATGTATTGACATATATCATTTTGAACAGACATAATTTTAGTAATCTACTAGAGCAAGGCGTTGGCGTGAAGTGCGCCAATGGGTATAACAAGACCACCGCTGTTTGAGGACTTGGATTGTTGCCTAATCCTTTACAATCAAGTTATGAGTTTTATTTTGACATTATGTATGTTTTTGTTCTTTGTAGGGATTGGCAGAGCTGTTTTTTTTTTCTGTTACGGAAGTTTTGTTTTATATTTTGGTTATTTTTATTATATTTTTTTGTATTTTCTATTATTATTTTTTTTATTAATATTATACTTCTTGTGTTAAGTCTAGGTTAGGGTATGTCTTAAATGTGTTAGGCAAGCTTAGACGAGTCACCCCAGCAGGGGGTAGGCTTATAAGTTTTGACTCGTAGGGTCAAAGCGTGTAGCGAGCCCAATTGTATAGGCTCTGTTAATTTATTTATTTTTTTATGTTTGTAATATTATTTTCTTAATGGAGTATTTAATGTAATGACATAAATTATCGCAAATAAAATTTATATGTAGGATCATTGTAAATTTGAGGAAATTTACCGAAAATCGAGTCATATGTACAACCTCAATAGCTGATTTTTCCTTATAAGAAATCTGCTAAAATCACGTAGTAAATATACTTTGAAATGCTAGGAAGTTGTTTTAGTCTGTAATTTATTCTGGACTGTTAAACAATTGTTTTGGATGACGATATTTAATGCCATTCATTCGAACTTCCGGCCACAGTCTCTTGCTTCTCATACATTACAATAGAATTATTTGAACGGAACAGGGAATCTTTTTGTATTTCCCGAGAAAAGTAGCTTTGGCAACAAGTATTATTTTGCGTTAAATGACATTATAGGAATTGAGAATTTATTCGGAACAGTAACTCCGTCAAAGGTTATAGTTCTATGAATGAAAGACCCACCTTCAAAGAGAGCAGTACTTGAGATATTACAGATTTTCTACTTCGTCCAGGAATAAATTGTGTTCCTATTTTTGGATAGTGAATCAACGTAATGATATAAAATAATCCGAAAGTAAATACTTCCCCACTATGAACTGAAATTAGATTCTAATTTAATTTAAATTGAAAACAAAAAGGACAAAAAATAACTAGTCAATTATAAATCTACTATCGAGATTTATCGTTACAGAAGGAAGAAGTTATTCTTCTTGAGGCAAAAGGGAAATCCTAGTCAGTGGGAGAGTCGATGTAATGGCGGTAAAATATTCAATTTAAGGTGGAGCGATCCGAAGGGGGAAGGGGGGCTTTGAGAACAATTTAATTAAAAAAACCTCGAACTAATTGTGGGCTCTTGAGCATTTCCACTTTCCAATATTCATTGGCTGATTGTGTTCCAAGTTACTTTGCCAAGCTCATTTGTCATCCTGTTAGTAGCATCTTACTTCTTTCCCATTCTCTAATCACGCTCCAAACAAAATATATTAATAAGGAATTACCATTAATAAGGGATTATTTAGAAATTAAATTATATCGTGTAATTAGACCAAAAGACAGTGGTCAATTGCTTCACGTTAAAAGGATTTTTCTTCCTCGATTTTATTTAATTAGATAAGTATTATGTCTGATTCACAGCAGATTAAAAGAAATCAGCTATTGAGGTTGTACTATATATAGATATACTATTGTAAATTTAATGTTCTATGTCGCTATTTACATGTTTTTTCTATCTTCTATATTAACCAATGTAGGGATTATTTAAGATTTCTGCCTTCATTAAACCCCCACTTTCAGTCATCGCACGTTAAGAGTAAACCAATATACCATGAACCGTCTTATTTCAAGCTTAAATTCCCAATATTGTGTTCAAAAAATCTACATGCATTGTGTTCTAGATGAGATACGTGCAAATACGTTCTGATAACCCTCTCTCTCCGTCTTTTGTTCTAAGATTACCAAAATTAGAATGATTGAGATTATTCAGATTCATTATAAATTACAGTACTAGAAATAAATAGTTTTCAATAAAGTTAGTATTATAATCAGATATATTTATGTAATTGTTTTTCATTCCGATGGAGAATATTTTTATTTATCTGTTCAGTTATGAGAGGTTGGATGGCCTGTTTGTTTACAATTCAGACGCTTCCTGTTGTTGTTACGAAAATGAAAATGACTGAATCATTTCTTATTATCATTTATATTTATTCACTCAGTATTCACGATGGTGTTAAGTGTTATCAGTATGTAGATTAATCTATTGTAAAACTTCACGAGGGAAATCAGCTTTGATTACGCAGCCTCTGAGTGACGGACTACTCAACTCCTCAAGGTGGTTCACGTTAAGACCAACATCAATCAAGAGCAATTTTCGTCGTCGTTATCACCAACCATATCTATGTCTTAATCATTATTATGGACCGGCAAAGATAACTTTGAAAATGTGTATGACATAAATGGAGACAACATGGAAAAATAAGATAAATGGAAGGTGCAACGATGATTTAAATGACAGTTGTTGTCTTGGCTAGGAAATAATAATGACCCACAACAGCGATGAAATTTGAAGTTTCCCTGCAGGATTCAATTTCTAGTCTCTGAGGATGGTTGTCTAAACCCCTGAAAGCAGCTAAGTTTTGTAAATTTAGGTTATGAAAGCTCGTGCATCTCTTTAATCTCATCTGATATGAAAAATGGCAAAGTTAAGTTAAAAATGATGGGTACAGACGATAAAATGTCTTATAGTACAGTTGGTGTAAAAAAAAAAAATGGCCGATGAAGTTGTTATGGTAATGACATCAATATGGTTTTTGGAGGATACATGAAGCGTACTTCATTGATTTTTCATGTACCAAGGGACATGATATCAAATATGATGGCGACTACAATGTGTGGAGAGGTCAGGAAGTGAAGGATATGATTGGACACAGAAGTGTAAAAGACCTGAAGAGGACCTAAATGAAAGACCGTTTCATCTGCATTTTACTGAACTAGTAATGAAGATTATAACGATAATCGAAGTCTCCTGATACTGCCTGTTCCATAGTAATTTCTATCAACCTTCCAATAGTGGTCCTGTATAGGTTCCTCAGAACTCAACTCCTCCTTCTCAACTCAACTCCTTCAAGCATTACGGTTACCTGTATGATACATTAAAACTTCACCATGGAGTCATCACACACATGAGTCCTTTCAATTATCAGTATATGATATTTTTTAGAGGTTCTTAACACTTCTAGCCATACAGTCCAGGTTAAATTATCATTCTCTTTAGGATGACACGCCTCCTCAAGTTTCCTCAATTTTTAGCCATTTTCTTAATTGAAAGTACTGGGACAATTAAGCATTTCAATGGGTTCACTTTGAATTCCTAGAATGTTGTAGGTTTATAGAAACACTCTACTACTGAGAATTTAGTTACTTAACTACGAATTTCTTAAAGGATCCCAGGTGCATAAATTGTCCATATATATATATATATATATATATATATATATATATATATATATATATATATATATATATGCACATATATTCAGTTTATACTTTTCCGTAATATGATTTATGCTTTAAACTGGTTTTGATTATAGTTTATGATATAAACCTGGGTGGTAATATGCAGATAACCCACCCCAATTATAAATAGTAACAAAAAGTGGCTTGCTTTCTTGTCACTAGATTTTCACTAATGTTTTAACATTGTCTTTCTTGATAAATGTTGCTATATTTTCATAAGTTTTTTTATTAAAAGTTATTAGGTATGCCGGTATGCTCTTGTTATCAGCGTGGTTCAGGTTCGCCATGTGAGGGAAATTAAATGGGCCTTTTCTCTTAAACGATTTCTCTAAACATTTCTTCTCCGACTTCAAACACTGAATGCCCTGATTTCTTGAAGCTCCCGTGATCAAAAGTAATTGATCACTTGAGTTTCTGTATCAAGAAGAACATATCTGCTGTAACATAATTATCAAAGATATTTGATTACTGTGTATTTCTGAACCAAATCGTTCCATTCATGATGTGTTTGGGTCATACTTATAAAAACAAGTCCAACTGGAGTAAATGTAATAAATACATTTTTAAAAATGTATATAATAAAAACAAATTATAGCAATAAATCCGTCTTACTTCAGAAGCATTTGCCCTGGAAGAAACGGCATCGAAGGGTGAGAGAAAGGAAATGGATAAAGTGCAAGATCTGACTAGAAATTCGGACCAAAATAAAAAGTCCTTCACGTAGGGGCTGCGTAAACTAAGCAGATTTCCCACGGAAAGTTTACAATAGAGATTTCACGAGAGCCAAACACTTAAGGAAACGGCCGAACTAGCTTTTGACGGAAACTCACGACTACACCCGCAGTTAGTCGAATTTATCTCGTCCGTTACAGCAAACAATAAAAATGCAAATATCTCGGTTACTATTCAAGATATAAAATAAATGTATATAACAATAATTATAGTACTTTTAATGTGCAATAAGATTGATTTTATACAAATTTTCGATTTGACCTATAGTAACGGAGATATTTCCAATTTTCGAAAATCCTTTCCTCTAAACCCCTCTTCCCACTCGTTCGATTTCTGCCATTAACGAACTTGATCTTTAATTTTACATAAAACGTTTAAATATCGAGTTTGGTAACGATCAAGCAACAAATGCGACTGCTAGAGCGTTATCAGACAAATATATATATATATATATATATATATATATATATAAAATTTTGAACCGACCTCATTTTCATCATCTCTTGGGTAGAATCGATGGACATTTGAAGAGTTTTGAAAATCGCGTCATGAGTACGACCTCAAAAGCTGATTTCCCTTCAGGAAAATCTGCTTATAAAGCTTGTTTCGTCATTGGAAATGGATTCCCACAGAATGAGAGATGGCCCAAGCGATACACCCGAGAAAACAAGATGGACAGTGAGCTTGGACCTCTGAAGTAGCACGAAAGGCTGACCTCTCACCACCAACGTTCATGGTAGAATAGTCAGGGAGGGGTGCAATGGTTCCTGAATCGAAACCATGCCATAATCCTCTAAATATAAATTATACGACAAGTAACAAGAAATGTATTTTATTTCCACTTAAAAATAATTATCCTGCGTAATGATAATGGAAAAATATTTTAATTAGCAAAAAATTAAGAACAGTTTGAATTAGAATGTGTGTGGGTTATTTTCCAACACAAAGGTTGGCGTATATGGCAGCCATCCCCTTCTAGGAATATATCTAAAAGTAAAAGCTTTCATTCATCTTCTTTCTCCGTAAAGAGCAGTAAGTTCTTTCTGGTGAATACCTTTGAAGTGTTAGAGGAACTCAACAAGAATTGGCCATTCCAAGTGGCTCATTTTAGAATAACGACGAGCATCGTATTAATAAAAATCAAATTAATAAAAAACTTATTCTATTAAATTAATTTCTCAAACAGATGTTAACCTGGGTGGGATAAGTCATTCCTACAAATATTTTATATCCCAACTTCTCCACTCCAACTTTTCAACTTCCTAAATCTTTAATGTTCATAAAAGGATAACTATTTTAGCAGATTTCCCTTAACGGAAATCAGCTATTGAGGTTGAACTCATGACGCGATTTTTGAAAAACCTCACCAAATATCCATCGATCCTACGTAGAAGATGACGAACATGAGGTCCGTTCAAAATTGTATATATATATATATATATATATTTGTCTGTTACCGCTCAAGCGGTTGATATTTTTTATTGATCGTTACCAAACACGATTTATAAGTGTTTTATGTAACAAGAAAGACCAAATTCGTTAACGGCTGAAATCGGACTGGGGGGCGAGGCAAGGGCTAAAAGGGGAGGTATTTCGAAAATTCTAAATATCTTCGTTAAATTAATGCAAGGGTAAAATACCGCTTTTTGACATATTAACAAAAGCTGTTATACTCTGAAGCATTTTATTTGATGCCTAAATACCAAATATTGTTCTCATCGAACTTTTACGTTTTGATATAAATGCAATTACTGGGAAATCTGCTTAGTTGGCAGAGTTTTTCGTGATCTCCTTTAGGATCGATTGCCATGTTAAGAGTCGGATCGAAAAATTGTATAAAATCAATCTTACTGTAAGTGTAATGCTCTATAAATGTTGTTTTCTCTATATTCAATATTAACCAAGATATTTCCATATTTTAGTTTCTGGCCTTCAGTGGCCCACTCTTAATCATGCCATATTAACTATAAGCTGTTATACCATAAACTACATCATTCCAAGGTTAAAACCAAATTTTTTTTTTTATTTATTTATACAGGAGCACCCGCATCTTGGCGATTTGGCTCAAAGTTTCACAATGTAAAATGAAAACAAAATTATAGAAAAATAACAAAAACTGAAACAACAAATAAAAATTTAATACAACAATTAATCATTAAATACTAGTAATAAAGACAATTAATAAACATAAGACATAAACAAACATAAATAAACATTAGATAAACAAACATAGATAAACATTAGACTAGTAATAAAGACAATAATTTAAAATGGTTTTAATAAAAAAAGTATGTTATTCCTATATACTAGTACATTTATATTTTTTTTTATTTAGTTTTGTACCCCATAGCGATGGTGATTTGCATTATTAGGATGATATATTTACTCCTTCATGTGCTTACCTTTTTTTGTACTTTTAGATTATAGAAAATATTTCTTTAATATCTGATTCTTTCTCATATCCGTACTTTGTCCAAAGAATATAATAAAAGTTAACCCTTTTAAATCTTTTTAGGTATGTTGTAGACCTATTCTATTTTGTATTATATGTTTTTGTAAATGTTGATGTGTTTTAGATATGTTATTATTTATGGAATATATTGGCTGCTGTCCAATGCAAACCAAATATGGTATTCATTGAACTATTACTTTGTGAGACACGTGCAAATACGTCATTTGATGGCGTCATCACGTAAAGATTATTCGTTCTTTTCTCGAAATGTTTATGCCATATATACCATGCTCTATATATAGCCAGTTTATCCGACACTAAAGATTATATTTGTTGTTAGCTGAAATCCGACCTCGAATAGTGGCGGTTTAGAGAGGCTAAATTAGAAAATTCCAATTATCTCCTTTATAATGAGTCGGATCATAAAATGTTCTAGAACCAATCTTTTTAAAATTTTGATTTTCTACAATTGTTGCTCTATGCATTTTTGGTTACTCAAGTTTTAAGCAAGCTGTACGTGCTGTCTGGCTTCAGTGGCCCCTCCCCCTTCTACTCATCGGTTTTTTATTTATAAAATAGGAATACGTGGTGATACAAGATCACAAGTGTTATAACAGCACTTGGAAAATCTACTTAGTTTACGCAGCTCCTGCGCTCGGACGTTTTTATAATAAAAGAGTTTTTTTTTTTTTAATTTATGCGTTTTTGCCCTTTCAATATCGCCCTCTTGCGATATTCATATAAGGCTTTTATTTCATTCTCATTTGAAACTAATAACTCTGATTTTTTTTTTACATAAAATATTAACTGGGTAAAAAGAAGAGAGTAGAATGTGATATGTCATCTCCATACATCAGGTAGAAATATGTTTACTTTCCCCAGCATGGCAGACTTTATATAACTTGCTTCCTGAGATTCTCGAATTAACTTCATTGGAAAAGGGATCATTACTTCCAACCAACTCTAGAGAGAGTCATTAATATTCATTATAATAACCGAGTAGACTTAGGTAGTATCTTAGCAATGCATATTATTTTTCTTAGCATAACCATAACGTTATATTTCTCATACCTGTTTCTTTTAAACATGTTCTCATACACTTATTTTTTTCTTTATTTCTTGTCTGAAAAAAGTCATTTTGCTTGAAATCAAAATGTATAAAACATACATAAAATCCAACATAAGTAAAACCATGAATGCCAAAGGTTAATTATAGTGAATTTTGTGTATAAAAAAATGTTAGAATATTGTTTTACCAGATGCATTTTCTTGGGCGTCTACCAGTTTATAATAAAACCAGTATTTCCTTCTCGTTTTGCAACAAAAACTGAACTTAGAGTTATTGAGGCACGATTTATTACAGACATACAGGATTGCTTTGATCAGTAAAATTCTTGAAGAGGTGAATGGTTATGGACCAGTCTCGAAATTTCTTTTTCAAAAAAAGGAAGACACCCAATTTTAGTATTTTGACATATGGGAAATCGGGTGTTGAGGTCGCACTCAAGACACAATTTCTGAAAAATTTCCAACGGTCATACTTAGGAGCTGACGAGAATGTGGTGCGTTCAAAATTGTGTATGTAAATATATATATGTGTGTGTATATATATATATATATATATATATATATATATATATTTGTCTGTTAACGCTCTAGGAGTCGTAATGTTATTATCCAGGTTGATAACGATAACAACGTTATCAACCTGGATAATTAAACGATTTGTGTAAAAAATAAATTTCGAATCGAACTTGCCACTCTAGATATACCACGTGAGATTAAATCCAACGCTTTAACTCGCATTGGCTAGCCTGAGCCCGATTACATTATAAACATTTGCCTAGTTGAGAATCGAACTCGCCACTCTAGGTTTACCACGTAAGATTAAAGCCAACGCTTTAACTCAAATTGCTAACTTGAGCCCGATTACATTATAAACATTTGCCTAGGTTGGAATCGAACTTGCCACTCTAGGTTTACCACGTAAGATTAAAGCCAACGCTTTAACTCAAATTGCTAACTTGAGCCCGGCTACATTATAAACATTTGCCTAGGTTGGAATCGAACTGGCCCTCTAGAGTCACCAGTTGAGATTAAAGCAACGCTTTAACTCTCATCGCTAACTTGAGCCCGATTACATTATAAACATTTGCCTAGGTTGGAATCGAACTTGCCACTCTAGAGTTACCAGTTGAGATTAAAGCCAACGCTTTAACTCACATTGCTAACTTGAGCCCGATTACATTATAAACATTTGCCTAGGTTGGAATCGAACTTGCCACTCTAGAGTTACCAGTTGAGATTAAAGCCAACGCTTTAACTCACATGGCTAACCTGAGCCCGAGTACTTTATAAACATTTGCCTAGGTTGGAATCGAACTCTCCACTCTAGAGTTACCAGTTGAGATTAAAGCCACCACTTTAACTCACATGGCTAACCTGAGCCCGAGTACTTTATAAACATTTGCCTAGGTTGGAATCGAACTCTCCACTCTAGAGTTACCAGTTGAGATTAAATCCAACGCTTTAACTCGCATTGGCTAGCCTGAGCCCGATTACATTATAAACATTTGCCTAGTTGGGAATCGAACTTGCCACTCTAGAGTTACCAGTTGAGATTAAAGCCAACGCTTTAACTCGCATTGGCTAGCCTGAGCCCGATTACATTATAAACATTTGCCTAGTTGGGAATCGAACTTGCCACTCTAGAGTTACCAGTTGAGATTAAAGCCAACGCTTTAACTCGCATTGGCTAGCCTGAGCCCGATTACATTATAAACATTTGCCTAGGTTGAAATCGAACTCACCACTCTAGATTTACCATGTGAGATTAAAGCCAAAGCTTTAACTCCCATGGCTAACCTGAGCCCGATAACATTATTAACATTTGCCTAGGTTGAAATCGAACTCACCACTCTAGGTTTACCAAGTGAGATTAAAGCCAACGCTTTAACTCCCTTGTCTAACCTGAGCCCCGAGTGCTTTATAAACATTTGCCAAGGTGGGAATCGAACTCGCCACTCTAGATTTTCCATGTGAGAGTAAGCCAACGCTATAACTCACATGGCTAACCAGAGCCCCAAGGACTTTATAAACATTTGACTAGGTTGCAATAGAACTCGCCACTCTAGGTTTACGACATGAGATTAAAGCCAACACTTTAACTCACATGGCTAACCTGAGCCCTATAATATCATAAACATTTGCCTAGGTGGGAATCGAACTCGCCTCTCTAGATTTACCATGTGAGATTAAAGCCAACGCTATAACTCACTATAAATTTATTTATTACAATTATATTTTGTTTAATATTTTTTACTTGATTTCCTGATTGTCCAACGTGACTCTTTTTTCTTTTTCTAATTTTATAGTTTCTGAAATTATTTTTGGATTCTATCTTTTGTTTGTTCCTTTGTTGTGTTCGATTTCTGTTTTTGTGGTCCACTTCTGTTTTTCGTTTCATTTCGGTTTTCTGTTCCATTTTGGTTTTCTATTTCTGTTATCGTTCCATTTTGGTTTTCTATTTCTGTTTTCTGTTCCATTTTGGTTTTCTATTTCTGTTTTGTGTTCCATGTCTGTTTTTGGTTTTCCATTTTGTTTTTGTGTTCCATTTCTGATTTTTGTATTCCATTTTGTTTTTGTGTTCCATTTCTGTTTTTGTGTTCCATTTTAGTTTTTGGTTTTCCATTTTTAAAATAAATAAAAAATATAACTCACATGGCTATCCTGAGCTCCGAGTACATTTTAAACACGAAGATTCGGAGAATTATACGGAATATTGTCTAGATATTCTGCACCAAGCATTTCCATGGAGAGCTAATCTTTGAGATTTGGAGTGGATAAATCAAATTATACGGGCCAAAAGCAGAGTAAATCCACATTCGCCAAATAAAGTCAGCTCTAAAACTCCTTCTAATCCAAATCCGCACAATGCATATTTCAAAGGATGATTAAAATACCCATTCCATCGCCTCTCCCCACCGTCGGCCCACAGAAGAACACAGAAGATTTGTTTAATTTCCAAATAATTTCACCGGCGGAATGGTTTATCCTTGCTCGTGGAAGAAAGGATTTGGATACAAGGGCTGAGGGAAGTAGGATTATCCTCATTGTAGGACAAACGAGGCCGACAAAGGAACCTGGAACACAATCAGCCAATGAATATTGAAAAGAGGGAATCTCCCCGAGGGCTCTCAATTAGTCTGTGGTTTCTTTAATTTAATTGTTCTCCAAGCCCGGCTCCTTCAGCTGCCCTACCTGCCATTGATTACATTTCTCTCATTACACTGGATTAATTCCAGAAATGGAACTGACATTATAGCCCTCTCCGACAATAAAGTCACTTCAAAGTAATGTAACTTGGCAGTATTTTTATGAAATCCAAATTATTCTAGAAAAAATAAAAGTCCACCAAGCAGGGGCTGCTTAAACTAATCAAGTTTTCCACGCGAAGGTTTACAACAGATAAATCTACATACTGGTAACACCGCCATGAATAAATACAGACGGTTTTGAGAAATATTTCAGTCAATTTACAAGTTAATAATCTCTACAACGGAAAAGCGTCTGAATTGTAAACAAACCGGTCTGCCAACCTCCCGAGCTGAATAGGTAGATAGAAATATTCCATTAGAAAACCATTAATGAGATTTATCTGAATATAACATATTAATTATATTTTCATTGAACGTATTTGCATATATCTCACAAAGTAAAAGTTCAATGAAAACAAAATTTGGTATTTAACCCTGTAATGAAGTGGATCATGATATAACAGCTTATTAAGGCATTTGTAAAATTTCATAAAAGAAAATGCTTATATAACAAATACAAAGCTAAAAAGTTAGCACCATAGTGGAATGATGGACTATCAAAACTTAGGAAGGAAACCAATAGACTACGTAGATTATTCAATAAACCTCATTTAAACGCTGATCAAAGAAAGAAGATTTTGAAGAGATATTGATAAAAAACGCGAATATATGAAAGAAATTAACCATGGACATGGGCTTATAAATTTGCAGCTAACAAAATAAAATAAGACGGAATAACTACTCAAATTTTCCAAACTGTGGCTCAAGAGTATAAGGAATTCATTAAAACAATATATTGTATGAGTTGCCAATATTCTATATTTCCAAAAATATGGAAAATATCGAAAATGATTTTGCTAAGAAAACAAGGTAAACAAAAAAATGACATTGCTTTTTTAAGGCCAATAAGCCTAATAAACCCAGGAGGAAAAATATTAGAAAAAATTATAAATAATCGCCTTTCGCATTATTTATACTCCAACAGTTTGATGAGCGAGCATCAATTTGGATTTACTCCCCAAAAAGGTCCTATAGAAGCTATAAATAATACAGTAAATTTTATAAAAGCATCTCAAGAAAAATTCCAGAATTCATTACTAGTTTCGCTTGATATCTACGGGGCATTCGATCACGCATGGACCCCATCAATATTAAATTCATTAAGAGAAAAACGATGTCCAAAAAATATTTTTTATTTAGTAGCCAATTATTTATTATTATTATTTATTAACGTCCACTTTTTGCAACTTAGGCTAATCGGGACGGGTTGCCAATTATTTAAGAAATAGAGTAATAATTCTAGAAACCAACAATTACTCCATGAGTAAAATACAAACTGCAGGAACACCTGAAGGATCAGCCTGTTCCCCTCTTTTATGGAACTTAATCGTGGATCAATTATTACAAATACCACTACCTCCCAACTGTAAAATCATAGCATTTGCTAATGATATCATTTTATTAGTAACATCAATGGATTTCAAACAGCTGGAACATGATACAAATAAAGTTTTGAAGGAAATTAATGGTTGGGCCATAAATAATAAACTAACATTTAATCTAGGGAAATGTAAATATATAATTTTCTCCAGAAAAATAAATAGAAATATTCCTGAATGAAACATTATTATTGAAAATTATAAAATAAATTCTGTCCAAGAATTAAAATATTTAGGAATAATAATTGATAATAAATTAAGGTGGAATCACCATATAGAATATTTACAAAATAAATTATTAAAATTAATTAATTCGTTATCAATTGCAGCTAAATCAACATGGGGGCTCCAATCTGGAGCATTAAGTGTAATTTACAAAGGTGCTATTTTACCGGCATTAACCTATGCAATACCAAAATGGAAAACAGGCTAAAATAAGAAATATAATGTTAAAAAGCTCGAGAGGGTTCAAAGGCTCATTGGAATTAAAATAATAAAAGGATATCGCACTATATCATTTGAAGCTACATGTGTCTTGTCCAATTTGGTCCCTATTACTATAATAGCGGAAGAATATACTGACAGATATAACATACTAAAACTACACCAAACTACTAATAAAATAACAGCCGAAGAAGTAGAATACCCGGTACCTTACATGAATTGGACACATCCTGGATTAACACCCGACATTGTAATTATTACTGAAAATACAAATCACTCATACCAGTATACAATTTACACAGACGGTAGCAAAGATGGACAGGACACAGGAGCTGCCTTTATCATTTTTGTAAGAAATAAAACTGATGATGTTATAAAATGTAAAAAATTTAAATTAGGCCACCATTGTACTAATAACCAGGCAGAAATTATTGCCGTCTTACAGGCTCTAAAATATGTAAATGAAATGGTCTTGCCACCAAACACTTACATTCTACTACACACAGACAGTCAAATGCTTTTACACAAACTAGACAACATGACAAACCACGACGAACATATAGAACAAATACGCCATAATATAACACAATTAAAAAACAGACGGACTTTCATTCACTTTAAATGGGTCAAGGCACACGCAGGAATTACGGGCAATGAAATAGTCGATATCCACGCCAAAAGTGCCTCTAAAAGTAGTGAAGAGGTAATTTACAATAAAATTACTCCAACTGTGTTAAAATCTTTACTGAGAGAAAAAAGTAGTAATTTGTGGCAACAGAGATGGAATCAAACAGATAAAGGATTACATCTAAAATTATATATCCCTATTTTAAAACCCAATATCCCACTATCCCAACATACATTTTATCTCACACAAATACTAACTGGACATGGAAATACAAACTCTTACTTATACAGATTCAAAGTTACTGACTCAAATACTTGTGAATGCGACAGTTACGCTGAACAGGCATTCACCCACCTAATTTATGAATGTAGACTGACTCAAGACATACGAAGACAGTTAAAGGATCTTATTCCCGGATGGCCTATCAGTCCTGATATTTTATTTTCAAAACACATACATGTATTAAAAGAAATATCCTACAATATCCTTAAGCTGAGAGAGGAAAAAATAATATAAAATTAATATTTAGTCATTTTTATTGGTTATTTAATTGTACTATTTAATGTTTTTGTTTATTTTATCAAGTTTAATTTTTATAATCTTATTTACATTTAATATGTGTATATATTATTATATAAAAAATGTTAAAATTTTGACAAAATGCACATATAATGCAAATATGCATGGGATGTGCAGAAAAATAAAATCCCTCCACATAGGGTTACTATGTAGAGGAAATAAATAAAAAAAAAAAAAAATAACAGCTTATTATTAATATGGCATGAGTAGGAGCGGGGGATTACTAAAAGTGGAAACTATAAAATCCTAATGTCTCGGTTGATATTCATGATACCGAAAATATGTTTAGAACAATATTTATAGATCATTCAATTTGCAATAAGATTGATTCTGTACAAATGATTTTTCGATCTGACTTAGGGTAAAGGCGATATCTCGATTTTTCGAAATTCCCCACCTATAAGACCCCTAGTCCGATTTCAGGCATTAACGAACTTAATCTGTATTTTCACATAAAACGATTAAATATCAAGTTTGGCAACTACCAAA
Organism: Riptortus pedestris; assembly: GCA_019009955.1. Classification (NCBI taxonomy): domain Eukaryota; kingdom Metazoa; phylum Arthropoda; class Insecta; order Hemiptera; family Alydidae; genus Riptortus; species Riptortus pedestris. The sequence goes on from CM032228.1 coordinate 66,591,500, forward strand.
CAAAAATTGCAACCACGTTAACAGACAAGCATATATGTGTGTGTGTGTGTGTGTGTGTGTGTGTGTCTGTGTGTGTGTGTGTGTGTGTGTGTGTGTGTGCGCGTGCGAGCGTGCGTGCGTGTGTGTGTATACAATTTTTGACGGACCTCATTTACGTCATCCCCTGGGTAGGTCGATGGACAATTGAAGACATTTTTCGAAAATCGCGTCATGCGTACTACCTCAATAGCTGATTTCCTTTAAGATAAATCTGCTAATAGCAACATTTGTGTACGATGAGAATGAAATTTTCGCTGAATATCAGTGCTGCCAAATCCAATTTTTGGATAATTCTGATTTTCAAATTTATTTATTTCAATCTTGATAGTCAGGATCCAAATTTTGAACGAATACTTCTATTATTCTCAGAAGCAAGATCTGAAGATCTGTGCTATGATAACAACAACCTATAACCGCCTGTTCCTAAATACAATACAATACTTCAGTAGCAACAAATGCGATTTCTCGGCACCTTCAGGACAATAGTTTTTATACTTCTGCAAGAAAGGCCATATCCCAAACATATTTCCCCTTCTCAAAATGCTTTTTGAATGTTTAAATTCATTCGTTAGTAAATTAATAAAAAAGTCCGTCACGCAAGGGCTGCGTAAACTAAGCAGATTATGCGCGTGAAGTGTAACAATAGATAAATCTACATACCCGTAACAAAACACCACTATGAATATTAAGTGAATAAATACAAACAATAATAAGAAACCTCCGACGGATAGCATCTGAAATGTAAAAAAACAGTTCTGCCAACTTCTTACCGGAAAGAAAACCAATTACTGTAATATATCTGAATATAACGTATTAATTTGATTGAAAACTATTTACTATATCTAGTACTGTAATTTATAATGAATCAGAATAATTTTTATCTAAACCAGTCAAATTTAAGTAGTCCAAAACTTAAGAAGGGGGGCGTTCACCAGAAAATATTTGCGTGTATCTCGTATAATAAATGTATCTTGAAAACATTATTTGGTATTTAAGGTTCGGATGATGTGGTTTATTACAGAACCGAGTATTGTTTGTGTAACATCAGTAGAAGTGGGGGTTTGCTGAAGGCTGAAAAGTGAAAAATGCAAATATCTCGGTTAATATTCAAGATAGAGTGTAAATTAAATTTAATTTGCTTATAAAATAAAATAACATTCTATACATTTTTTTCGATCAGACGTATAGTAACGGAGTTATTTCGAATTTTCTAAATTCTCCCGCTCTATACCCCCCCCCTCCCACTGGTCTGATTTCAGCCGTTAACGAACTTGATCTATATTTCTACATAAAACGACTAAATATCGAGTTTGGTAACGATTAATCAATAATTGTAAATGCTAGAGGGACAACAGAAATATATATATATATATATATATATATATATATAAACAGTTTTGAACGGACCTCATTTTCGTAATCTCCTAGGTAGAATCGATGGACATTTGAAGAACAATTCCGAAAATCACGTGCGAGTACCTCAATAGCGGATTCCCCTTAAGGGAAATCTGCTAAAAAAACGATTAAGGAAGAAAGTATGCCATTTAAGGTTTACCAATTTTAATACTTTAATATTTAATAATGAATTCACTATTAGCAATGTATAAAACACACTTTTGGCATTTATATTAATGAAACTCGTCATTCAATGCTTTTTTGTGGCAAAAATCAAACAGCTTATAACCTTCATATTGAGTTTTCTAAGGAAAATAGAAAAAAAAAATCATAACTGCTTTTATCCAATTAATTAATTTGATCTTTTCACGAAGGACACAAAAAAGGACGTATGCACTTTTTCTTTATGCCCAAAATATACGGTTAAATAAGGATTTTTGTGTTTTTGTAGTCAACTTAATTAATTCATCACTCCTAACCTTGATTTTTCTGAAAGATATTTTTGGGAGATATTAACTCCCGCAGCATTCGTATAGAGTGAAATCTACAGTTTTTTTTCCTGTTACAATACCAGAAGGTAACAATATTCTCCTTTATTCCTTCTCCAAATTGTATTCAATACTGGACCTATTATAGCTACAAGAACATAAGCTCATTCTTCAAAGTTTATCTAGATGACCATCATCATCCATATATTGTAACCATCCATGAGTTCTAGTTCGACTCAAAGTTTGTGCGAGATGGGGACTTTTTATACTTTTGTCATGTTAATAATTTTACCTTCTTTTATTGTACCCCCAATTACTCATTTACTTCAATTCTTTACTTATAAATCCAGAGCTAAATGTGAGTTATATCCAGTATTAGAGCTACCAGTGGGCAGACAAATTAGTTCAGACTATGTATGATTTCAATTGACTTTAACCTCGAATTAAGCCGAGATCTCCGTTTTTAAGTCTGAAATTACTATATTACTTAGGACTACCTGAGATTCCTTAAAACTTTGATTCAAAGCAGTGTATTCCATTGAAGTGTAAATACTCATATAAAAGTAAGTTACATTAGTTAGCCGAACAACACATAATAACAGAACATTCTGAACATCAATAAAATAAGAAAATATTTTTTATGTTTTAAAGCTATTATTTTATCTCTATACTTAGTAGACGAATATATTTTAGCAGATTTCCCTTAAGGGAAATCCGCTATTGATGTCGTACTCGAGACCCGATTTTCGAAAAAAAATTCGAATGTCCATCGATCCTACCCAGGAGACGACGTTCAAAATTATATATATATATATATATATATATATATATATATATATATATATATATATATATGTGTGTGTGTGTGTGTGTGTGTGTCTGTTATCGCTCTAGCAGTCGCAATTTTTGTTTGATTGTTACCAAACTCGACATTTAGCCGTTTTATGTAAAAAAAAAAGATCAAGTTCGTTAATAGCTGAAATTGGACGAGTGGGAGGGGGGGTTTAGAGGGGAATTTTTAAAAATTCAAAATATCTCCGTTATTATGCGTCGGATCGAAAGTGTATAGAATCAATCTTATTGCAAATTAAATTTACTATAAATATTGTTCTATACATTTATTCTCTATCTTGAATATTAACAGAGATATTTGCATTTCTATTGTGTGTGTGGTCGACAGAAGTCGGCTATATTCGGGACTTTCCACCGAAAGCTAGTTTCCGTAACTGTTCGTTCCTCTTGAATTGGTATACGTATTCTTACTACTACCGTTATTTGTAGGCAGATTTCTCTATTGTAAAACATTACGTGGGAAATCTGCTTAGTTTGCGCAGCCCCTGCGTGACGGACTTTTTTTAATTATTATTGGTAATAAAACCTTTTCTATTTCATGTTTTTCCAGATTACTGTTTGTTTTAATGGCAATCTGTATTGCCAGTGGACTACTTATAAAAGGGGTTACATTTTATACAGCCCGAAGCTGTTGCTCAATAACTAAACAAGCATTCAACAACAGAAATGATTGTTCATTTCAATAGGTTCAATTGATTTGGACACCTTTTCATTTCAAAATTACTTGGTTATGAACTTCAACCGAATACATGGGAATTAATTAAAAATTTAAATAGGGCCAACTGTTCAGTTTAATGTTCTAGTACCGTAGAAATGTGCGCAATTTTATTGGAATTCGTAGTTTTTAACGATATTTTAATAATATTTATTAGAATTAACATATAGGAAAATACAATTTAAGCTTAGACTGATTACACTTGGTATTTACCTTTATTTAAAAATATATATAAATTAACAGTTATAATGTGCCTGAATAAATATATTCTCTCGCCAGTTGGCACAAAACACAAAAGATGTTTAGCCACCCCCGAACTTGCTCAAGGGATCCGCGATCAGAGTTTTAGAAGATTTATTTTAATATAAATAAGCTATTGAGTACATACTCATGACGAGATTTATGAAACATTTACTCAAATGTCCATCGATCCTCCCCACGAGATGACGAAAATGAGGCCCATTCAAACCTGTATATGTGTGTGTGTTTGTGTGTGTGTGTGTGTAAATGTGTGTGGGTGTGTATATATATATATATATATATATATATATATATATATGTGTATGTGTGTTTCTGTTAACGCTTTAGCAGTTGCATTTTTTCTTTGTTCTCTATCAAAATCATTTTATGTAAAACTAAAGATCAAGTTCGTTAATAGCTGAAATCCGACTAGTTGGAGACGGGAATTTTCCAAATTCTTAATATGTCCGTTATTATGTGTTGGATCGAAAAATTGTATAGAACCAATCTTATTGCAAATGTAATATTCTATAAATAATGTTTTGTACATTTTTTCACTTTCTTCATTATTAACCAACCTATTAGCATGTTTAATTTTCGGCTTTCCGTAAACCGGCAACACCAGTATATGTTGGGGGTTTATATTGTTAAAAATATTAACAATAAGCTGTTATTATGAAGCAGTTTATTTATAGCCCAAACACCAAATATTGTTCTCATTGAACTTTTTTTTTGTTTCAGCCTTTAGTGCCTCTTATCGTCGGTTTTTTTTTACATAGACATAGAGAATTTGTTGTCAGATAACACCAGTAGTTTGTTACACCAGTACATAGGAAATCTGCGTTGTTTAAAGTGCGTGATAGACTTTTTACGTAGTGAGTGATCAACTCGACGTACAGCCCCCGTTATCCAAGAAGAACCCGGAATGAGTAGCCTCCAGTAGGCTGACGGGCCTCAATATTCCCTTTGGGGGAGGGGGAGGCAGTGGTCATATAAATGACAGCCGCTATACTAGTCGAAGGGATCTAGGAGATGCAGTAATCATACTGACGGGCTACCAGACTGATTTACTCACTAGACTTCCGCCATTCCACTACCGCCACAACACCAGCACACTCTCCCAGCAAAGTAGTGAAGAGCCTACTCAGGTACTGTCCATGCTCGATGCTGCTTGGCTTATGTATATATATATATATATATATATATATATATATATATATATATATATATATATATATATATCCGTAAGTCAGTAGGTTTTATGCGTCTTTTCACCGTATTAGGTTGTTTGCGTTATTATGTTGTTTACGTTTTAGTCCAGATCTGTTTACTTACCTATTAGATCTGTCAAACGAGTACAACTTTTGACGTTTTTGAAGATGGTGCCATCGCATCGATAGCGCTTGCCAGCTGTACTCGACCATCAGCCAGTCGCGACGGTTCCACCGACAGGTATGAAACAGTATCGTTTATACTGTCGGTTCTAATCCTTTATTTGAATTACCTATATATATATATATATATATATATATATATATATATATATATATATATATATATATACGTGTATATATCTAATGAAGCAACCGTAAGAATTTGCCAAAAAAGACTGTCTCCGAGGCCCAGGTCCTTTTAGAACAGTAGTGCCGCTTAAAGAAGAATTACCTGTCTTTCGTCTCAAGCAGACGTCATGACTATCCTCTGCCAAATGGACTGTAGAGACAAAGACTTTAATTTCCAAGGATTTAAGTTACTTCAAGAAACTTTATTCGAAGTAATATTGATTGTTGTAAAAAAAGCGCGGATTTAGATATGACGGAGCTTGAATAATATTCCCAACTAACTCGGTTTTTCCATTTGAACGTAAATAAACCGAGGCAAGAAATATAAAGTTTTATCATAATGCAGCTTATCTGATAAAATTGGCGGTGAGACTATCGCATTAAGGGAGCTCCCAGACTCGCAGGGAAGGTAGTGGGTGGTGGGGGAGACGAAAAAGAATACAGCTGGAACAGAAACTGGCATCAAATGACAATAATTCAGGTTTTCCCTTGGTCCGAGGGCAAAAGTTTTTGTATTAAACACCTCAAACTGTCGTATTTTATTCCTCTAGCATAATACTGCGAGGGCTATATTTTAAAGCGGCAAGAAAAGACATAAAGATCCTTCATCTAACTTCCATGGAAAGTGTTTTAATGACTTCATTTAGTAAGCACGATACTCAACAATTATTTATGCCGGTTTTATTAATAGAAATGTTTATTAAATATATATATCTAATATACTTATTCCATTACCATTTATTACATCTCCAAAATCGTCTGTTTCATCGCCTAAAGTCATGACTATTACTTCGTCCTTAAGAATTATTTCAAAACATGATATTTTCAGTTTATGAGGAAGAAAACCGTCACATTTAAAAAAGGAAATATATGTTCCTTTTTTTGAACAGAAGAAACTTTAGTCTTGAGTGTGATGTTTATCTGTCTTACGGTAGTGAACATTCATCAGAGAATCATATACCGGTTTTACAATAATTCTAAGGGTATTAGAATTATTGTAAAAAGAAATAAAAATTCTCTACAACTATCTGCCCAAAATTATCAATTCATTTATTTAATAAAATCGATATTTAAACGTTTTATGTTAAACTAAAGATCAAGTTCGTAATGGTTGAAATACAACCAATGGGAGGGAGGATTTAGAGAGGGGAATTTCAGAAATTCAAAAAATCTCCGTTGGGCTCAGGTTGGCCGTGTGAGTTAGGGCGTTGGTCTAAATCTCACGTGGTAAGCCTAGAGCGGCGGGATCGATCCCCCCCCCCCTGGACAATAGAAATTTATTTAGTGACGGACTCATTAAATGAATTCCCACCCTGGCTAGAAAAGGATGGTGACCTGTAGATAACCTGTCCCAATTAGACATAGTAGCATAAAGCGGACGTAAATAAATAAATTAAAAAAAGTTAATATCTACATCATTATGCGTCTGGTCACAAAATTGTATAATACCAATCCTATTTAAAATGTAATGTTCCAGAATGTGTTGTTATGTCGAAGTTTTTTTACTATCTTGATTATTAACCAAGAATTTGCATTTTCGGCCTTAATTCTCATGTCATACTAACAATAAGATGTTATGATAGAAACACATTATTTTAAGCCTAAATACCAAATATTGTTTTTATTGAGCAATTACGTTTCGGGATAAATGCAAATACGTGACGCACGTGGGAAATGTGCTTAGTTAACCCAGACCCTTAGTGGCGAGCTTTTTATTATTTAAGTGCCTGATTATGAATATAATTAATTATTTTAATTCATGGTCAAACACCTTTCTCTCAATGGATCGATCGTTTCGCGTCAATGTTCCTTTTGCTAAGAGTACATTCACTTTCAATCGTTTTGATGAATGGGTACGACGAAAAGACTATTACTTGGATTCACGAGTACTCCATTCAGAGACGACCACACTTAAAAGAGCTTTACTCTAATAAGAAAGCCGGTCGAAATAGAAGAAATCTGTCCAATGTGGTCTGGAGGAAGGATATGAAAAATAGTAGAGGAGTGATCCATGAGAGAGGGAAGGAAAGAATGGTTGTTCAATAAAGGCGACCCGAGGTAGCCTGATGTATTCTATTTACATGCCTGGGGGCGGATCTTTTGAAGGCTGATGACTCCCGTCCGCTAACCCCTTCCCTCGGCGTTCCTATTGCTTTCCGCTTTGTCCTCAATATTCCCCGCATCTCAGTAAGTGTCACGGGGAAAAGTGCTGCGTGATATATGGCCTACGACAGTAAGAAATACAGGCGAGGCTCTGGGATTTGGCGTCCAGAGTTGAGTTTCAATATTTTTTGAGGTCTCTTCTACCTGTCAAGGAGTCCGGCTGTGGAATTGAAAGGTTTCAACAATGTTACTCTTATGTCAATCAAGGGCAGCTGCAACTAGAACTAACTTCCAAATAAAGCTGCCAGATGAGACTAACACATATACAGCTGAGCTTGAAGCCCTGAAACTTCCATAGACAACATATCTCAAACTACGGACACGGACGTCATAATTTTCACTGACTCTCTTAACTCTTTACATTCATCAAAAAGCATACATTGTTCATAAGGATCAATAAGAAGGCCAAGTCCTCTACTGTTTTTTAATATTATGCAGAGTGCACTTTCGGACTCAAGGAGAGTCGCCCGGCGGTCGTGTTCCAGGATACGCAGCTTTAATCAGGCACTGAGGATAGAGCGTTGACCCCGAAAGTGCACTCTGCATAATACTAAAAAACAGTAGAGGACTTGGCCTTCTTATTGATCCTTATCAATTGGTTCCTCTACCATCCAGCATATTCCAGAGATATACATTGTTCACGTCCACTCATCTCGTACATATTACACAACATCCAGACGAAGTTTGATGCACTTTCATGTATTAAGCGAATAACTACTGTAGTGGAACAATTTGAGTCTAGACATACTCAGAAAAAAATATACTATTGAAATTAATAAATTTTGCTGATAAAAATTATAACTCATATGACTCAATGGAAGCTCAACGGGACTATTTATGTAAGCAAAGTTAAATTGTTTTTAACAAATTTCAATATATATTTATTAGACAAGTATATTTTGTTAATGGAAAGTATTTATTCCATTTACTTATCATAGATGAAAAATCATAGATGTTTTAGCTTCATCAATGATTGTACCTTTATTTTATTTTTAAATAACTCGAGTTGTTCTTTTTTTGTTCTCATGTATCATTAATTTAAATAATCTAATTTTTTATTGTAATACTCAGTTGGAGACCTGATTCGGAAGTTCTTGGTCCAGGTGCTCGGATTAGCCATGTGTTTAACTCGCGTTGATCTTAATCTCAGATAGTAAACCTGTATCGAGTGGCGAGTTCGAATCCCGCCTGGGCAATAAGAATTTATTTAGTGACGAACTCACTAAATAAAATTGGTAATCCTACCCTGGCTAGAAAAGGGTGGTGACTTGTAGATAACCCGTACCAAATTCACCAATTGAGTGTTCTGAAGTCCAAAATTGAATAGTTTTATTATATTATACTTATCTAGCCGTATTAGCATTCGTTGACGGGAACAAATAGAAGTGGTTTCCCGAGGAAATAGAGACATTGAATTAACTTATTAATAACTCATCCCGTTATTTTCAACTTGTAAATGTCCTATAATAACTGTACAGTCATTCAGTTTCAATACCCGTTAAATAAAATATGGCAATTGGACGATTTGAATTGATAATGATTTCCGTTCTAAATATAAATATTTGGTTAACTAAGCTCTGACTAATCCCTTCTTTTTGTTATATTGTTTTACGCTTGAGGCATGGAATCGTTATTTTGCAAATATTGACGAACTTATTATCGTTCATGAGGTCGCAAAAATTTACTTTCCCCTCAAAAAATAACGATTGCATCACTAAAGCATTTGATTTGTAGATAACCCGTACCAATTAGCCATAGTAGAAAAAAAAATGGACGTTAAATAAACTAAGTAATAACCAAAATAAGCCACCTTTTAACAAAAAAAAAAAAAATCAATTCTCTACTAACTTGGGTGTGACAATATAAGTTTTATCAAATTAACCTAAACTCCCAAAGTATGGTTTTCAGGAATTTTTCCTAATTTTCTGATGAATAATTTTTTTTAGTTAATATTCATTATATTTCCCTTCTAAATGCATAGATTTTTTTTTCAGTTCAATATAAATATTTATAGGCATCCTTCTATAATTATATGGACACGTCTAACGTTAAGTATACAGTTTATACCCATGCCGGCAGGATTCTGTTATTAATGACTTCTGAGAATGCGTTCAATCCAGCATACATATTTCAGAAGTGATAGTACAAATACGTGTGTCCTATCGCTGAAATCAATATTCTGAGATCTATGTGACAGATCTATATATGTTCTGGTCATCGTGAACGGTAATGAATAACCGGAAACTATTGGCTAAACCGTTTTAACGTCAATCGGTCAACTATCGTTCCACCGTCAATCATGATCTACAAACTACAAAACATGACTTTAATATTATTATTATTTATCAACGTCTACTTTTTGCAACTAAGGCTAATTGGGACGGGCTCTCTACATGTTACCACCCTTTTTTAGCCAGGGTGGGACTAAGGATTTTATTTAACCCTAGAATGGTAGTGAACGTAAAAATTACGTATGATCTGGTTTGAACTGTTATCAAAGGGCCGTTAACGACCCCACCACCCTCACCCCTCAGCTATGAGCCCTCCAGACAGTTCGGCCTTCACCTCCGCCAAGTGCAGCTAAGTGAAACTTCCCACTCGTCCAATACTATTTTTTGAAATAAAAACGACACGTAATATTTACGTATCAATACTATTAACCGCAACTTTTTTGCACGTAAAATTTACATATCGCTACTAATAAGCGGTTTTTATGCTATAACTTAGTTAATATTATTCTCAATTTATTTTCTTCCAATTTATTTTTATATTCTAATTTATTTTCTTTTAATGTTTTTAACTTTTATTTTTTAATATAAAAAAGACAAAGATGTATAGAAAGAATATAAATAATAATAATAATCTGTTTATAGTCTCTGAAAAATGGAGAAAAAATATTCAACGGACGAAGAAATCAGAAATTTGTTGAAAGAACTCTCCGATGGGTCAGATGAGGAAAATGACAATTATGAAATAGATGGATATGGATACGACAGCGATGATGATCCGGAGTATTCTCCAAGTGATGAGAAGGTTGAGCCTTCGGAAATGATTGCAATACAGAGTGGGCTAGATAGCGATGAGAGTCAGCAAATTTTAGAAAACATCAAGGCAATCGTAGAAAGAGAAGAAATACAGAGGCAAAAAAAAACCTCTCAACCACACAATATTGACAGATCAGTTACAATAAATGTAGAAGGTGGGGTAGTTCTTGGTAAGAATGGATATGAATGGAGCACTCAACCTCCGGAACGTGTTTCGAACGAAGCGCCTGAAAGGAATGCCGTGCACATTATTAGATATTAACTTAGATATAAATTAAAGAAAAGTGTATCTTTTAATAAAATAAAAAAATAGTCCCAAACATTAAAAAAATTTGAAAAATTTCACCAATTATCAGTTGCACACGTAAAATTTACGAATCAATACTATTAAGCAGGAAATAATATCACTACCGTTCTAGGGTTAATGAATTCCGTCACTAAATAAATTCCCTTGCCTAGGCGGGAATCGAACTCGCCACTCTACGTTTAGCATGAACATGACTTTAAAACTAACAATAGTATACATACTTTCATAACATAAAATATTAATTATGTTTATATTATTATTATTTATTAACGGCCACTTTTTCTTGCTATGGCTAATATATAGCAAGAAAATTTAATACAGTCATACTTTTAAATCGGTGGCAGTCTTAAAATCGTTGGTGGATACATAATAATACAAATATTTTACAGGAAACTTCCACATTTATTTATTTCACTTATATATATATATATATATATATATATATATATATATATATATATATATATATATATATACATATATATAGTTGCGAAAAATAGTTCATTGCACGGGTATTTAAGAAGTACGACGAAGGTACTCCTGCATAAGACCGGCAGTGAATAAGTCAAATCTAGAATCTGCTAGGCGACCGAGCCAACTTGGCGTTTGGAACGTTCAGGACTAGCATAAAATTCTAGGACTGTATAAAAAGCCGCCCAGCTCTCCCGATAGTTAATACGTTCTCAATTTACTTACTAAAAAATAACAGTGCATTCAGTGCAGCTTTTAGTGAACAGTGCATTTCAGTGCAGTTTTCAGTGAATATCAGTGCAGTGCCGTGTTTTGTGAACATCAGTGATTCTCGTGATCCTGACTTATTGTACTGGGCAATAAGAAGTGAAATTATCAGTGCATATTTGTTGTTGTTTGTTTCATATGTTTTATTAAAAGTAAATATATATATATATATATATATATATATATATATATATATATATATATTTTCAATGTTCAGTTGGGGAGTAGTCTCGATGATTGTCCTGCGACTATACCGGAAAAAAATCCTAATTTCATCCATTACCACAGGATTAACTACAAAATATTTGTTACTCCTAACTGCCTTTTATCCATAAAAATTAATCAATTAAGAAAATTATTTTTATTCATTTAATTTCAAAATATAATATATACGAATTTTAGTAGAATTCTGTTTTCGGGTTAATCGGCCAACTGGATGATATGAAATCAAATAAACTGCTATGTCGACGTTTTGGTGCATTTTATTACCATTGTCGAGCAATAAAAGTCCTTCACGGGCTGCGTAGCCCCCCTGCGTAGCCTGCTGCCCTCGTAAAGTTTAGTAATAGATAAATCTACATACTCGTAACACAACACCACCGTGAATAAATACAAACGGAAATAAGAAATGTTTCATCCAATTTCAATAACCTGCCGCAAGGAAGCGTTAGGCTAGAAATGTAAACAAACGGGTATGTCCTCTTCACACCGGAAAAAAAACAATTACTGAAATATATCAGAATATAACATATTAATTTTATTGAGAACTATTTACTATATCTAGTACTGTAATTAATAATAAGTCAGAATAATTGTTATCTCAATCAATCAAATTTTAGTAGTCCAAAACCTTAAGACGGGGGGGGGGGGGGGTCACCGGGACATATTTGCATGTATCTCGTATAATAAAGGTCTCTTGAATACAATTTTTGGTATTTAAACTTTGAATAATGTGATTTATTATGTAGCTGATTATTGTTTATGTAACATGAGTAGAAGTGGCGTTTGCTGATGGCTGAAAACTGAAAAATGCCAATATCTCGTTTAATATTCAAGATAGAGAATAAATGTATATAACAATATTTATAGTGAATGTAATTTGCAATATGATTGATTCTATACACTTTTTCGATCCGACGTATAGTAACGGAGATATTTCAAATTTTCGAAAATCCCCCCTCTACACCCCCCCCCCTCCCACTGGTCCGATTTCAGCCGTTAACGAACTTGATCTTCCTCTTTACCTAAAACGATTAAATACCGGGTTTGGTGACGATTAAATAAAAATTGCGACAGCTAGAGCGGTAACAGACATCGATCGATGGACAATTGAAGAAAAAATCGAAAATCGCGTCATGAGTACGACCTCAATAGCTGATTTCCCTTAAGGGAAATCTGCTAAAATGCTAATATGCAATACAAAAATGTGAGTTAAATTGTTGAAAAGGCACGTTTACCAAATAAATAGATATTTTTAATTTAATTAACTTATTTTACTTGAAGAACTGCAATCAATTAGTTCAGCATAAAGAGAAACATGATAAGCATTGGAATAAGAAAGCCCCTTAATAAAATTACTTGAATTTGCTAATACGAACTGTAATGGCTAAGGATAGTGCATAAAAGAGGTGTATTACTTACAAATATGTCTGCAACATGCACTTTACATGTTCCAGGCTGTGGACTGTTTAAAATATTTATATTTTAAAATTAAATTTAAATCTTTTTAATCAATACCTTTGCTTGTTGTTTTTGTTTTGTTTTTTTTAGAAAACTTTGTTATTTTATTAATAACTTATATCTGAGATTATGAGAAAGATTTAGTAGTAATCTAATGAAATTTGGCAGCCAAAATCTATATAATTAAAACTTTAAGGTTTTCCTGATATCTTATTTAAATTCGACGGGAATCAATGTTCAGACCGTTATAAGGGATTGACATCAAAACTGAAAATTCCAGTCATTAAGTCCATCAGTTTGTTGCTCAATCACTCAAAAACGGCTTGAAAGATTTCTTTTGTATATGTATTAAGGGACTATGTGATGTTAATATGAGCGATTTGATACTTTACTAATTATACTCAAACATTTTTCTATTTCTATCGTGAGACAACAAAATCCCTCAACAAAATTGTATCGTTACCTCCAGATACTTAGATAATACAATCATGTTATTTTGACAGAAAACTACATTTATTTGCTCCCAAGAACGATAATAAAATTGTCTGTATTTGTCTGATAGTCATTCGACACTTCCTTCTCAAAACTATAAATATGACTAATTTGAAGGCATTAAATGGATTATTTAGTGCATCCATTATCCGATATTTCTATTTCGATGGAAAACCATTATTTTACCATTATTATTATGTCCATGTGTCCTACCCAGGAGATGACGAAAATGAGGTACGTTCAAAATTATATATATATATATATACTAGCTAAGGTACCCGGCTTCGCTCGGGAAATCATTTGAGGCTGAATGATAATAGTATTTTTTTTTTTTTTTTGAGCAAGCTTCAATGTTTACTACACTTCCCGTCTGGGCGCACTGTTTTCCCGTGAGGGTCAGGCAGGCGACGTATAGATGAGAAATATTAATTTTGAAGAATAAATAAAAATGTGTTCCTAATCTATCCCTCTCCAATTTTCCAACTCACCTTTTTGAATACTTCAAACCATAATCGTGGATAGCATTTATTACAATTAAATATCCTCTATAATGAAACTTATTTCCTGTCAAAAACCAATCCGAGCACATATAGTTTAAACATAGTTTTGTACATTAGATTATATTCGTAATAGTAGAGCTCAGTGGAAATCATTTCCAGTAATGAAAGCATTTAACAGGAAATTAATTAACTCAATTAACTGTTTAGGCTCCGACCTCCTTCCGCTCCAGTATCTCCATAGTTTTCCTTAAAATATTGATTCAATGTATTATTTTATTATTCATTTGAGGCTGAATGGTGAAAGTATATTTTTGGCAAGGCTTTACTTTGCACAATATTTTGACATTTACCCGTTCCAGTGTTTAGGGTTAATACCCGTTGTTGGCATTTGTTAATAATAAAATTATTTTTTTATGTAAGACTTCACTGTCCTGCATATTGTCATATTTCCCGTCTCCTGTGCATTATGCATAGATTTGAATTAATAAGGAGAAAATATTGACATACATTTGAATTAATTTTTTCAGGAGATGTACCTGGTAGTTCATATTGAAATGAAGTGTTGAGCAAATTTCTCTAAATAACAAAATAAACAACTTTTAACCCCAATAGGAAATCATTATTATTAATTTCAGGCCTTCCTTATAACCCCCACTCCTGCCCGTCCCTAGAAATGCTAGTATGACTTATTATAAGGAAGGCGTTAGTTTTTAATATACATACTGAGTGTTTTATTTAGTTCGGTTGAGTCTTTTGTGCCAAATAAAATTGTTGTCTCCCGCTATAATTTTCAGCATATAACGCCTATATACTTCGGTATACGATGATAGTGTATATAAAAAAGTTTCTCTAAATAACAAAATAAACAACTTTTGTTATGTGCATATTTACCGAAAATGCAATAGGAAACGAAATATCGCTATTTTTAATTTCAGGCCTCCCTTATAACCCCCACTCCTGCACGTCCCTAGAAATGTTAGTATGGCTTATTATAAGGAAGGCGTTAGTGCTAATTCACATACCGAGTTTGGTTTAGTTCGGTTGAGTCTTTTGTCCCAAATAAAATTGTGGACTCCCGCTATAGCTTTTAGCATATAACTCATTTATACTTCCGTATACGGCAAAAGTGCATATAACAAAAGTTACTCTAAATTACAAAATAAACAACTTTTGTTATGTGCATATTTGCCGAAAAACCAATAGGAAACGAAATATCGCTATTTTTAATTTCAGGTCTCCCTTATAACCCCCACTCCTGTTCGTCTTAGAGAATATTAATATAGCCTAAAGTCTAAGTTGGGCTAGTAGTAATATACATACCAAGTTTCATAAAATTCGGTTCAGCCGTTTATGCGTGAAAAGGTAACAAACAAACAAACAAACAAACAAACAAACAAACAAACAAACAAACAAACAAACAAACAAACAAACATACACGAAAGAAACAAAATGCAGTTATGGTGTCTATGACATGTGAAACGAAAAGTTATCGTGAAAATTCGCAAAAAAAAATCAATGTACAGACAGAGGTTACAATTTTATATATATATAGATATATATATATATATATATATATATATATATATATATATATATATGTATATATATATATATATATATATATATATATATATATATATATAATTTTGAATATTTGTCTGTTAACGGAATATTTGTCTGTTAATGCTCTAGCGGTCGCAATTTTGTTTGAACATTACCAAACTCGAAATTTAATCATTTTATGTAAAAAGAAGGATCAAGTTCGTTAATGGCTGAAATCGGAAAAGTGGAAGGGGAGGTTTAGAGGGGGGATTTTTGAGAATTCGAAATATCTCCGTTATTATGCGTCGGATCAAACATTTGTGTAGAATCTATCTTATTGCAAATTAAATTTACTATAATTATTGTTCTATACATTTATTCTCTATCTTGAATATTAACCGAGATATGTGCATTTGTATTGTGCGTGTGGTCGGCAGAAGTCAGCTATGTTCCGGACTTTCCGCCGAGAGATAGTTCGGCCGTTTCCGTAACTATTCGTCCCTCGTGAATTGGTTTTGAGATTCGTTACTACTACTGTTATTAGTAGGCAGATTTCTCTATTGTAAAGCTTTACGTGGGAAATCTGCTTAGTTTACGCAGCCCCTGCGTGACGGACTTTTTGTTTGACTGTTAGCACCTAATGATAGCACTTTAGTGCCGAAAGGCCTTGAGCTTTAATAAAGAAGTTGGTGGGACGACTTCCCGTTATTAAGACCTGTTTCCTAGAAAGTCTTTTTGTATTATTAGATTAATAATTAACCCAAACTTATTAATAATTATCACTTAAAACATAGCCTATGGTTCATGCATCTCTTACTGTCTTGTGGGCTTTGTAAAATCATTGCATTTATCTTAATTATTTTCGTCATTTCTTGAAAACGTAGAATTAAACATTTACAAACTGTTTTGTTATTAGGGGGGAAGTCAAAAGAAAATTACAGGCACAAAAAATCATTTGGGGAGAGAAATTAATATTCGTATTAATTCTTCTACTACCTACAAACAATTATTTATTTATTTATTTATACATTTTAAGCCTGCCTAAATAAGTCAGAGAGGCATAGAAAGAGCACAATAAGTTTGCAAGAAAAAGGCCCAGACCCTGAGAAACCTTCCAAGATCGGCTTAACGTGTAAATGGGATCCTCTTCTATCCCCAGCCTCAACTTGTATAAAGGCGACAACACCAGATCTTTATCTCTCCAATTGTAAGGACCCAACCAATTCCAGCCAATTTCTTTCCCTTCAAATTTCCCTCTCTCCCTCCGCGAGGAAATCTAATATTGATATTGGATATAGGATTTAGAATAAAAAGAACATTCATTTCAATATCTAACAGATAAAAGGCCCCGATAGTCAAGATATTTTGTAACTCTCCGTTATTTATAGGAAAACCTACACATTCTTTAAGGTCCATCTTTACATTCTATATTTACGCCAAATAACTCTTTTAGGGCACATTTCGCTTGCTAACAGAAAAATTATATTACTCTAAAAATGGTGCCAGGGAGTCTATAAATGACTATTAATAATAAGATAATAGTTTAAAAAAAAAATTGGAGAATAAGTTATTTAAGAGCCCGCTATAGCGGTCCTTCCCGTTAAGAAGGTATATTCAGAGGAGCACAGATTCCATGCCTATAAAACCCCACTAGCTTTCCAATCCTCAAAAACTCTAAGTCTTTTCCATTGAAGGAAGATTAGGCCAAACTTAAAATAATTAACAATAACTGTGTAATGTGAAAGTGTATTATACTTAACTTCAATTAACAAATCGGTGGCGGGGGGTAAAAATAAAAATAAAAACTCAAATGATTATCCGAAGAATATTTTTATTTTTCTACTAGTTTAGCGTCCACATGACGCCACACCAGGAGAATATATAATACTAAGACGTGACAAACGTTGTAGCCGTCAATTTAGTTACCTAAAGAAACCAATAAAAAATGGTGTTAATAAATTAGAGGTTTTTTTTTGTTGAGCTTCCTACAACGATTGCAAAAATAATGGTATTGCATAAAGTTTTGCTATTTAAATACGAGTTATATTAGTAGAATCTTAATTGATGTATTTTTTGGCAACTATGTGAACCTTATTGAGTTCCTGTACAACCTGTTTTCTCGTCTTAATAACTGAAATCTAGTAATATTGATTGCATTGCCTCGAAGGGTATACGTCAGTATTGTTGCTGAATTTACAGCGTTTGGACCTGAACAGGAAATCGTTTTCAAACCTAAGTGTTGGTCTCAAGAGGCAATTGCCGATGCACAGAGAGCACAAATCAACAACCTCTCGGTGAGATGCTACTAACTCCGTGAAAATGAATCGTGACGATTAAAATACAGGGGAAAAAACTAAAATGTAATCATTTAAAACATCACTTAAGATTGCTTATGGGAAAGGGTTTCGTCGATATGAATTTCTACATGTATTCTATACTACATACCTTGAGTAATAAAAGAATCACTTAATCATCATAGCAGAGAAAATACATAATAAGAAACTTAAAACTCAGTCATTAGAATTAATAAAAGTCCGTCACGAAGGGGCTGCGTAAACTAAGTAGATTTCCCACGTGAAGTTATACAACAGAGAAATCTCCAAACGAGAGCCGAACAGTTGCGGCAAAGGGCCGAACTAGCTTTTGGCGGGAAACAGTCATCCGTTATTGGCCCAAATTTAATAAAAATGCAAATATCTTGGTTAATATTCAAGATAGAGAATAAATGTATG
This sequence comes from Riptortus pedestris, assembly GCA_019009955.1. NCBI lineage: Eukaryota > Metazoa > Arthropoda > Insecta > Hemiptera > Alydidae > Riptortus > Riptortus pedestris. Next base: position 66,609,989 of record CM032228.1, read on the forward strand.
GAACAAAATTTATAGTAAATTTAATTTGCAATAAGATTAGTTCTATACAATTTTTTGGTCCGACGTACGGTAACGGAGATATTTCGAATTTTCGAAAATCCCCCCTCTTAACCCCACTTCCCACTGGTCCGATTTCAGCCATTAACGAACTTGATCTGTCTTTTTCCATAAAACGTTTAAATATCGAGTTTGGCAACGATCAAACAGAAATTTCGACCGCTACAGCGTTAACAGACATATATATATATATATATATATATATATATATATATATGTCTGTTAACGCTGTAGCGGTCGAAATTTCTGTTTGATCGTTGCCAAACTCGATATATAAATGTTTTATGGAAAAAGATAGATCAAGTTCGTTAATGGCTGAAATTGGACCAGTGGGAGGTGGGGTTTAGAGGGGGGATTTTCGAAAATTCGAAATATTTCCGTTACCGTACGTCGGGTCAAAAAATTGTATAGAACTAATCTTATTGACTATCAAATTAAATTAACTATAAATTTTGTTCCATATATATATATATATATATATATATATATATATATATATATATATATATATATATATATATATATATATATAATTATGTTCTACAACATTGCAAGTGCTGCACCATGAAAGTTTTATCTGTGTTATTTTTAGTTTAGTCTTAGTTTTGGCCTTAGTTTTTGACATCATTCTGGTGTTGATAACTTCTTTTTTCTAGATACTTCTTTGTTTCCCCAATGTACTTCTTGGTGGAATCTAGACAATTAATTTCATAAACTACATTTGACTCCTCTGCTAAATTAATCTTCTCTCTTAAATTTGTAAAAGTGTTCTTATTTTGAATCACCTTTGAAAAGCAGGTAGAATTATTAAAATTAGTTTATTAAAAAAAAAAAAATCTTCATAATAAGGTAATCCTATATTAATTTCCATACAATTCATGCAGTAACTAAAAATTCTAAAATAGTCAAAACAATAAAAACGTTAAGGTAAAAATTATAAACTTAAAGGGAAGTCTTTTTCTACTTTATAGTGATTTCTATCATGAGCTATTTCTTGAATAGTTGCATCCTTTGTCTTTAATTAGCCTCGATTCCATCAGCTGTTCAGTTGCAGGCGATACTCTATCTGTTGTAGATAGCTGGCCTGGATTATAGCTGAGATATAGTGATAAGGCAGTAGTGATAAGAGGAAGGTAGGAGCAGAGCTGGAGATGGCTTGCTTGCGGTCAGAGGTCTCGCCGACCCTCAGCCATAGCTCCTACCAAACCCTAATGACCACTCTCTCTAACTATGTCTTAAATCAACTCCCGCCTTTGTCAAACACAGCTTAAACCAAATATAATTATAATTTATATTAAAGGTAAATTATTTAATAACAGCAATCTCATAAAATAAGATACAAGTTTATGCTTCAAATCCCCCAACCGCAGGAATAAATATTCCTAGAAAAGCATGTCGATTATAAGAGTAAAAGTCTTTAGAGCTCTGCCCGAATATATTAAATCCAGTAAAAAATATTATTTGATTAAAAATAAATTAAAGAGCTTCATGTTTGAAGGATGTTTCAATACACAAGATGAACTCTATCAAAAATACTGTAGTCATATCTGTCGGTGTATAACGTCGTCACTGGCTGATGGCAAGCGCTTTCGATGCAAAGGAACCTTCTTTTGGCGGTCTAACCATTTACTTGATTTACTAACAAAAATGTTCAATTATTAAATGAAACTACAAAATAATTGTCATCATTTTAAAAACTTGTATATTCATCAATAAACATCAATAAATTTGCATATCACAAAGTTAAAAAGGTCAGGAACAATTTAATGAATCATATTAAAATATAAAATTTGTTTTAAAAAATTTAAATTCTCCTCTTTTTGATTTTGACAGTGAAAAATTTAATATAATTTTGAACAATTTTAAATAATATAAATTTTATAGTAAAAGGCAAGAACCTAATTCTTCTTAATCTGGACCCAATATTTTTATATGTTCTTCATAGTTTCATGGCAAGGGTCGCCAATAAAAACCATTTTTTCCGGGCGGTATGAATATAGTTTGCGTGGAAAAAAATTGTTATTGGTGACCCTTGTAATAAAAATATGAAGAACGTATAACAACATAAATGATTTTATTAAAACCATTTTAAATTGAGTTTATTACATCTGTTTTTTATGTTTTTCCTGTTGAGATTATTACTTCATATTAATGTTATTTCGGTGTATTTATTACTTGTATTTAATACTTATTAATTGTGTATAATTTTATTTGCTCTGTTTATTACTTGTTTTTAATTTTTATTTGTTGGGTTCAGTGTTTAGTTATTTTGTTTTTATATTATATTGCTAAAGTAGGAGCTAAAAGGCCTTGTTGCAGGTGCTTCTGAATAAATAAATTAAACAATGAATCGTATATATTTAGAGTGGTACTGAGATAGATATTGAAATTAATTTATTGTATATAATTATTTACATTGATGGGTTTTATTATATGTATTCATAGAATTTGTACTAATTTTATTACGAACGATATATATAAGTATAAATGTTATTTAACAATATGTAAAGGAATTAATTGACATAATATTATAAAATCGTTTAAAGGAAACAAAACTATTTGACGTATCCTATTATATTCTGTCAATATTTAATGGAAATAAAGCACTTCATTTCATTTATATATAAATCAAATTATGTTATTAATTCTCTTGCATGTGTTTTACTCCAAAATTTATAGTTGTAAATAGTTTTAATTTAGTACTTCCTCAGTTTTATTTTGCTATATTTTATTTAGCGATTTAATAACTTTGTAGACGTTTTCTTTTAACATTTAAACTTTCTGAATGAAAATAAATGAGCGAAATCGCCTAGTTGTGGAGCACACCAAATAAATAATATTAAAAGTAAAGCTTTGAACCATTAACCCTCCGTTAGTCACGGCGTCCTGACAGGTGCATCTCTGAAGTGTTTTTCAAATAACTTCCGATTTAGTGGACCCAACGACTTCCGCCTCCAGCAATGCTTTTAGCTTCCCTTCCTCCTCAAAACAGTATAGGTTTGACCTTCGATGTTTGTAAACAGTGCGTTCCTTAAGCTAAAATCATCCCACAGGTGCACCGCGACCAAAGTTGTAATTATTTCAATTTCTTTTATTTCTATATTTAATGTATTTATCTTAGACATATTTATCATTTGACGTTTGTAGTGCCTTGATTGTTTTGGATTAGTTACAAATACCTTCAAAATAGGGAATTCACCTCTGAGGTGACCGCGACTAACAATGCATTTTTAAAACATTGTTCAGATAAAATGGACCAGGAAATACGTATTTTTGACTTGATTAATCAAAATGACATAGATCGTTGACCGTTTTGAGTCGAGAAAAATTTCTTTGCGTTAAGTAGGGATTGAAAGGGGCGGCAAAGGAGGCGACTAATAAACTTGACTGCTGGTTCTGTCTCTTTGATGAGACGATTATCAGTAGTATTGTGCACTGCACAAACGAATTTATAAAAATCGTTGAGCCAGAATTTTCTAGGGCTACCAAAGAGACAGACTTCACAGAAATAAAAGCCTATATAGACCTTCTTTACTTAGCTGGCACTCACAGAGGAGCGAGAATGAATTTAGAAGACATTATGTAAATCCTGTTCGGCAAGAAACTCACCAGAGTAGAACTAGATGACACTGAAAGATTCGAAGAGAAACGTTTTAATGTGCTTTTCTATCTTAAATGTTTTCTTATATTCGTTATTCCTGCAGAAATCAAATGATTAAGTAGTTCTAAACTATTGTTATTGTACTTTTTTATAGATATTTTCTAGTAGCTAAGTAAGTACCTAAAGAATTCATTGTTCATAAATTGCTTCATGTTACCTTAAATGAATTAATTTCTTTGATAGTTGTAAGACATATTCATGTGTTACTTTGCTAACTTTTAAAATGAAATAGTTTTACTATTTGTTCAGATGAGTATTTATATTTGTTTAACTCTGTTTTTTTTCCCCTAAGAAATAGTTATACCAACATATTTCTCCATCGTCACCCGCGCCTAGAGTCGTTTGAAAATGAGCCGCGCCTAACGGAGGGTTAAAATACTAAACTATGAGCGGTATTACTTATTAATAAATCTCATTCATAAAGTAAAATAAGTACAATATATATGTATGCAAATAGAAATACATATAAGCGTAGATAGGTAAGGAGGATCTGTTTTTGGAGATCTTGCGATTTTATTGAGCCACTCGACGGCTTTGTCGGACCTTGAGTATATTTCGGGCCTCTGATTCTTATCGAGGTAGCATCGGACATCAGAAGCAGTCAGCCCCATCAGCACTCCTCCGCATGAGATGGGGCCTCCTGAGTCCTTTCTGCATCTAGTGTTCGGCTCTTTTGAGTAAATATCGAGGCCACAGAAATGCATGCTGTCGCTCATTTTCTCTCTCGCTGAAATCAGGTGACAGATGCGTGAAAATTAAGAATTAAAGAGCGATAAAAAACAAAAAGCCCTTTACGCAGAGGCTGGGTACACTAAACACATTTCCTAAGTGCTGGTAAAATACACTTGTGATGTCATATCACCACGTATTCCCTTTTTTGTATGTCAAAAACCGATGAGTAAAAGAAAGAAGGGGTAACAGAAAGCAGGAAACAAGAATGTACGATTAACTAACATGCTTAATACCGGAGTTACCAAAACATTCATATAACAACAATTGTAGAAAATCAAAAATTTAACTAGATTGGTTCTTTAACACTATATGATCCGATTAATATTAACGACATTGTAGAAAACGTCGTACTTGAAAAATTGCACTGAGTTAATCGCGTATTTAAGAAGTACGAAGCAAATGAAGGCCTACAGAAGCGATGGCATCAGGAATTTCTATGCGACGCCTGTATGAGAACTAGACCAGTATGGACCATTTTTCTTTTTCCACCCATCTGTAAATCTCCCCAGCTCGCCCTACGGTCAGTTAGTTTACAGTTCTCTTACTAGTGAATAACAGTGCGTTTAGTAAAGCTTTAGTGAACAGTGCTCTTAGTTTCAGTACAGTGCAGTATTTAAGTGAAGATCAGTGCAGTGCCGTGTTTATGTGAAGATGAGTGCTGTGCCATATTTTTGTGAAGATCAGTATAGTGCCGTTTTCTTGTGGAGATCAGTGCAGTGCCCTGTATTGTGAACTTCAGTGATCGTGAGTTATTGTATTGAGTACTAGGAAGTGAAGTTATCAGTGCGTATTGTGAGCAGTAGTTGTTTACGGCACTTATGCTAAAAAGAAATAAAATGACGTCACAATTCTTGCTCAACTGGCCATCCACACCGTTGCCTAGCAACCTGTGCCTCGCTGACTACCTCCTTGGCCACATGATAGTCTGGAAGAAAATGGCGATACGGGCATAAGGCCAGAATACAGTATTTCTTTACGTACCCAGGATAATACTCGAAATGGAGTAGAAAAGCCGCAAAGTAGCTGGGTGTGGCAGGAGGAGATGGCAGCAAGGAGCTGCAAGACTTGAGGTACCTTATTTTTATAACACAATATCCAGAAGACAATGAATAAACGAACATCTAGCTCAGTCATCATCGGCCATTTACAAAATGCAGCTAATTTTCCAGATATTAATATTCACCGTGGCCCTTCAGGCAATTTAGTTATAATACAATAAAATGTACACTTTATAATTAGTTTTTAGATTATTCACAATGGCCCTTGAGGCAATTCAGTTGTAAATATAAATACATCATGTTATCCTTTGGTTACCATCAGTCTTTTCCATATACAGTCCACTAATACCACAGTTATTAATTCGTTGGCATATCTCCCTTAAAGAGAAGCCTGGAATTGCTTTGTTCAGTAGTGAAGAATAATTTACCAAGCGTATAAATGCATTCTCATATAAATTGTGCAGTGATTAAAACGCTAAAGTTTGTGTGTTTAATTTTGCCATACAAAAGAACTCTAATAATCATCGTTTATTATTATTTTAATAAACTTAACAATATTTTAAATTTTCTTATCCCCCCTCTCTAAACGACCACTATTCCACTATTCAGCCAATAACAAATATGATCTTTAGTGTAGACTGAAACGGCTACCGATTATGGTATAGATCAAATAAACATTTTCGATTAAAGAACTAAAAATATTAACGCCACCGCGTATTTGCATGTCTCACAAATTAATTGATCAATGGAAACCATATTTTTGTTTCACCTTTGAATGAAGTGGTTCATAACATAACAGCTTATAGTGTTGCCATACCTGTCGGTGGAGACCGTCGTCACTGGCTTATGGTCGAGTACAGCTGGCAAGCGCTTTCGATGCAATGGCACCAGGTTCAAGCCCATCAAAAAGCAACTACACGTAAAGAAACTAATACGGTGACCAGACGCATAAAACCTACTGACCAACAGACATCTAACTCAGTACAACTTTTTGACGGGCTAGAAGATGGTGCCATTGCATCGAAAGCGCTTGCCAACTGTACTCGACCATCAGCCAGTGACGACGGTCTCCACCGACAGGTATGACAACAGTATCATTTATATTGACGGGTCACCCCTTAATTTGAATTAACAGCTTATAGTTAGTTACATGGGTGAGGAGTTATCATATCACATGCATATGTAGTATATTACAAATAAATTATACATAAATTAATTCGAGTGTACAAGCTATATATAAATAATTTACAATAATAACGCTAAATTAAAAAAAAAAAACCTCAATACAAGAATTATTGATTATTCGTAAATACTTTGAGTATAGTTGTTTAATCAGCTGTAATAAGTATTCAACCTAATAATTGTATCTAAAGCTTGTTCTCCAATCATTTTAATATCATTATTAAATTTTAAAAATAGCTTATCTTCTACTAGTGAAAATTTTCCTTTAATCGTTCAAAGTCCTATTTTAGTTTTTGTCATTCGTTAGTCTGCAATAGTATCGTTAGCTGTTGATATGTGTGTGGAGCTGTATTTTATGTTGAATCAGTTGTAGTAGGAATTTAGGGAACCATGTCATGTATAACTCTGTCAGTATGTATTTGGTGTTGAAATATAGCTTCTTTTGGTATCCATTCTTATGTAAATGGGTCAAAACTATTTTATGGTCGATACTTAGCTCCATTGCGATGTCACGAGATGAAATATGTCGGTCTACCTCAATTTTTTGAAGAATTTCATCGACTTGTTCAACAATTGACCTGCCAGGGCGAGGTTCATCATTAAGGTCAAAATTTCCGGAACGAAATCGACTAAACCAGTTCTGACACTGGCGTTCACTTAAACGGACATCACCATAAACACCACACAATTTTCGATGAGCCTGAGCTGCATGCATCCCTTTTCGGAAGTAAAAAACCAATACATGACGATAATGGCCTTCTGGAATCTCCATTTTCAAAGCGCAATAACGTTTGACTGAGTAAATGAATGAAACTGTAGAGATATTTGAAATATTCTATCGACTATGACTTTTCAAACGTGGTATTATGGCTTCACTGAATAAGGATTACAAGATATAAGCGACTTTGATACGCGACTATTGGGATAAACCGAAATTACTTTTTCCCCAACCCTATATATGTTAATGTTTGGAATGAAAATTTTTAAATGTTGTCCTTCATTAGCCTCAGTCCGTCGTTGTTGACACTTTTCAATAAGATGGGTTTTTGGGGGATGGGCTTTAGGTATATATATATATATATATATATATATATTACAAAATTAGAAATTCAATCCTTACCTATTGTCGATAAATGCGGAAGACACTCGCAAAAAGGAATAATTGGGACCGAAGCAAAAACGAGTGTTTTGCTTCCGACAAACCCTCCACTTGGATCAGACTTTCCCCAGCCGAAAACCTTGCAGATAAATCTCTTGTCTGTCATTCTTTCGTAGAGTGTGTCTGCCATCGGTATTGGGAGAGTAGCGAATGTCACGTTCAGCGGATATTCAACCTTCACCAAACCGAAATCGTAGTTGTACAGTCCAGAATAATGCGGATGTAGGAACATCTTCACTACTTGCGATATATTGCCTCTGTCTAAATGAGTGCTGTTTGACATGACGGTCCACGCACTGATAATGGCAGCTTCGTTACGCCCTGAAATTATACAAAAAATGTATAAAACTGTACACAGACTTAATCGTTGTAATATGCAAGGATACATAACCAATATGTTGAACTTCTTCCCTATTTTACACTACCGAACGTAGTAGAATATACATTTGCATTTGTCCTACAATGTAATACATCAATGAAAACTATATTTTGTCTTTAACCTTGGAACCTCCACATTTCATGATATAACAGTTTATAGTTAATATAGCATGAGTAGGAGTACATTGATGACCAAATATGGAAATATCTCGGTTAATATTCAATATAGAGAAAAATCGATATAACAAAAGTCCGTCACGCAGGGGCTGCTTAAACTAAGCAGATTTCCCACGTGAAGTTATACAATAGAGAAATCTCCATACGAGAGCCGAACAGTTACGGCAAAGGGCCGAACTAGCTTTTGGCTGGAAATTAAGTCATCCTTTATCGGCCCACAATTAATAAAAATGCAAATATCTCGGTTAGTATTCAAAATAGAGAATAAATACATAAAACAATATTTATAGTAAATTTAATTTACAATAAGATTGGTTCTATACAATTTTTTGATCTGACGTATGGTAACGGAGATATTTCGAATTTTCAAAAATCCCCCCTCTAAACCCCCCCCTCCCACTGGTCCGATTTCAGCCATTAACGAACTTGATCTGTCTTTTTGCATAAAACGTTTAAATATCGAGTTTGGTAACGATCAAACAAAAATTGCGACCGCTAGAGCGTTAACAGACATTTATATATATATATATATATATATATATATATATATATATATATATATATATATATATATATATATATATATAATTTTGAACGGACCTCATTTTCGTCATATCCTGGGTAGGATCGATGGACATTTGGGGATCGATGGGGGGAGCACGACTATAAGCATAGATTTAAGATGTGTCAAAACTATTTGTAATACCTTTAGTGAAATATGCGATGGAATGAGCGGAAGTGATAACAAAGTGCTTGCTGACTACAGCTCCAGTGCAGATGTGCGTGCCGTGACGTCTCAGAGATACCACCCAGCTGATGTCTGAAGTCTCCTTTGCTTCATCGGTAACTGTACGTGTTTCAAAATCTCCCTCAACGCCCAACAAAAGTGCTATATATACCACTACTAACTCAAGGTATTTGCAACAGAACTTCATTTAAAGAAAATTGGTTCGTTTTCCTGAGATTTTATACTATTAATTTTTTATAAATTCTATAAAAATCTCATTCCGTATTATATGGTTAAGCAACATATGATCCAGTGTATTATTAATGTTATTTGTTAACATCCATTTTGTCCTACTACGGCTAATTGGCACTGGTTCTCTACAGGTTACCACCCTTTGTAGCCAGGGTGGGACTAAGGATTTTATAATGAGTTCGTCCCTAAATAAATTCCTATTGTCCTTAGCGAGAATCGAACTCGCCACTCCAGGATTGCCAACGCTTTAACTCATATGGCTAACCTGAGCACAGAGTGTATTATTAGTCTTTTTTATTATTAAATTAGTGTATTATTATTATTAAGTAACGTCCTGGGCTCAGGTTAGCCATGTGAGGTAAAGCGTTGGTCTTAATCGCTCATGGTAATCCTAGAGTGGCGAGTTCGATTACCGACTGGGCAAAGGAATTTATTTGGTGATGAACTCATTAAATGAATTGTCCGTAGTCTCACCCCTGGCTAGAAAAAAGAAAACTTGGCAGAAAGTTGCACAAACGGGACGTTAATAAATAAAAACTATTTAGGTCCTAGCAATATTAGCAAAATGTGAACTTTAACAAATACTAATAATAATATTAACGTCTTCTTTTTGCTACTATGGTCAATTGGACGGGTACTAAACAGGTTGAATTAAAGAGGAATCAAGGATGGAACTAAAGATTTTATTTAATGAGGTCAAAAATAATAAATTCATATACTTTAGTGTAATGACTAGAGGAATTATTATTTATTAATTTATTATTTTATGATGTCCACTTTATACTACTATGGTTGATTAGGACGGGTTATCTACAGGTTACCACCCTTTTCTAGCCAGGGTGAAACTAAGGATTTTATTTCTGATCTCGTAACTAAATAAAGTGATAACTACTACGGAACTAAGCTTCAAATAAAGTGATTCATATTATAACAACTTATTGTTAATATGGCATCAGTCGGAGTGGGAGTTTACTGAAGGGCGAAAACTAATAAATCCAAATATCTCGGTTCATAATCAAGATAGAGAAGAAACGAACATAACAGCATTTATAGAAGATTACATTTTCAATGCCATGGTTCAATACAATTTTTCAATGCGACGCATAACAAAGGAGATATTTCGAATTTTCTAAATTCGCCGACTCTAAACCCTCCCACTAGTTCGAATTCGGCAATTAGCGAACTCGACCTTTAGTTTTACAAGGAACGTTTATATATCGACTTTCATTACGATCAAATATGAAGTGCAACCGCTAGAGTCGATAACACAAAAGTATATATATATATATATATATATATATATATATATATATATATATATATATATATACAGGGTGTCTCCAAACCAAACGGCCAAACTTCAGGGATCGATAGAGGATCGAAAAACTAAGAAAAAAAGTCCTCTGGCATATGCCTCGTTTTCCCTTCGTTTTTGAGAAAATCACAAAAAACTGAAAATAGTTGTGCAAAAAGTGTATTTTTTTTTAATAATGTATTTAAATTACAAAAAACTATTGGCTTTTTGAGTAAGCTTAATTTTTAATTTACGAGGAGTAAATTTAGAAAACATGAACATTCTCACGCTTTCCTTATCAATAAAACGGCTAGGTTGAGTGTTTAAACTTAAAAAGAAAGGATTAAAATGTTTACTATCATTTTAATCCTTTTTGGGGGGAATCCAGCCTCGCATTCTCACATTAGTGGTGTTGCTAGTACTGTTCAGTGAAGTCAACAAATATGGCTAGATTTACCAACGCTGAATACGCGGACATAGTCTAAGTCTACGGATTCTGCGATGGCAATGCACGTCAGGCAGTTCGGGAATATCGCAGACGGTTTCCTGACCTAGAAACCCCAAACAGAGGTGTTTTTACCAGCACTTTCAGAAGGCTTCGAGAGACTGGGTCCTTCTCATGTAATCGTCGTGGAAACCGTATGCAGGCTCCGATGGAAGCCGACCTGAGGCGGAGGGAGAGGATACTGAGGCACTTCAATACCAACCTTAGGACAAGCGTCCGGAGAGCTGCTTCAGTTCTAAGCATACCAAAGATAACCATTTGGCGCACATTAAGGGCTGACCGCAAGCATGCTTACCAAGTACAAAAGGTACAAAATTTAATACCCGCTGATTATCCCCGCCGATTAAATTTTTGTAATTGGTACAAAGAACAATTGCAAAACGATGTAAACTTAAGTTCGAAAGTAATCTGGACGGGCGAAACGACTTTTACACGTGCGGGCATATTCAATCAAAGAAACTACCACCTTTGGGCACATGAAAATCCCCGCGCTGTTAGAGAATTTCACTACCAGCATGAGTTTTCTGTAAACGTGTGGGTCGGTCTTTTTTATAATCGCATAATAGGTCCCGTATTTTTACCTGCTCGACTTCATGCTGAAAGTTATCATCTATTCCTGGAGAATGACTTACGGGCACTTCTTCTTTCTTTCTTCGTGTGGGGATACGTGAAAGAAAATGTCTACCGAGAGCCCGTCCGCACAAGGGATGACCTCATCGAGCGCATCTGAATGGTTTGCAATCAGCTCACCGCAGAACAATGTTTAGATGCAGTGCGATCTGTGAGTACGCGATGTGATGCGTGTATTGCAGCGAGAGGCCAGCACTTCGAACAACATTTACGTTGACGCTTTAGAAATTAACGATGTAATTTTAGAGAAGGTAAAACCTTCAAAATTTTCAGGGGTTTTTTTCTCACTAAGGTAGACCCGTATAAAAACTGAAACATTTATGTTTTCCAAGTAAGAATATTTAATTATTTTATTAATTTTCTAAATTTTTAATCTTTTTTTTGTTTTAATCTTCAGTTATTGTTCATAATGTTATCTACTTTAAATAGGTAATTTTTTTATACTATGAATATTTGAATAAAAAAGTATTTATTATTTTTTCTTAATAAAAAAATAATTTTTTTTTTCAATTACCTTTCTGTTAGTATAAGATTAGAATACAATAATTGTATTGGAATAACATTTATTGCTAAAATTCATTCAAGGAATAAAATCCGCTCTTCCATTGGCCTTAACTAGTTTTTGCACAACTATTTTTAGTTTTTTGTGATTTTCTGGAAAACGAAGCGAAAACGAGGCATATGCCAGAGGACTTTTTGTTTTAGTTTTTCGATCCTCTATCGATCCCTAAAGATTGGCCGTTTGGTTTGGGGACACCCTGCATATATATATATATATATATGAGTGTGTATTTTTAATTTTGAACGGACCTCATTTTCGTCATCTACTAAGGGGATCGATGGACATTTAAGGAAGTTTTTTGAAAACCGCGCCTTGAGTACGACCTCAATAGCTGATTTCACTTCAGGGAAAATGGATTCTTGAGAATGAAGGAGTTCTTGATGATTTATCTGAAACGGAATTGACTTACAGCAGACGATTTACAGAATCTATACAGAAAATCGTATAGGGATGGAATAGCGGAACTACGTTGTCGTTGCCTATTCTATTACTGATTCCCGCATATAACTACGAAAGCTAATAGTTCATCATTGACGTCATCGAAATAAAGTAAATTGATGTAAGTGAGAGATAATGGGTTAAGATAGGGGGGACAAGTGTCAGGTTAGAAAAGGCTGAAGAGAAATAGAGTTAGTTAAGTTGAGTGAAGGTCCCCCCTATTGATAGTGGTTTCAAACTCTGAGCCCCTGGCCCCAGCTTCTCCAGCTAATACGGCGAATTCGTTAGCGAGACAAACGAGCCGAAAACTCCACAAAGCTCAACTTCAGAAGCGCTTAATCTTCAGTCCCGGCTTCTATCTAACCCTTATATATTCCGTTTACACCTACTTTATCTTATAATTTGTTCTTAATCTCCCACTTAAGAAGTAAGTAATCCCTCAGACAAACCCTTAAACTATTCCACTTATACGAAAACACTGAATTTGCTTTTCCCTCATGCAAGAATTCTTGAGACGTTTGTTTTACTATGGAAAATGCGTATCGTAAGAAGCAATTAGCTTTCAAGGTGTTATACTTAAATAAACTCTATGTCGGTTCTTCATTCAATATATGATCTTGTAGAAGCCCCGAATATCCTAAAATAAGATTTTTGGCAAATTTGCTAATTATAGGTGAAACTTATAAACCCAAGACTCGCTTGGTCCGACATTCTAATCCTATAATAATACGGCTACTATGAAATAGCTAGGAACAAAATATAAACATCCATGAAAACGAAAGGACCATCGATTAAACTTATTTTGAAGCTCAGAATACTAAGCATAATGTTAACTTAACATAAAATATGGCCACTATTTTACAAACATACCCATTATAAAAATACATTTAGTTCAAGTAATTTTTTCAGATTTATTTTTTAAAAATTGATTTGCTTTTTTACTAATAGGTTTTTTTTTTTGTTTTACTATCTCCAAAAGTACAGGACTGCGAGTTATTTATAGTTCTACAACACTTTAATTATACTTACAACTTGTGATAAATAGTTTCTCCCAAAATCTCTCTTAGAATTCATTTTATTGAAGCCGACATGTTTTCCAAAGGTTAATATGCTTTCTGTATAGGGTTAATCATCTTATTTCGTTTTAAAAAAAAATCAGGAAATCGTTAAACCAACCAACAGTCATCAGATATTCTGCAAAGGCGGAAATCACAATTTCGTGCAACGGACTGCACCTTGAAGTGAAAATTTAGAAATCCTGTTACTCAAACTTTTATTGATGGTTATTTTATTTCTTTATTGTTGAGCATTTGCTGCGAGGTGATATTGCTCATAAAAAAAAACAATGAATATAAACAAAATAAAGAATGAAAACATTAACAAAAAAATTAAATAATAAGATTAGCACAGAACAAACTAAGAACGCAACCAAATAACAAAACGCAACCAAATAACAAAACTCAACCAAAGAAACAAAAAACTACGAATACTGATGTTTAGTTGTTACGCATTGAGGTTGCCAAGTATTCCTCGGTTTCTTTTCTCTTTTTGTGTTCCCTAATTAGCTAGCAGCGCGTTATTTCCAATAAGTGAATTACTTTGACTATCTTTCCACATTCTAATGCAGAGTTCTTGGTTTGCTTGTGTGAAATTATAATAAACACATAAACCACCCATTGCAGTAATATTTTAACATTTTCTCAATTTATGGCCACGGAAGCTGAGGTTGACATGTGAGATAAGAGAGTAGGACTTAACCCTTCGTCGGGCGCAGCTGGCCTGAGAGGCCAGGAAAACATATTTTTTGATGCCCCGTCTCATTCTGTCTCCTCTGTGAGGCGCCATTCCCAGTAGTTTCCTGATTCGTGTTCATGCTTAGAATCCCCTACTATAGTCTATTGCCATCCTTCATCCAGCCCGTCCCTAGGTGGCTTGTGAGCCCAAATGCGCTAATTGCTCCTTTATTACGAAGATGATTTTTTTTTCAAGATATGTCTATTGCAATCATTCCTTTTACTAAGATCAATGCTATTCTATACGGAAGTTCGTCGATATCTTGATAAATAAGTGCTAGTCTAACCCTGGCCTCTCAGCAAATACGCTTGATCAATTTTACTTGTTTTAGTTTAAGCCTCATTCTATTCTAATAAAGTCATTATTTTACGTTCTAAATAGTATATTTGTTTTCCTTAGATCCTAGCAAAGTCTGTCCTACCGGCGTTTTACATTAAAATAAATTAGGTGTGAAGTGGGGGGTTAAAATATGTGGGCAGCCTCTCAGGCCGAGTGCGCCCGATTTTGTTTCATTCAGAGGTGCGCCCGACGGTGGGTTAATACGCTTGATAAAACTTGTACATGAATTCGATTCCCGCATGAACAATATGAATTTATTTAGTGAGTAAATGACTGTATAAATCTTTTAATCTCACCCTGGCTAGAAATACACGATAACCCTTAGATAGTGCCTTTCCACGCATCTTTTCCCAAAACCGGCTTTGTGAGCCAATCTTTTGATTGAAACTTTAAATACTTGGTATTATTCAACGATAACTTGAATATAATAACATATGTAGTCTAGCATTTCAAAAATAAAGAAAAGAAGAAAAAGCGTTATGTAGCTCGTTCTATGAGTTTATGGTGCTTTGTAGTTTTATTCAAAAACAGAAAAGTGCAATTTGCAATCTTTGAGAATTCATTTTATTAGGTGGTTACATACTTTCTATTTTATCCTCTGAGTATAAGAGGCTGTCACAGGTTTAAAATATGACAAAGAAATAGTAAATGAAGAGAATTGTACGAGTATTTCCATAATCCTTTTACTCATAATGCTATCTTTTCTCAGTGACTCCAGTGAACAATGCTCCAGCTTGATTAACTGAAAGAGCTGTAAGGAACTACATTTTACCCTATTTATCATATTCTTAGTCTCCAAGGAAGGAACATTGTTAATGTTGGTATTTGCATTTTCACTTGGGCCATTACAAATGGTAAACAGGTAAACCCTCGTCATTCGAAATAAATACTTCGCCAATGAAGAGAAGACTCCAGAACCTTCTTTCCTTTCATATCACCGGAATTGTAATATGGATTTTTGACTTTTAAATCTCTTCTTCACGGCGCTTTATGAGAATTCCATATTCCATAATTCATGAGGTAATTTCAATGCAGTGATAAAAACAGCCTGTCGTTTGATGCTTGTGAATCATTGAAAAATATTCCTGTCATATATCTTTTCTAAGGGAGTCTTCCAACTTCTTAGAAACCTCGACGTCATACAACGCCTGTGCATGATTTGAAATACTCAGAATTGTGCATATTGACAGTCGCTGTCAATGGAACACAATATAGGCCCATAAAGGAGCTTACGACATATATGAGTCATACCTGAGAGTTTTCAAAGAATACCCCTTATTTTTGGGGTGGTAAAAGCAAAAATGTCTTCAACTGATTTAATCGCGTACGACTCTGTAAAGGAAGGGAAGGGTAAGTACTTGGAAAAGCTAAGCTTGGAAGATTAAAAAATCTTTTTTTTTTACATAAATCCGTATACTCAATAGAACATACAACAAAATTTGATCAAAATTGTCAATATGAATTTCGAGGAAGGGGAAAAATGACGAACCGTAAACAATATGACCTTATGTGCATCACCGAAACTTCTAATACTTAGTGATTGGTCATTAATAACATTATTCCGATCGTCAATATATTCATCGCATTTTTATTTTATTTTTTTACTTTTACTTGTTTATTTGGGTTTTAAATACAAATAAAAAAATAAAATAATGAAATACTAATAACAATAATAACAATTCCTCTAACCTATAATACTTAAAATACACAATTAATAAGGGGGTCCCTAACCCCTTGAAAGTCCATAAAAGGCATTATAAAAAAAAAAGTGCTAGCATCCAAAAAGGGTTCTTAGCCTTAACCTAACACGTAGCACACATAAAACACAAAAAACAATAAAATAAAGCAAAAAAAAGTCGGAAGATACATTGTTCGCTAAAAATAATACATCTCAACCATAAATATACTCATAAAAATAAAAATAAAAATACAAGACATTCCTCCTAGAAGTGCAATCTACTTAAAACTAAAACTGATAAGACTCACCAGCATCATCTTCTGAGACTTCCGTTCAAGTTGTCATGAGCCTAAAAATCTCTGAATGTCCTTCTGGGAACTAATGAAGTAAACCAACTTGTATAAACGAGGACCATTATACTATGATGAATAAGAATAATTTATTTCTTGATTCAAAGTAGGAAATCCATTATAAATGCTGTGTGCTGATTTTACACAATTTTTTTACGTTTTAACGATTCATCCTATATGCGATATAGAAAAGTCTATCATATCTGGGGCTGTATATGATGTTCAGGCATGGCTTCTCAAGGCAAACGTAGTCTGGCGAGTTCGATTCCCGACTGGGCAATAGGAATTTATTTAGTGGCGAACTCATTAAATTAAACCCTTAGTCACATCCTGGCTAGAAAAAGGTAGTAACCTGAAGCACTCGTTCTAATTAGCAGGACAACAATTATAGACAGAGGAAGGTCTACGGATTTTATGAACGAGTCCATCGCTTAATAACTTTCTAATCCACTATCAAACCTAGACATTTACGCTAACCAAGTGCTTTAAAACCAAATGGCTAACCAGAGCCCATTAAATACATCCATATAATTAATAACATTGAATATTAATTGTATATAAATGTAAAATAAGTTGTTAGATAATTCATTAAATTTGAAAATGATATTTTTTTATATTCGGGAGTTCATAATAATTAAACACAATTTATTTATCTTTTAAAGGAGGAGTCAGGTAAAAAATGCTGTCAATCTTGGAACAATATAAATCAAATTAAAAATATGTGTGTGTGTATATATATATATATATATATATATATATATATACACATTAAGAGCGGTGTAAAATGGGCTTTATTAGTCTTTAATGATTGTCAAAACGTTCTGGCTTTGTTTTTAATATAATGTAACATATTAAAAATATATAAATAACAATATAAAAATATTTTCTAAAACACAAATTAACTTCATGTACATTGGAAAGTAATAAAATATAAATAAATCTATATAATTATAATACTTTATCTAATGAATTATAATTTAATTAAATTATATATTACAATTTTCTTTAAAAATTTCTAAAAGAAAATGAATTTTCAGAAATATCAAATTAACATAATTCTTCTCTCAGATTTGACAAATAGACTAATAATAAAAATAATTGTTTTGTAAATAATTAATAATTTGCAAAACATATTTGTTAATGCTCCCCAATGATAATAATATAATCCTTTGTTTGATACGGTTAATTTTAGAAAACTTTTCATTAGAAACAGAAAACAACATTAACTTTATTTTCACTGTTGTAACCCAAAATGCTTAGAAATGAAAGGTATTCTCTTTGAGACACTATATATTTCGTTCTTTGTAATGGCTAATACAGTAGTAAATGATTTCAATGTAGATATATATATTTTTGACACTTTTTACATTCCTCTCCATTTTTTAGCAGATTTCCCTTGAGGGAAATCAGCTATTGAGGTCGTACTCATGACGCGATTTTCGAAAAATTTCTTCAAATGTCCATCGGTCCTACCCAGGAGATGTCGAAAATGAGGTCCGTTCAAAATTATATATATATATATATATATATATATAATATATAATATATAATATAATATATATGTCTGTTAACGCTCTAGCGGTCGCAATTTTTGTTTGATCGTATCCAAACTCGGAATTTTATCGTTTTATGTAAAAAGGAAGATCAAGTTTGTTAATGGCTGAAATCAGACCAGTGGGAAGGGGGGGGTTTAGAGGGGGGGATTTTCGAAAATTCGAAATATCTCCGTTATTATGCATCAGATCGAAAGGTTGTATAGAATAAACCTTATTGCAAATTAAATTTACTATAAATATTGTTTTATACATGTATTCTCTATCTTGAATATTAACCGAGATATTTTCATTTGTATTGTGTGAGTGGTCGGCCGAAGTCGGCCATGTTCAGGACTTTCCACCGAAAGCTAGTTCGTCCCTCCTGACTGTTCGTCCCTCGTGAATTGGTTTAGAGATTCGTTACTACTGCTGTTATTAGTAGGCAGATTTCTCTATTGTAAAAATTCACGTGGGAAATTAGTTTACGCAGCCCCTGCGTGACGGACTTTTATAATGTAAGCCACGTTTTTATAGGGTAATTTTAAATATTTAAAATATTAAATTCTTATTTAATTGATTAGTTTCAATTTTAAAATGTTTGTGTGAAACGTTAAATAATTTTCAGGGAGGGAGTCGTTAAAATTACAAATACTTCTATAGATATTAAAAAGTCCGTCAGGCAAGGGCTGCGTAAACTAAGCAAATTTCCCACGTGTAGTTTTACAATAGAGAAATTTCACGAGAGCGGAAGAGTTAAGAAAACGGCCGACCTAGCTTTTGGCGGGAAACTCACTCTCAACTCTCATCCGTTATCCGCCCCGATTTCATAAAATTGCAAATATCTCGGTTAATATGTAAGATAGAGAATAATATGTATATAACAATATTTATAGTAAATTTAATTTGCAATAAGATTGATTCTATACAATGTTTCGATCCGACGTATAGTAACGGAAATATTTCAAATTTTAGAAAATGCTCACCTCTAAACCCCCCCCCCCTCCCACTGGTCCTATTTCAGCCATTAACGAACATGATCTTTCTTTTTACATAAAACGACTAAATATCAAGTTTGGTAACGATCAAACAAAAATTGGGACCACTAGAGCAGTAACAGACAAATATATATAGATATATATATATATATATATATATATATATATATATATATATATACAGTTTTGAACGGACCTCATTTTCGTCATCTACTAGGTAGGATTGATGGACATTTGAAGAAAAAATTCGAAAATTCCGTCATGAGTACAACCTCAATAGCTGATTTCCCTTAAGGGAAATCTGCTAAAATGCTCTACTTCCATAGATTCGGCTGTAACGAGTTAAATGTTTTATCAACGCAATACAGATGATTAATAATTCAATGAATATATTCTTGTTGGCTAGTAAAGTTTGTTTGGTTTAATCATTTGAAAATATATTCAGTACCATAATTATACACGACAAACTATAGAAGGGGTCAACAATGTTATGGGAGTCGAAAGACAAAAATGGAAATCAACGAAACTCCGTATTTTATACTATAATATTATGATAATCTATGATAAAAAAAAATACCTGCACAGATGCATAAAAATATTGTGCATTTTATAGAATTAAGTAGATAGCAAATACTTTTATTATTAACATATCCCAGCATCCCGGGTTCTCGCGTATAAATCCTAAGCATTGAGACGGGAAAATGTAAAATATTGTACAAAGTAAAGACCAAAACAAAATACCATCATCAAATGATTTCTGGGGCGAAGCTGGGTACCTTAGCTAGTATATATATCAAAAATTGGAAGTATCCGTTGTTATACGCCGGATCGGAAAATTGTATAGAATTAATCTTGTTGGAAATGTAATGTTCTATAAATGTTGTTATATACGTTTTTTCAATATATCCATCATTAAGAAAGGTATTTGCATTTTTTATTTTTTGGTCTTGAGTAAACCCCACTCCTACTCATTTCATATTAACAATAAGGTGTTACATTATTAAGAACTTTATTTGAAGCGTAAATGCTAAATATTGTTCTCAATGTACTTTTACGTTTTGAGATAAATACCAATGCGTGACGCACGTGGGAAATCTGCTTAGATAACGTAGCCCCTGCGTGACGGACTTTTGTGTAAACTAAGGAGCTTAAGGAAAGATTTTTTTGGTTGTCAGTGATAAGGCATTGAGAACAGTTTTACACAGAAATTAATAATTTTCTTAAAATTAACTACGTTTAAGTACATTAAAGGTAGTTCACATCCTGGAGAATTTAATAATTCTGTGTTTCTCTTTTTTCCAAAGAAAATGTGAAACAATCGATGAATTTTAATGGTACAAAATAAAAATTCCATAAGTACAGGAAGGGAAGGTTTGATAAAATTCTATCATCGCCGTACAGTTTAATTTAAAGATAAACAAAGAATTTGTGGGATAAGTAAAAGTCAGCTGTAAAATAATTCATTTAAGATGTTGTTTTACTTTTTATATTCAAGGCCCATCCACTAAATGGAACAATTTTTCTTAATTACACCAACTCCTAATGAATATTCATACCCATTTAACAATTAAATAAGATTCTTAAATACAATTAATCTTGGTTGTAAATGAGTTAAAAAGTGCCGACATTCTCGCCTATAATATTTTTCGCCCGTTCTCACCCCCGAGGGGAGCCAATTCGGTAAAAACATTTATTTTCCTAATTAACAATATAACTCATTCGCCGAGGTTCATGACGGCTTGATTTCTTGTCTTAATAGCAACGTGGTTTGGCCCGTAATTTACGAGTCTAATAAAGGTGGAGGGGCTTGAAAGAGTGCAAGCAACAAGTCGGTGCGCCCCCCTCCGCCATATTAGCTCTCTCAACCGGAACACATAAACTCCTAAATACAATCGAACCTGCTCCCTAACCCTTATAGCGCCGAGATAATAAACCCCTTTATACCTTATTATATCCCTCATATACCCCTTATATATAGCTTGTAGTGGCCGTCCTCTTATAACTCTGTAGGAAGGTGCTTGTAGTTGACTCTTTCGGGCCAACAAGAACCACCATTCATAAGTACTACTATAAAATACAACCAAATTAAAATTGTGTACACACTTCAACAGCTGAGAAAAAGGTTGAATTGTAGAAAATATAATAAGTATACTCGTAAAAGTTAACAAATTTATTGCGGATGACAATGGCGTTGAAGAATAGAATAAAATTTAATACTAGATGATCCTTGCGATTCTGTTGAATCAAATACGAACAGTTTTGGATACACTAAATACATTTTTTAACGTGATGATAGAAATATACAAAAAAATGACAAAGAAAATATTTGATCCCACCTATATATATATTTGTCTGTTATCGCAATTATTGTTTAGTCGTTTTATGTTAAAAAACGATCTAGTTCGTTAATGGCTGAATTCGGACCAGTGGGAGGGGGGGGGGTTTAGAGGGGAGGATTTTCGAACATTCGAAATATCTCTGTTACTATACGTCGTATCGTATAGAAACAATCTTATTGAAAATTCAATTTACTACAAATATTGTTATATACATATTTTCCGTATAATGAATATTTACTGAGATATTTGGATATTATAGTTATACGCTTTCAGTAAACGCCCACTCCTACTAGTGTCATATTAATAATAACCTGATATTTCATGAACCACAAATGCAGGTTAAATATGGAATATTGCTTTCATTGAACTTTTACTTTGTGAGATATATGCAAATATGTACTGTTGATCCTCCCTTCTTTTGTTCTTGGATTGTAATTGAGATTTAAATTATTCTGATCATCATCATTAAAAAATACAGCAATAGCTTTAGTAAATAGTTTTCAATAAAATGAATGTGTAATATTCAGATATATTTCATTAATGGTTTTCTTTTCGGTATAGAATTCAGGTTGGCAGGCCTGTTTGTTTTCAATTCAGACGCTTTTCGTTCGAGAGTTCTTAACTTGTAACTGAAAGATTTCTCATTACCGTTTGTATTTACGGTGGTGTTACCAGTATGTATATTTATCTGTTGTAAACCTTCGCTTGGGAAATCTGCTTAGCTTACGCAGTCCCTGTGTGAAGGACTTTTTATGAATACCGGACGAGCCGAGTCATAGCCCTTATATGGTTTATCTCCGATAATGGGGTAAACTACAGCCATTGGCTGGTTCTGTTCTTCGTGGCGCTGCGGGTTGTCGGTGCGCCTTCTTTAGACTAGTAAGTATAGGTCACCAAATCATGGGCAGCGACAATATATCTTCCTTATTATAATTGAAATTAAAACAATGTATAACATCCCTGCTCAGGAAGGGGATCCATTGACTAACAAAGAAATTCCACCACCCTAGGAAAACTACATAAGGACTACAACTCGGCAGGGCCGGCATATTAGGAGCTGCCACCATAGGAAGAAGCCGATTGGAAAATCGGCAACTATAATGAGTTCATATAGTATACTCTGTATATATAGAATATATATATATATATATATATATTGTTACCTTTTATTACAAAATCAGTAATAAACGTTGTTTATAAGAGTTCTTTTGGAATGCAAAATTAAACACACACAATCTTCGCAGTTCTTATCACTGCACAATTTATTTAACTATGCCCAATAGACTTGGTTAATTATTCTTAATTACTACTCACAGTAAGCATAGATAGCGTCACTGTTCTTCAGATTACACAATCCAATAATTCACTCATGGTCACTGAAGTTCACAAAAAGAGGCACTGCACTCTCCCTTTACTTCGCGAAGTTAATACTGTCTTAAACACGGCACTAAACTGTTACTTACAGTCACGGCACAACACTGTTCTTAAAAAAAAAAACACATTACCGCACAGCACTGTAGCCGCACTTAGCCACCGGCTGTAGGCGTGTCCCAGGATGGCTGTCTCCCTCTCCCTCTCCCTGAACGCACTTAATGAGTTCTTGAAGACAGCTGAGAACAAACTGAACTGTCGGGCGAGTTGCACATCCTCATATAAAGGAACATCAAAGGACGAAGGTCTCGAAGGTACTGATTCTGGAACAATCCAGATGCTGCCGGTGCCAGAGCCACTTCCGTCGGCTCCTTTCATCTACATCGTACCAAATACGTGTCTATCTCCGTTAATTTTTCATGTATTTTATTTTCGCAACAATATATATACATATTCCTGGCCAATCAAATCCTTACACGATATTAGTTATCTTGGGGATGATGACACAAAAAAGTAAGAGGTATAAAAGAAATTCACCGCCGTGGAGCGAAACGAATCCAAAATGTTCTTTGAATAAGGCAGGTTTACGAAAAACCACTCATCATGAACAAGGAAATCGGATTCAGAGATAACTGCTGAACGCAATTACCACAAATTTTATCAGTTTTCCCTTAAGGGAAATCAGCTATTGAGGTTGTACTCATGATGCGATTTTCGAAATTTTTCTTCGAATGTCCATCGATCCTCCCCAGGAGATGACGAATGATATATATATATATATATATATATATATATATATATATATATATATATATATATATATGTCTGTTACCGCTCTAGCGGTGGCAATTATTGTTTAATCGTTACCAAACTAAAAATTTAGTCGTTTCATGTAAAATGAAAGATCAAGTTCGTTAACGGCTGAAATCGGGCCAGGGGGAGGGGGGTTTAGAGGGGAGGATTTTCGAAAATTCGACATATCTCCGTTACCATAGGTCGGATCGAAATATTGTATAAAACTAATCTTATTGCAAATTAAATGTACTATAAATATTTTTATATACATTTATTCAATATCTTGAATAGTAACCGAGATATTTGCATTTGTCAGTTTTCAGCCAATACTCTGCTACATAATAAATCACATTATTCGAAGTTTATATACCAAACATTGTATTGATGAGACCTTTAATATACAAGATAAATGCAAATATTTCCTGGTGACCCCCCCCCCGCCGTCTTATTTTGGATTACTAAAATTTGATTGATTGAGATAAAAATTATTCTGACTCATTATTAATTACAGTACTAGATATAGTAAGTAGTTCTCAATGAAATTGATATGTTATATACCGATATATATAAGAAATTGTTTTTCTTTCCGGTGTGAGGCGGGCAGTTTCGGCAGTTTATTGAAATTGGATGAAACATTTCTTACCTGAGATAATAATTCCTTCGCCATCCAGCACCTCAAAAATGGATTTCTTATTTCCGTTTGTATTTATTCACGGTGGTGTTGTGTTACCAGTATGTAGAGTTATCTATTACTAAACTTCCCGAATCTGCTTAGTTCACGCATCCCCCTGTTATAACATTCCACAAACATATTGGACAAACTACTTCCTTCAAATTTTAGAGATATTGCTGTAGAGAGAAAAGCGTAGAGAGAGAGAGAGAGAGAGCGAGAGAGGGGGGGGGGAGAAATGAGAGGGGGTGTTTGTGTGTGTGTGTGTGTGTGTGTGTGTGTGTGTGTGTGTGTGTGTGAGAGAGAGAGAGAGAGAGAGAGAGAGAGAGAGAGAGAGAGAGAGAGAGAGAGAGAGAGAGAGAGAGAGAGAGAGAGAGAGAGAGAGAGAGAGAGAGAGAGAGTGAGAGAGAGAGAGAGAGAGAGAGAGAGAGAGAGAGAGAGAGAGAGAGAGAGAGAGAGAGAGAGAGAGAGAGAGAGAGAGAGAGAGAGAGAGAGAGAGAGAGAGAGAGAGAGATAGAGAGATTTTGAGAGAGAGAGAGAGAGAGAGAGAGAGAGAGAGAGAGAGAGAGAGAGAGAGAGAGAGAGAGAGAGAGAGAGAGAGAGAGAGAGAGAGAGAGAGAGAGAGATGACCGAAATAAGATACAACTGAGGGATATCATAGAGCTAATCCCTCAGCCCTGCTTAAACCCTTCACTAATCCCTTTGGACCCCTGTCCTTTTCAGCTTTACCTACACTTTGTCCTATCCATGTACCAACATTAGCACTGAAATATGAATAGCAACAATGTTCGTGATAACTCTTACCTAATCAATTATAATTATCTCTTACCGGAATTATAGTCAATAATCCGGTGGTTGCTTTGTTACTACAACATAATGACTAAATTTTAAGATCATTTTCCTTATTAATGTTTTAATTTCATTTGCAGTCTCTTTGTGCTGTTTTACAAGGCTTTATTATTCCTATCTATTTTTAGAATCTCATCTCGTCATAAGAATATCTTTCAAAGAGATATTAAATGCAAACACATTTATCCGTAATATTTAATAAATATATTTCGTTGTTTCAAACTTCTTCGCTGGGAACTTATTACAGGTGTTGTTTCCGGCATATCTCCAGCGGTGTCTGTAATGTGGCGGTCCACGATATTTCGCCGGACTTCCACCCGGCTTCTTCTGGTGGTCATATTCTTGTCGTGCTTGTGGCAGCTCTTAATCACGAGTGTGCCGAATCGCGTTCCTTATATATGCACAACAACAAATATGGCAGGGCTAAGACATCGGCCGTCGCCGAAAATTAATATTACACTCGTGACGAAAGTAGAATTTACAACTCTCGTGAAATTACCACACTCGCTTCGCTCATGTGGGTAAACGTTTCACTCGAGTTGTAAAATGATCTACTTTCGGCACTTGTATAATAAATAACTATTTTCTTAACTTTTCATTATAATCCCTTAATTTCAAACTAGCTGAAATGTAGAAAATATAACATGGGCCAAATATAGTAAAGATAAAATTAAAAATAGTTTTAACGCAGTAAAAAAGCATTAACAAAAATCTAAATGTAATGCGTATCAAATCGACTGTTGTCTTAATGACAAGTAGAAGAACGAAACACCTTTTTTTAAAAAATATGCTAAAATAACATTTTAAAAATGTGGACAAAAGGGATGCTAGAACATGTCTAACTTGCAATGTTCTTACGCTAAGGCAAAAATTTCTTTTGAAAGATATTGCTAAGATCTTTGAAAAGGAAAATTCAATAGCTAATTTATTTAATACCGTCCACTATATGCATTTACGGCTATATCTACAGGTTGCCAACAAAAAATGAATACAAATAAAATTGTAGATCGTCGATAGTTTAACGAGATAGGTGCAATAGCATTTTACGATCTGACTCATAATAACCAGTGAATTTTCAATTTTCGAACTGCCCCCCCCCCTAAAACCCTACTATACCATGTCCAAATTCCGCCAATAACAAATATGATCTTTAATGTTTACTAAAACGATATATGGAGAATGTTATAGATAAAAGAAAAAATTTCGAGAATTAAATTCTTAATCGATTACGCCATCACACAACAAATTTACTTGTATCTCGTTTTAACTAAGGTCTCTGGAAAACACGTTTTGGTATTTAAGTTTAGAATAAAGTGATTAATGACATTCCAGCTTATTGTTAATATGGCAATAGTAGAAGTCGGCGATTACAAAAGTCTGAAAAAATCCCAATATCTCGGTTAATATTCATGATAGAAAAAAATTGTATATAACAACATTCATGTTGTTGTTGTAGTTGTATAGGGTTTAAGGGCGAAAAACTACCAGGTTATCATCGCCCTGTAATATTTATAATTCACATTTTGGTATCCTCATCCATATCACGAGCAATTGCACTTTAAATTTCTTTGTATAAACTCGTGTTTTTTACAAAATTAAACAATTTATGGAGTTCTTTCGGGTCATCTCTAATGGCCACTTCTATAATATTGGAGATATTGTATTTGTTTCTAATATCTGTATTCTTATGGCATTCCATTAATATGTGATATATAGTCAGTTCTGTGTTACATTTCTCAGAAATCGGGGGTTGATCTTTTGTCATAAGATAG
Organism: Riptortus pedestris; assembly: GCA_019009955.1. Classification (NCBI taxonomy): domain Eukaryota; kingdom Metazoa; phylum Arthropoda; class Insecta; order Hemiptera; family Alydidae; genus Riptortus; species Riptortus pedestris. The sequence goes on from CM032228.1 coordinate 66,637,228, forward strand.
CCATGCGTAAGTCTTGTGTGCCCAATTCGGAGCCTTCCTAATACAACTTCATCTCTTCTGTTGTCTCTTGTCGAATATTTCCATGGACGGATGGTGGTTATAATAGTTTTTAGTTTATTGTTCTGGGTTGCCAGTTTTTATTAATTTCTTCTTTTAGTGGTTGGTAGAGTTCTGAAGGTGTAATTGTTGTTGGGGTGATGGAGTCGAGTTGATGTGCTTCTCTGGCTGCTAAATCTGCTTTTTCGTTTCCATCTATTCCCACGTGGCTTGGAATCCACATGAAGTAGACGGCCCTTTTTAGCTCTCAGAGCATTTGTATTTGATTTTGTATTTTTTTTACTATTGGGTTGTTTGTGAATACATCTTTGATACTCAATAGGGCACTCAACGAGTCAGTGCAAATCAGGATTAATATTAATAATATTACTTCTATGCAATATTTCGATCCGACGTAATTAATGAAAGTATTTAGAATTTTCGAAATACCTCCTTTTCTAATCGCCCCTCCCACCTGACCAATTTCAGCCATTAACGAACTTGATCTTTAGTGTGTCTTGAGACGCACATATAGCGAGTTTGGTAAAGTTAGAACAGAAATAGAGACCCATAAAGCGTTAACAGACATATATATATATATATATATATATATATATATATATATATATATATATATATTTAACGGAACTCATTTCCATCATCTATTAGTGGTAGGATGTCCATGACATTCAAGGAAATTTTTCGAAAATCGTGTCATGAGTACAACCTCAATAGCTGATTTCCCTTAAGAGAAATCTTCTAAAATTGCGACCACTAGAGCAGTAACAAACAAATATATATAATTTGGAACAGACCTTATTATCGTCATCTCCTAAATAGGATCGATGTACATTCGCATCATGAGTGCATCCTCTATAGCTGATTTAAGGGAAATCTGCTAAAATGCAAATAGCGTAGTTAATAATGAAAAGACCGCCACGCAGGGGCTGAGTAAACTAAGCAGATTTCCCACGTAAAATTATAAAATAGAGAAATCTCCATGCAAGTACCGAACAGTGACGGAAACGGCTGACCTAGCTTTCGGTGGGAACGAATAAAGCAACCATAGCTCGTCCGTTACACTTTATAAAAATGCAAATATCTCAGTTAATATTCAAGATAGAGAATAAATGTATATAACAATATTTATAGTAAATTTAAATTGCAATAAGATTGTTTCTATACAATGTTTCGATCCGACGTATGGTAACGGAGATAATTCAAATTTTAGAAAATCCTCAGGTCTAAACCCCCCCCCACTGGTCCTATTTCAGCCATTAACGAACTTGATCTTTCTTTTTACATAAAACAATTAAATACCGAGTTTGGTGACGATTAAACGAAAATCGCGACCGCTAGAGTGTTAACTGACAAAAATTTATATATATAGATTGTATATATATATATATATATATATATATATATATATATATATATATATATATATATATTAGGATCGATGGACATTTGAAGAAATTGTTTGAAAATCGTGTCATGAGTACGACCTCAATAAATAGATGATTTCCTTTAAGGGAAATCTGTTGATATCCATATATAACAACATTTACATAACATTAAGATTAAGTAAGACGGGTAATTAATTATACAATTCGTGGAACTGATGGAGATATAGCGTTACATTCTAGATGTTTACAGATTTCGTATGTTGACATTAAATGTAGAATAGCTATTTGTTAAGTTTACATTCGCTGGGCAAGGTATGGCCATTGGCGATTCAAAGCTTTGTGGAAAATCCGATTTTGGTGGACGGGCTCAATTTTGCCTTAATATGAATGCGAGAGACTCCTCTATTCGGAATGAGCCCTTAGGGAGAAGGGGGGGGGGTATCAGAGGGCCTCATCGCCCAGGACCTAAATAGAGAATTAGGGAGCTAATAAATGGCGGATAGGCCGCTCCCAGTTGGTCAAAAGACACAAATTGGACTCTGAAACACCTTTGAGGCCTGTGCTTTTGAAATGTGACACTCCCGAGCGAGGGCTTAATAAGAGCAAGAAATCAGAGCTTTGGCCTTTTAATGCCAGCCCAGCCCGTCTTGTCAATTAGAACCGTGCATATTTCCCGCTAATCCCTTTCCTCGAATAGTCATCTCATTTGCCCTGCCTCTGTATGTTTAACTGTGAGTCGCCCCATATGCATATAACTTTATATATATATATATATATATATATATATATATATATATATATATGTATGTTTTTTAGCCATAATGTTAGAAAAATAATAATGTTTCTTAACTAGTCTAGCGTAATAATGTAATAGACTTGTTCTATAAATATTTTTAGCTGGTTTTCTACAAGAAAAGTTCCTATGGACACATCTTTAGGAATAGTTTGAATTTAAAAATATCATTAATATACATATAAGTGGATTCTTTGTACAATCTTTTGTCAGCCTACATTTCGAGATACAAAAGCTGCATTTTTTAAATTTTAACTGAAAAAAGGCTAAACTCTGCTAACAGAAACAGGTGAGGTAAAATAAAATATCTCAGGTATTATGAATTGGATCGAAAAGTTTTATGTGACCACTCTTGTTGTAAATTTAGTTTCAACAATATTTGTTCTGTAAATAAATGTCCGCATCTACATGTTTTGGTAGTTTTCAGCTTTCAGCAAACGCCATTTCTAGTAATGCGATTTTTTCTCCCAACTAAACATCTCGTGCTCAGTTTAAATTTCAAGTCCAGCTTACATATCCTAATTCTTATTACAGGTAAAATGGAGGATAGATGTCAGATCATCAGCGTATAAGTACTTGTTAAGTCTGCTTTGCAAGTGTACCTCCGGCGCACACTGGAACGAGTGATAGGGTAAGCCGGACATTCATTAATTTCTCCATTTCTACTGGTCCTAGAATATTGATTCTGGTGTCATTTTAAAGCACATCGAATACTCTATTGAACTACCTGATCAGCAAGTTTTTAAGCAATTTTGCCAGATGCGATATAAAGGTAGGATGAATTTTAAATGTGCACATACAGATTATGTATCGCTTACTAAGTAGAGAATTGTGATTTGTAGACTCATAATATCAATATATGTTTTACAAATTTTTATTTTTTTTAATAAATTGAAGTTCACAAACGCAATACTAAAATTGTAAACAAAAATATATCTAGAATAAACTTTTTTAAAAAAAAAATCTATGTATTTAATTTAATAATGAGAATTTGTAAGCTGGAAGAATATCTAACATTTCTAAAATTTCAAATGTTTTTTATTTTTCAATTAGAAGTTCTTTTACTTCCAAAGATATTGTTTCTAAGCGATCGCTATCGTTGTTAAGTGTTGGCCTTAAATGTGATATTAAAGGGTCTGAAGTAATTAACAAATTATTCAGGATATCTCTGTTGGTAGCCGTCCTTGAAAATTTTCTTGAAAAAGATTCTCTGCGGAAGTATTTATGGTTAGCCTCCTGAGCATCTTCTGACAGCATACCAATTGGTACAATACCATGTTTGACTATTTCCGGGCCATGTATTAACAGTTTGTGAACTGTTACTGGCATGTAATACCATCCATACAAATCCACAAATATCTCAGCTGTTTCTCTTGTAAACCGTACGTAGTTGGGAAAGGTCCGCGGGAGGTATAATACGTCTTCCGCACCGAAAGTGTTAACACTAAAAGTAAAATATTTAATGAATAGGCAAGTATAGGCAAGATCTGACGACGTTGTAAATAAGACAATATACTCCTAAAAGCACGCCAAGTGGTATTTTTTCAAGCAAATACAAGCGATTTGCGAATTGAATTAAATAAAGTTATTTTCAGCTCGATGTAAAAAAAAAAAAAAATTAGAGGAATTTTAAAAACCTCTTGTGCCAGTTTTTGATTTGTTATAATACCCTTAATGTTTACTGGAAGCAACAATAATTTATAAAACTAAATAAGAGTTCACGATGAATTTAATAAGCCAAGGCTTTTTTTAACATAGCAATTATAACCAGGCATTATGTAAAAACCATTGCAATAATATGGCTAAAAATCAATCTGCTCAAATGAAAAGGGTTTATGTGGTACTAATAATACAATCAAAATCCCAAATTAAAACTTTTATTTTTTCCCCCAATGTCCAACATTACTGAAGGATCGCTCCAGTGTGCGGCGTGGTGGACATCTTAACTTTCCAGCTGTCTCTACATTGCAGTAATCTCTACGCAGGTGTGTGTAACTTCCTCATGTTACCAGATATAGAAAGCGGTTTAATGACAATGATTTTTATTGAAAACAATTCCCTTAACTTGGGTGAGTATACCCTTCTGATCATGCGCGGGCGCCTTTCGTCCCTTTATAATGTGTTTGCAAGCCCTAAATTTGTATATCAATAGCAACTGGATGGTGAATATATATGAATGTTTTAGAGCAAGAATCTTAGAAGAATAATAATGTTTCTTAACTTGTCTTGCGGAAGGCCAAAAAATAATGAAAACTTCAAACGATTGTACAAATCACACGCTAAATCTTTTTCTATGACCTTCCTCTACGTGGTACTATGCCGTACCAGTCGGAGAACGGCTTACAAAAAATGGCGGGTCAAGTCAGCTGATTATCTATAAAAATATCTTTCATTTTGGCGTGGCTCGATATATTAATCCAATTTTTATTGATTATTTTTATGACCAAGTCTACCGGTACATTGGTAAACATGTCCACAACACAAATGATACTAGTTTGTATCCAGGAAATACTTAAAGAGGTATTTTCTTATGTTTGTTTGAGAGCAGCACCATTCTTTATGTCAAAAGGGATATCATTTACAAATGCCTTTACTTCCCTAAAGGCCCTAGCCGACCGACCACGCAATTAAATACAGCCATAAATTTGATTTTGAACATGTAAGAATAATAGAAAAAGAAAGAAACTTAATCAAGAGGAATATAAAAAATAAAATGCACATTATAAAAATACAATATAATATAATATTATATATATATATATGTATATAATATATTATATATATATATATATATATATATATATATATAAATTTCTCTGTTAATGTTCTAGAGGTGGCAATTTTCCACCAAACATTTTTTTTACCAAACTCGATATATAAGTGTTTCATGCAAAACTAAAGATAATGTTCGTTAATGGTTGAAATCGTACCAGTGGAAGGGAATTAAGAGGGAAATTTCGAAAGCTTACATAATGATGATATAGATAAATTATTGAATATTTTAACCAAAAATGCTATTTAATTTGGAAATATCCAAACAGAGTGAAACCTAGCTTTAGTCATATAAGAGATAAATTAAAATCAACAGATACCAAATATAATGAATACGAAATAAACTGTATGGATTACAAAAAAAGTAATATAGTGGAATCGTCACAATTACTCAAAAGAAGAATCACACAACATGTGATAAACGTTTATAATGAGGACAATATAACGTCCCTAGCCGACCACGGAATTAAATACAGCCATAAATTTGATTTTGTAAATGTATGTATAATAGAAAAAGAAAGGGTTTTAAGCAAGAGGTGGGTAAAAAAAGAAAAGAAGCACATTATTAAAAAACGTCCGTCACGCAGGGGCTGCGTAAACTAAGCAGATTTCCCACGTGAAGTTTTACAATAGAGAAATTTCACGAGAGCCAAGCAGTCAAGGAAACGGCCGAACTAGCATTTGGCGGGAAAGTCACTCTCGTCCGTTAGCCGCCCAGATATAATAACAATGCAAATATCTCGCTTAATATTCAAGATAGAGATAAATTTATATTTCAATATTTATAGTAAATTTAATTTGCAATAATATTGATTCTGTACAATTTTTCGATCCGACGTATAGTAACGGAGATATTTCGAATTTTCGAAAATCCTCCTCTCTAAACCCCCCCTCCCACTAGTCCGATTTCAGCCGTTAACGAACTTGATCTTTCTTTTTACATAAAACGACTAAATATCGAGTTTGGTAACGATCAAACAAAAATTGCGACCACTAGAGCGGTAACAGACAAATATATATATATATATATATATATATATATATATATATATATATATATATATATATATACACACACACAGTTTTGAACGGACCTCATTTTCGTCATCTACTAGGTAGGATCGATGGACATTTGAAGAAAAATTACGAAAATTCCGTCATGAGTACAACGTCAAAAGCTGATTTCCCTTAAGAGAAATCTGCTAATAGAATAAAGGTAATCAATAAGGAAACAGAAATAAAACATATGCATTATATATATTTTAATTTATTACAAACTTTAAGGTGATTGTTAATCAATTATAAATTTCTCATTTACTATTTAGAATACACGTCATTAGGGATAATCGATATAGTTTTATTTCGTGGCGTATCGAGATAAATCAGCTGACTTGACCCGCCGTACTTTGTAAGCCATCCTCCGACTGGTAGGGCTAGTCGATGGTCATAGAGAAAGATGTAGCCCTTCGTTTAGTTCTTTTGCGTTGTAATTCTCTCGATGAGGCGTCAGATGGACGCGAAACTAGTGGAGAAATAAAAATTATTTGTATAAACATTTGAACTTTTCATATTTTGTAGACCATCCAACATAGATTAGTTTACTAAAGTTAAATAGGTCATATTTTCACAAATAATAATTTTTCATATAATCATCCCCTTCGAGTATCCACAACTCTTTCTAAAGGCTTATTTTTATACAAATTTAGACAAAAAGTTTGTTAATTACAAAGTTTTATACCTTACTACCATTTAACTAATTAAAAGTTTTTCTTCAACTCACAGCCATCAACTCCATTTTAAAAAATAATCCTTTTATTATAATATATGAAATATATTAAATTATATAGTCGTCCTTATAAATATAATTGGCTAAAAACTTTTTAGTCGTTATTAATCAAGTCAATTGAAGAAAAGGTTCTTTTTTCCTCTAATTTTTATGATCAATCTGTATATGCTTATTTGGTATTAGCAAATTTGTCACCCTAACATTTATAATATTTTTTTAACTATTAATTTATTTTTTTTTTTGATAATGTAAAATCACATCTATATTGGTTGTTTAGCAAGAGTCCAATGATTAATAAAAGTTGACTAGCCAATGTTAATGTCTTTAAAAGTAATTCACCTAGAGTGTCGAGTTCGATTCCCGCCTGGGCAGAGGAATTTATTTAGTGACAGAATTCATTAAATAAAATCCAAAACCCACCCTGGCTAGAAGAGGGTGGTATCCTGTAGATAACCCGTCCCAATTAGCCTAAGTTGCAAAATATAGACGTTAATTAATGATTTAATTTTAAAAGTAATTCAACTAACTTAAAAAAGCGGGTCATCTGTCATAAAGAGTATGCCTATACATATGTAATTATTATTTTCATGTTTTAAGCCTCAGGTTACTGGATTTAATTATAGCTGTTCGTAACCACCCCTATAAGTTTTTATTTTTTGTTGTTGTTTTTTTAAGGGAAATTAAAACATTTTAGGGAGTTCCTGTTTTCACTTTCCTGTCCAAATTTTCCTCATTTCCATTCACTCTCACTCTCACTCTCACTCCGCTGTTTATATTCCGGTACCATGCGGAAGTTACACACGTCTGCGTAGAGATTACTGCAATGTAGAGACAGCTGGGAAGTTAAGATGACCGTCACGCCGGAGGTACACATGCAAAGCAGACTTAACAAGTACTTATACGCCACTGATCTGTCATATGTGCTCCATTTTACCTGTAATAAGAATTAAGATATGTTAGCTGGACTTGAAATTTAAACTGAGCACGAGATCTTTAGTTGGAAGGAAAAATCGCATTACTCGCCATTAGAAATGGTGTTTGCTGAAATCTGAAAACCCGACCAACAAATGTAGATACGGACATTAATTTACAGAACAAACATTGTTGAAACTAAATTTACAACTAGAGTGGTCACTTAAAATTTTTCGATCCAACTTATAATACCTGAGATATTTTATTTTACCTCACCTATTTCTGTTGGCAGAGTTTAGCCTTTTTTTCGGTGAAAATTAAAAAATGAAGTTAGGTTTCTATATCTCGAAATGTAGGCTCACTAAAAAGTGAACAAAGAGTCTACCTATATGTAAATTTATGACATTTTTAAATTCAAGCGATTAGTAATGGTTTGTCCATAGGAACTTGTCTATAACTATGCCCAAGAGGTGTTAAGAACGAAGTAATAATGTATTTATTTGTAAATTATATGTATATATGTATTGTTTATGTGAGTTTAAGTTAGTATTTAGGCATTAGGTATGTAGCCTAGTTAATTAGGCTTCCCCTAGGACTTTTCGGACTTATACTAAATCTCCCAAATATTGCACTTTTATGCTTAGCTGTGCTTGGTGAGCTAGGCTAAGTTACCTGGCACAATTTAGCTATTCAAAATTTTATATCTCTTAATAAATAGAGACCGCTGGTATGGGGAAACCCAAAGCTACAGCAGGGGCAGAGGTGGGGAAAAAAAAGAATGAAAAGAATTTGTCTTGTAGAGTACCTGCTAAAAATATTTATAGAACAAGTCTATTACATTAAGATTACATTTTAGTTTCAATTTAAAGGCATTCACTGCACGGGACTATAATAAGAAAAATGGAGCTATACAAAGTATCGGAGATAACATGGCCTTTGGCTTTCTGCCTTGTTTACGAATTGGGGAGTACCTGCAATGCAGCTAGGAAGATAATAGATTCGTTGGGGCGAGTGCAAATGGGAAACAAGCTGTAGAGCCCTTCCAGAAGATTGAGCCCAGCTGGGCGGAGATAGTTGCAGCCCATATCTTCGACAGCTAATAAGGGAAGTACGTCAGAGAGGTATCACGCATCGTCTGCTGGCAGCCTCCCAGCTACGGGAGTAAACAAACCCTTAAGTTATGTCCTTGTTTCACGGTCCGTGGCTGTACAGCCAGTCCCCTGCCCTCTACCCCACTCCACCGCCGTCTAGAACGTTTAGCCAAGCACGTTGCTCCCATAGGCCTAGGTCCACATTAATAAAGGTGCTCCTCCATCTCTCTCTCTCTCTCCATCATCCTTAATTCTTTCCTTCTTCCTCTCTCTTCCACATTTCTCTCCCTTCCACCCTCACCTCATCCATATTCCTCTCTCTCTCTCTCTCTCTCTCTCTCTCTCTCTCTCTCTCTCTCTCTCTCTCTCTCTCTCTCTCTCTCTCTCTCTCTCTCTCTCTCTCTCTCTCTCTCTCTCTCTCTCTCTCTCTCCCTCTCTCTCTCTCTCTCTATCTCTCTCTCTCTCTCTCTCTCTCTCTCTCTCTCCCTCTCTCACCCTCTCTCCCTCTCTCCCTCTCTCCCACTCTCACTCTCACTCTACATAAATATCAATCTATCTATCTATCTAGCTACATATCTATTTATCTATCTATCTATATTTCTAGCTATCCATCTCACATCTTCAGACGACAATAAAATACAGAAATCATGCTATTCAGCTGTCAAGTACATATTTAATACAATGAGAGATGAGAACATTATTCTTGCATAAAAGCTCTTGGATGACTCACTTCAAGGGTGTTTAGTTGCCATATTATATCAATCCTTTGCAAATAAGGACAGGATTCATTCCTGTACATAGTGAAAGACTGGTAAAGAAGTTCGAACTAGCAGCCTGCATAAGCAACTTGCATCGCCAGTCTTTCTCTGCTGTTCCTGCAAGGGAGCTAAGCAAGCGCTTTGCCTACAGAAATAAAAGTATCACCGTCATTCCAAAGGGATTCAACATTTTCTAAGGACCGAAATGCTGATATGATTAAACCATTTTTGTATTAAAAATTTAAATTTGTATGTGTCTAGCAATAAGTAATTAGTAAATACAACTCCTATATAGTCTTTGGAACTAATTTGTAAATAGTATAGTAATAAGCATGTATTTCTATTGTCTGTAGGAGAGAACCATTGGTCCTATGACAATAAAGCAGATGATTTAGATATCTATCTCTCTCTTTGCCCTTCTCTCTCAGTGATACTTCTCTCTTTTCCCCGATCTGCCTATTCCTGTTTCTATCTGTCCAACGCTATTCCTTTCGCATTCTACCTCGAGAGTGGAAATAGTTTATTTCTGTGCATAGATTATTCATCGATAAACTATAAAATAGCATGAAGATCCATGATCATTCTAGTGTTTTTTTTTTGTTTTATTAATCCTTACTTTTTTATCAAAGTCTTTCTGTTCGAAAATAATTCCTATTTTTTTTAGCTGATTGGGCAAATATATTAATAGACTAAATACATTCATATAAATAAAGGAGAGCAACTGTTATTATTCAATGTTCATTTTTATTTATTTATAATTATTATTCTCCTAGGAGAGGGTCATTAGCAGACAAAAAAATTTACAGTCGTTAACGTAAATAGATTGTGAACAGTAGTTTCTACATTCTTCAAAATATCGAGTAGAGCAGATCCGTGATTGTATATTCTCCTGTCCTTGTTGTACAAATGTCACTAGCACATGCTCTACTGTTAATTTTGAGTTACATTTTTGGTAGTTTGGATAAAAAAGATTTTTTAGGAGACGTGTATAGGCGAGTGCTTTGTGAACAGTTCTTACACGAATCAATACGAATTTGGTGATCACTACGTGATATTATTAATGATTCATAGTGGGCACGTTAACATGTAAATAACCTAAATGGGCTCTCTCTATACACAGATATCAAATAAAATAATTGCAAGGATGGCCTTTAGGAGCATCCAATTTTCCTTGGAGTAGAGAGTGGAATGCCACCTGGAGAATCATTGTTGGGTGGCAGAGGGTGCATATTTACTCCAGGGCCCAATAACTCTGCCATCGCGGCCTATAGATTCCTCGAGGCCACTCATGGCCCTATTAATCGTGGGGCTGAAGGAGGGAAAACAGGTTGGGAAGGAAGGAAATGGGTTTTCCAAATGGGAGACGCTCCGAGGAGATGATCCTTTGTCGGCTCCAAAGCCGCTCCCATTAATTTTTAGGGAGAAACAGAGGGTGGGAAAGCCAATTTATAGCTTTTCATGAAGAGTTCTTTAGAGCTCGGTCTGGCCTCGAGGTGAGCCCATTGTTTTATTCACATTACTATTCTTTATAAACCCCCATCATTGCTCCCATTGTTCAAGTGGACAACGTTTCAAATTCCTCAGAAACAATTACTCGAATTTTTATTCCCAATGAAGCGAGCTCGCTCTCATATAAGCTTGAAATAGTCCGTCAGGGGCTGCGTGAACTAAGCATATTTCCCACGTGCTGGTATGACTCAATAATGAACCCATCTTTCCACATTTAGGACTGAAAAAAAAGAGAGTACGAATTATTTGCTGAATATTTGAGTTATGAAAATATGCAGAGAGAAATAATTGTAGTGCATGAATATTTTAATAAGATTCAAACTATAGACGCGTCAAATTCTTAAAATCATTGGACAAAATTAAAATATTTTAACTAGCAAAAATAACGAACAGGTGGCATCTACCGATAGATTTTACAATTGTATTATGTATACATGACGCTAACTACTTGATATGCTATAGTTATACTAATCAGTTGATTAGTGACAGAGCCTTACATTAAGTGTTTCAAAATGTAAGTATTTCTAATAATTGTAATAGTTTTGAATAATTATCTTTCATTAAAATTTGTAATTTTGTGTTGTAGAATAACTCAACATAGATAGCAATTTAAGCCACAAAAAACTCTGATTCCGAAAAACCAACTGCTATTTCAATTAATTCGAACAAAACAACCCATGTAGATCCCCCTACCCATGTATTTGACAGTACCCAACAGTTTGAGTAAAGACCCAATTTGGTTTTGCAGTATTCAATCTTTTTTACACATCCGATTTCCCATTTTAGGATATGGTAGGCGTTTAATGAAAAGTTAACAGTGTTCTATAATTGGGTTGAGTTGTCACACCTGGCTGTCAAGACGGCAGTAAAAAGCCAAGAGCTGAAGGTTGAGAGTGGATGCTGTATTTATGTCCAGCTGTCAGAAAGGGGTAACATCTGTCCCGGGCCGTTTTTGCCCACTTCCCGCTGAAAACATAGCATCGCACGCCATTCCCCCACTTAGCTATAATTTTCAGCCTGCAGTTTACAGCTTCACCAAGTGCTTTTTTTTCCAGAGGCATTACTCCATTTCAACATCATATATTGACAATGAATGGGTTTAAGAAAGTGCTACTATATTAAAATTATAATTGATGGTGAATGTTCTATGGGAAAACAATTATTTGTCTAATTTACAAATTACCTTTATTTTTGAGCATCAGAGAGAGGGAGACACAGTGAGAGTGTAGAGGCATTTAAGAGAGAACCGATCAGATGTTTTCCACAACTTTTGTCACATCTATTTTATTTCCTGGTGATTAATGAAATTAGCTATTGAGATTGTACTCACGACTCGATTTTCGGAATATTTCCTCAAATATCCAACGATCCTGCCAGGTCCATTCAAACTACTGTGGAGATGACAAAAATGAGGTCCCTTCAAAGCTTTTATTTTTCTGTTAACGCTCTAGTGGTCGCAATTTTTGTTTGAACGGTACCAAAACTCGATATTTAAACGTTTACTGTAAATTCCAAACATCTTCGTTATTATACGTCAAATCGAAAAAGTGTATAAAACCAATATTATTAAAAATTGTATGTCCTGTAAACGTTGTTATATACGCTTTTTCATTATCCTGATTATTAACCGAGACATTTGCAGTATTTATTTTTCACCCTTCAGTTAGCACCCTAGCCATGCCATGTTAACAAATAAGCATTTATATCATGAAGCACATTATTTGAAGCTTATAATAGGCCTCAGATTAGCCATGTGAGGTAAAGCGTTGGTTTTAATCTCACATGGAGAACTAAGATCGGGAAGAGACTTTGATTCCCGCCTGGGCAAATAGGAATTTATTTAGTGACGAACTCATTAAATAATATCTTTAGTCCCACCCTGGCTAGAAAAGGGTGGTAACCTGTAGATAACCCGTCCCAATTAGTCATAGTAGCAAACCGTGGACGTTAATTAGTAAATAGAAAATAAAGTAATCATAAAAGTATGAAGCCAGTTTTATAATTTTACATTTGACATAAATCCATTCAAGTTTTCTAGTACAAAGGCGTTCAGGTCACAATCTTAATATGATCAATATAGCAGGAAAAATAGTAATGCTTCTCGATATTAGTGATAGTTAATAGGGAAATGATGAAATAATTCATAAATAGAGCCTTAAGAAATATTTCAATTTTTAGTAATTTGGTAAACCTATGGCGTGGTTCGAATCCCGTCTGGGCAATAGGAATTTAGTTAGTGATGAGCTCATTAAATAAAATCCTTAGTCCCACCGTCACAAAAAAAGGGGTGGGAATCTCTAGATAGCCCGTCTCACTTAGCCATAGTAACAAAACGTGGTTAATAAATAACATATTATTATTTTCCTGTGATAAGTTATTTGACTTATCTCGCTTACCCTTTTTGTGAGCCCTAAACGATAAAATATATAGTATTCAAAGAATTTAACGAAATCGTATCAAATTTACTTTATAATGGCACTCCAGATACAATAGTTAATTTTTGTAATAGCACTCGGAAGTGCTGAGTGTGTGACTAATAACTTTTCAAGGTAATTTCTAAAATCGTAAACTCCTGAACTAGAAAAAGAAAACTCCATCGTGCAGGGGTTGTGTTAATTAAGCAGATTTTCCACGTGCGTCGCGTATTTGCATTTATCCCAAAACGTAAAAGTTTAATGAGAACAATATTTGGTACATATAGGTTTCTAATAAAGTAATTCATAATATAACAGCTTATTGTTAATATGACATGTGTTAGAGTGGAGGTTTACCAAATTTCGAAAAAAACTACATTTATAGAATATTGCATTTGCAATAAAATTGGATGTATACAATTTTTCGATCCGACGCATATTAACGGAGGTGTTAAGAATTTTTGGAATTTCCCCTTCTAACCCTTCCCTCACATTGGTCGGATTTCAGCCATTAACGAACTTGAGCTTTAGTTTTACATAAACAGTTTAAATGCCGAGTTTGGTGACGATCAAATAAAAATTGCGACCGCTAGAGCGGTAACAGACATATACATATATATATATATATATATATATATATATATATATATATATATATATATAGTTTTGAAAGGACCTCATTTTCGTCAACTTCTGGGTAGGATCGATGGACATTTGAAGAAAACATTCGAAAATCGCGTCAGGAGTACGACCTCAATAGCTAATTTACCTTAAGGGAAACCTGCTAAAATCAAATATTTACTCCTACCAATATTTCATTAAACGGTTTGTAAATTTCTTTGCTTTTTTTTTTCCTTCTATTTTTTTGGACCGACCTGCCCTTCTTTTCAATCTTGCGCTGATAGAGAAGAAATCTTTTCCGGTTCAATTACACTTCTACTGAAGGATGTTCCTTTCATTCACAGCCACTCATACAACTTTTTGTTTAGAAGTAATTTACATTCAGGATTGAAGGCGAAATGAAAGAACTCACATTTGAAATGATACATACATAGGGAAGGGGCAGGTAGGTATTCATCATTTGCTACAGAGCTGCAGGTCGTCAACAATGGCCTCCACCCACCGCCCTTCTCATATTTTCATTACTACTTCCCGGGCCCTGTTTCATTTCGCGGGGGGTTAAATGAAGAAAAATTGCGGTTCAGACCGTTGAAATAAGTCATCAAACGTTTTAGAAAAAAAAAATAGTCGTAAAATATTAACGGATTTAAAAAAGATTTTATCAGAAGAACATGTTGCAATAAACAGTTAATAAATGTAACATCTAACAATTGCGAACAGCTGATTCATGATTTAATTATCACAAATATGATTTTCAAGAAAGGGTACGTACTCATGAGATGTGACTTTTTCACTCTCTGTACCAAGTCTATTGTTTATCGTTACAAGTATACGCATGTCCTTTAAGTGATACAGTTATAAGATTTGTAATATCATGTGATTTATGTCTACGTTTTCATATTTATTCAATAAAGTATGGAAATTCCAACTTCATATAATTAATCAGATAATTGTTAATAAACTGATTGGTTAATGTTTGAAATGTCTTATATCTGATTAAAGAGAAATAATAAACAGATAGCCATACTTCAGCTATGGATTATATGAAATATTTGATACTCGGTTTAGATCTGACAATGCAGTCACGTTAGACAGAAAAGTACAAATCATTGAACTCTTTTAGCAGATTTCCATTAAAGAAATCGAGCCCACCCAGGAGATGACGAAAATGAGGTCCAATTTTTGTTTGATCGATACCAAACTCGGTATAACGTTTTATGCAAAAAGACAGATAAGGTTCGTTAATGGCGCAAATGAAACCAGTGGGAGGGGGGGGGGGGTTTAGAGCGGGGATTTTTAAAAATTTGAAATATCTCCGTTACCATACGTCGGATCAAACAATTGTATAGAACATATCTTATTGCAAATTAAATTTACTATAAATATTATTCTATACATTTATTCTCTATCTTGAATATTAACCAAGATATTCATCTTTATTAATTGTAACGGACGAAATGAGTTCGGCTAACTTCGGGTCTAGTCGTGAGTTTCCGCTAGTTCCGCCGTTTCCATAACTGTTCGACTCTCGTGAAATTTCTTTATTTTATAACTTCACGTGGGAAATCTGCTTAGTTTACGCAGCCCCTACGTGACGGACTTTTTTACTTACCAAACGACTCTTTTTGTTCTAATAGCCAAAATATAGTATAATTCAAATGTATCACCATGCCATCTCCGATCATAGTAATAAAAAACCGTCACGCAGGGGCTGCGTAAACTAAGCAGATTTCCCACGTGAAGTTTTACAATAGAGAAATTACACGAGAGTCGAGCAGTTAAGGAAACGGCCAACTAGCTTTTGGCGGGAAAGTCATCAGTCCGTTAGCCGCCCAGATTTAATAAAAATGCAAATATCTCGGTTAATATTCAAGATAGGGAATTAATGTATATAGCAATATTTGTAGTAAATTTAATTTGCAATAAGATTGATTCTGTACAATTATTCGATCCGACGTATAGTAACGGAGATATTTCGAATTTTCGAAAATCCTCCCCTCTAACCCCCCCCCTCCCACTGGTCCGATTTCAGCCATTAACAAAGTTGTTCTTTTTTTTTTTACATAAAACGACTAAATATCGAGTTTGGTAACGATCAAGCTAAAATTGCGACAAACATACAAATATATATATACAGTTTTGAACGGACCTCATTTTCGTCATCTACTAGGTAGGATCGATGGACATTTGAAGAAAAATTTCGAAAATTCCATCATGAGTACAACGTCAAAAGCTGATTTCCCTTAAGGGAAATCTGCTAAAAGAAGTCAGCGAAATTGACACTATGACAATGGAATAAATCACCACAATTAATCTGTTCATTAGTGATTAAATAACTAATATGATTAGCAATGAGTTGGGTCAAATATTATTATAAAGAAATTATATGTATTGTGTTCCTTTAGGTTAGAGAATTATGTGCGATATTGTTATTGCTGTTCAACCCATATTAAAATCTCGATATCGACAGCATGGAACTGATGTCCGCCAATTGGGGAAAATGCTATTTTATATAAAAGTAAGTGCATAACAGGAGGCATATTTGGTTGGTACATTAAATTTATAAAGTATTATTGTTTAGGATCTCGATATCGGTAAAATCTCTAATCTCCATCACTCGTCAATATTGCTATTATACTTATATTGGAAAAAGTGCATATTTGGCCGTTACCTTAAATGTCTCAATGCTTATTGTTTAGTGTCTCGATATCGACGTCATGTCACTAACCTATATCACTTCTGAATATTGCTGTTGTACATTAGAGTAAGTGCATAATCGGAGAAATATTTGGGCGATATCATATATATTTCAAGGATGATTGTTTAGTATAGCCATATTAGCAGCATGTCACTCATGACCATTACTCGCCAATAATGGAGTGGTATACCCGTATTGGTGTAACTGCATAACTGGAGGCGTATTTGGATGATACCTTAAATATCTCAATGAATGTTGTTTAATATCCCGATACCGGCAGCATGCCGCTTATGCCCATTACTAGTCTTTATTGCTGTTGTACATTGGAGGAAGTGCGTAAATGGATGCGTATTCTGATAATACTTTAAATATCTCAATGAATGTTGTTTAATATCCCGATACCGGCAGCATGCCGCTAATATCCATCTCTAGTCATCATTGCTGTTGTATACTGCAGTAAGTTCGGAACTGGAGGCGTATTCTGCTAATACCTTAAATATCTCAATGAATGTTGTTTAATATCCCGATACCGGCAGCATGCCGCTAATGTCCATCACTAGTCATTATTGCTGTTGTATATTGTAGTAAGTGCATACGATGAGGCGTATTCTGCTAATACCTTAAATATCTCAATGAATGTTGTTTAATATCCCGATACCGGCAGCATGCCGCTAATGTTCGCCACTTTTGAATATTGCCGTTGTACATTGGAGGAAGTGCGTAAATGGATGTGTATTCTGCTAATACTTTAAATATCTCAATGAATGTTGTTTAATATCCCGATACCGGCAGCATGCCGCTAATACCCATCACTAGTCATTATTGCTGTTGTACATTGGAGGAAGTGCGTAAATGGATGCGTATTCTGCTAATACTTTAAATATCTCAATGAATGTTGTTTAATATCCCGATACCGGCAGCATGCCGCTAATGTCCATCACTAGTCATTATTGCTGTTGTATATTGGAGTAAGTGCATACGATGAGGCGTATTCTGCTAATACCTTAAATATCTCAATGAATGTTGTTTAATATCCCGATACCGGCTGCATGCCGCTGATGTCCATCACTAGTCATTATTGCCGTTGTACATTGGAGGAAGTTCGTAACTGGAGGCGCTCATTTATCAAGAATGCGTCATTTACAACGACGCTCTGATTTGTAAACATTAATACTATTATTTTATATATATATATATATATATATATATATATATATATATATATATATATAGAAACATTGTTTTTTATCGAACGAAATCAGTTAAACATATTACTATTCGTGAACAGGTGATAATTTTTTATCAGTTGATAAGAATTAAGAGTTCCCAAGTGTTAAACCGGCGAAATAATAATTTCCAAAGGAATGTTGTTAAAAGTTAAGAGTCATTAATGGGGTCAAAATGGGTGTTTCATTTTGTTAAACATTGAGTCGTTAATACAATTCAAATTTTTCTAAGACTGAGCATTATCGGAGTTATAACCTTTAGAATATTTGTTTTACGTTGAATCAATATTACACTAAAACAGAAACTACTGTAAGGGAAATAGTTTTATTAAAAATGGCTGGCGACCCCTGGTTTGCGTGACTGAATCTATATTAAACCGATTAACCAACAAATCTAACGAGCCGGAGACGTTTTAATTATTTTTCTCTAATCAAACAAAGTTTCGACATCAATTTAAAACAACAGCAACTTGCGTATTCTTGAAGGAAACTTGTCTAATAAGGCGATCATGAACAGGAATAAATGAGACAGAGTTTACTTATTAATACTAACAGGTCACTCAAGTTGAAATCTCACAGACTTTTAACCAAATCAAGAATTGTGCCTTAGGGTGGAGTGGGAAAAATAATCCTTTTATTTTCTGAAACGGGTATCCTCCAATGAATGTTTATTTACTAAAAATTCTGAAAAATATTTCATTTCTAATTGAGTCTGGGCGTTTGGTTTTATTTTATTTTGAAAATTTTCGGGATTTCAGTTGCGCCCTCACTCGTTCGGCATTCCTGAGCTCATTTCTCATTAGACGAATTTCGACTGCATGAGAGTGAATTCCATTTAGTCCTAGATTCAAATATGTTTCAATGTTTTAATGCAGCGTTTGAATCACTGTTACCTTTGTCAATTTAGACTTGGATTTTGGCGTTCCCTAGAACTCCTGATGAGATGTTATCTCACCCTATCATTGGTACTGGACAACAAATGAGTGAGTCTGTACTTCCTGTCCGTCTAGAAGTTTCAAAGTATTACAATTAAATTTGGGAATCTGAAAAAATAAAGAATAAATCCGCCATGCTGCGGCGGCGTAAACTAAGCAGATTTCCGACGTGCTAGTATAGCAAATCAAACTGATGATTAGAATAACTCGCTTAACATTTGACCTACTAAAAATTCATAGAACAAAAATTGTAGAGCAATAATAGTATAACAAGAATGCTACTATAAAATTTCACGATCCGATTCTTAATAACGGAGATATTTTGAATTATCAAATTCCCCTCCCCCTCTAAACCTCTACTACTCCATGTCCGATTCCAGCCAATAACAAACATGATCTTTAGTGTTGACTGAAACGGCTAAATATCGAGTATGGTATAGATGAAATAAACATTTCGAGTAAAGAACGAAAAATCTTTGTTGATGCTGTCATCACGTAACGTATTAGTTGGTGTCTCACAAAGCAATAGTTCAATGAAAACTATATTTGTTATTTAACCTTGGAAAGAAGTGGATTATGATATAAGAGCTTATTGTTCATTTGACACGAGTTGGAATGGGGGTTTACTCATGGCCGAAAACTAAAACATAGAAATATCTCGGTTAATTTTCAATATACAGAATATGTATATAACCAAATTTACAGAATATTTCATTTTTAATAAAAATGATGTTATGAAATTTTTCGATTCGACGTATAAGAGTGGAGATATTTTGAATTTTCGAAATTACCTCCTCCAATTTGTCGGATTTCAGCCATTAACGAACTTGATCTTTCTTTTTGCATAAAAGGATTAAATATCGAGTTTGGCAACGATCAAACAGACATGGCAACCACTTGAGCATTAACACACACACATTCCCCCTTATGGGAAATCTGCTAAGAATGGCAAAAATCTTGGTTTTTCAGAAATGTCTATGATTGTTGTAGACAGATTGATTCTACGTGTAACCTCGTACACTGTAACTGATTTACTACAAAAAAAGTCCGTCACGCTGGGGCTGAGTAAACTAAGCAGAATTCCCAATTATACAATACAATAGAGAAATCTCCATTCGAGAGCCCAACAGTTACGTCCGAACTAGCTTTTGGCGGGAAACTCACTCGTTGGTTATACTTAATAAAAATGCAAATATCTCGGTTATTATTTAAGATAGAGAATAAATGTATAAAATAATATTTACAGTAAATTTAATTTTCAATATGATTGGTTCCATACAATGTTTTGATCCGACGTATGGTAACGGCGATATTTTGAATTTTCGAAAACCCCCCTCCCTTCCACTGGTCTGATTTCAACCATTAACGAACTTGATCTGTCTTTTTGCATAAAACGTTGAGTTTGGTAACGATCAAACAAAAATTGCGACCGCTAGAGCGTTAACAGAATATATATATAATTTTGAACGGACCTCATTTTCGGCATCTCCTGGGTTGGATCGATGGACATTTGATTTCCTTAAGGGAAGTCTGCTAAAAGAAGTCTAAAAGCTAAAAGAAGTCAATCACTCAAAAAACCTTACACACGTGACTTAGGTAAGGGCAGTTTTGAAAAAGAAAAAAAAAAAACAAAAAAAAAAAACTCCGTCACGCAGTGGCTGCGTAAACAAAGCAGATTTCCCTCGTGAAGTTTTACAGTAGATAAATCTACATACTGGAAACACTAAACACCAACGTGAATAAGAAGTGAATAAATACAAAAGGTAATGAGAAATAATTCAGTCAATTTTAATAACACACAGGCATGTAAACAAACAGGTCTGCCACACTCTCAGAGCTGAACAGATAGATAGAAAAATAGTAGTTCAAGAACTGAAGAAGGGGGGGGGATCAAAAGATCATGTCTGCATGTATTTTGTATAACTAAGGTATCTTGAAAAGAACATTTGGTATTTATTGCTGATTTCTCTTGAAATATGATTAAAAAAACTAGCACACTTCAACAATTGATTAGAGATGGATATCAGTTCCACAGGTCGTGATTATCCAAAATACTGTTTCTGGAAACTAAAGTTCTAGAGATTGTTTTTCTTAAAAAATGTCTGCCTGCCTTTTGCTTCCACGAGGCATGTGTACATTATTACCTTCTGCGATTTAAAGAGACTCTGTTAACAAATAATACGGAAATACGTGTTTTTGTTTTCAAATATCTCTGAGCTTGTTGGAACGAGTGAAGTCGGTTTTCTCATCCGAATATACATTATATTCAAACAAAATGTGAAATACAAATGCACGACGATGAGGAGAAGTTGAGGATGTAAATACTCTATTTGCTATTAGTTCCAATAAAAGTTACGCTCTGAGCGGTAATTTGTAAAAGCACCGACCTGGAATTAGTTTATATTTCCATTGGCTTAGTATTACATTTCAGTGTAATCAGAGTGAGCTAAAAGGGAGGAAGATCCCTCTCTATCCACCCTCTCTTTCCACTCTCTCTCTCTCTCTCTCTCTCTTTCTCTCTCTCTCTCTCTCTCTCTCTCTCTCTCTCTCTCTCTCTCTCTCTCTCTCTCTCTCTCTCTCTCTCTCTCTCTCTCTCTCTCTCTCTGTCTCTCTCTCTCTCTCTCTCTCTCTCTCTCTCTCTCTCTCTCTCTCTCTCTCTCTCATCTCTCTCCCCCTCTCTCACAGTTTCTAATCGGCACGATCTACAGATTAGAAACTAAATATACCTTCTCCTATACAAAGGTAGGTTTTGTACAATCATGGCTGAGTATAAAGCCCCTCTTGGTTATCTTTCTAATCTTGTAATTGCCTTTCTCATCGTCCAAATTGGTTGACTTATTTAGCACGAATCTCGTTTTTTCCCCCACAGCGTCTATATTATAAAGGTTTTGTTCATTAGGAATTATATCTTGTTATAGATAATAAATGTTTTCTAAAAAAACCGCTGTAAGCTGTTCATTTTTTTAAAGATTTCTTTCCGGTGCAACGAGCTTCTTCCTATCCCTTGAAAATGAAAGCTGGCACTGCGTAAACTAAGCAGATTTACCACGTGAAGGTTTACAAGTGGTAAATCTACATATTGCACCCCCTACTATTTAAATCTACACCTCTGTGAATATTAAGTGAATAAATACAAACGGTAATGAGAAATGATTCAGTCAATTTATAAGTTAATAATCTCTATAAATATCTCCATTAACACGTTCAGTACAGACTTCAAAAAAGTGATCTATCCACAAGTACAACACGGGGTCAATTGACCCCTTGGTGCAACTATCCACAAGTACGGCACGGGGTCAATCGACCCCGTACTTATGTCCCCTTTTAATGCGCTACTACCACTCGAAAAATGAACTAAATTGCAATATTCAAACATTTTTTTACTCTTAGGGCATCAAAAAATATATAGCAGTCGCAGGACGTGTTTTCATCAATTTTTGTTACGTGACTTAGAAATGAATATTTACCTTACATTTTTCACCTTGTCGGGAACTATGTTTCTCCTTTGTGTAATAATTTTGGTGATGAACGAAGAATTTTAATTTTTGTTATACATTAACCCTTTCCACTCCAATGTCGAGTGTCACTCGACACTGATTTTGTTCCACTAGCTCCACTGTCGAGTGATACTCGACATGGTGTAATGCCTCTTTTTGCGGAAAATTTTAAAACAGGAGGGATTTAGGGAAAACACTAAAAGTAAAAAAACGTAATTTTAGCGTGGAGCTGGTGGAATAAAAACAAAAACAGCCTTGGAGTGGAAAGGGTTAAAATGGGTGAATATGAATTAACTTTAAATTACGACACATTACAATAAAAAATTATTAGTTTATAAAGATAAAATTATAAAACGAGAAAAACAAACTAGGAACAAGGAGTTTAGCTTAAACAAATAATTGGAAAATAAACATAATAAAGAAATAACATGAATAAACAAATAATTATTAAGTAATTAACAATTCTTCATTTTCACAATGGTTAAGGCATAGATTTATGGCAGTTGTTGAAGCACTGTAGACAAAGTGACTTCACAATACGTTCTAACTTTTTTGACTTTTTTGTCTGCTTCTTTAGAGGACAATGTTTTTCTTAATTTTTCGTAACACCCGAAACACTTTTTTAATAAAGCTAAATCCACTTATTGTCAGCCACGTGATTTGCACATTATACAGATTAATGTATCAAAACGACAGCAATAAGTAATCTGAAATGGAAGGGACGCGTTCTATTATTTACATAAGCCTATGTACAAAACAAAACAAGCCGTTCAGAGGAAAAGCACGGGAAATAACACGGGGCTATATCACTCTCCAGGCCAGCACGGGGTCATAAAGCCCCGTGCATTTTTCAATGATATACGACGTATTTCTTGGGTATGAAATACATAAACGTACTATTTTCAATTATCTTTATTAGTACAAAGCAAAAACCGTCAAAGTATTTTTTGAACATTTATCTTCAAACCCGACCCGTACTTGGAGACAGTTACGTACGGGGTCATTTGACCCCGTGCCGTACTGAACGTGTTAATAGTCATGCTACGGAAAATGTGTGTAGAACATCATATATTGATCATTCAATTTGCAATAAGATTGGTTCCATACAATCTTTCGATATGACGTGTATATATATATATATATATATATATGTGTGTATGTGTGAGTGTGTGTGTGTGTGTGTGTGCGCGTGTGTGTGTGTGTGTGTGTGTGTGTGTTTGTATAGCTGATATCCTCAATAGCTCAATTCTCTTAAGGGAATTGCGATAAAACATGTATTATTTATTAACGGTATATGTGTTATGTTCTCAATAAAATTTAGTTTTTAATTTACGCTGATGCGGGACGAGAGGATAAATGTATCAAAAGAAAGATTTGTCCAATAACGCTAATAATAACGATTACCATTTTAAGATATCTTTCGAAAATCGCGTCACGAGTATTACGTCAATTTCTTTTAAGCTGAATCTGCTACCCGGACTTCATTATAAATAGAATGAGTGAAACGCAATGAATAATTCTAACTCTTAAATGAAACCTCGAGAAAAGAAAAAGCTTGCCTAAATAGGACGAACCTCTTTGTAGTTGCCCTCCAACTATAAGCTTCCTTAGGGCTTAGAGCAAAGGAATTCCTACAGATGGTGCTTCTATTCATAGTATCAAGTCTTAGGATGGCCTAAAATTAAGCATCGCCCCCAACTGGATTTCGGTGTCCATTCGGACGCACAGAAGTAGAATTAGCCAAAATAACATGCTCATCGGACCTTGGCAAAGGCAATCATGTGAAGCCCCAGCAACTTATTAACCAGATTGGGACAATCAAATTGAATTCTCACAGCCTTGTCATTTAATCAAGAACTATAAATAACTATTTTAAATTATGATAAAATTAAAACCTTCAATGTATTGATTAGAGATAATTGGAGAGGGGCTGAGGATAAATTTAACAATGCAAGTAAAATTTGAGAAAGATAGGAAGTATATTCATTTAAAAATACAAGGTGTTTTAAAAAGAATATACATAGTACAAAGTATTATTTTGTCCAAAGTACCGATCGCTGCACCTCGGTTCGACAATTGGAGAAACGAA
This sequence comes from Riptortus pedestris, assembly GCA_019009955.1. Lineage (NCBI taxonomy): Eukaryota > Metazoa > Arthropoda > Insecta > Hemiptera > Alydidae > Riptortus > Riptortus pedestris. The sequence goes on from CM032228.1 coordinate 66,661,771, forward strand.
TACATAAGTCTAGTTTACTTTATATTATAGCAACTACATTTCAGTTGTTTTACATGGTAACCGTCATCTGTTTGAATTGAAAGCAGTTTGAATTCGTACATAATTTTCTTCAGGAACACGAGAGCGGGCAGGACTCTTTCCTTTACATACACATCATGTACCTACAAACTCTTGATAGCATTTGCGAATCTTCCTCTCATTCAGAGGATCAATTTGGTACCTCAACCTGAATCGTTTTTGCACTGTAATCACTGAATTGCACTTCGCAAACTCGAAAACACAAAATGATTTCTCCATTTTTAACATATCGTTTCCAAACCGAAGACAACTGAATACTATTGGCTTTAATATAAACTAGAATATGTATCCATTTCTCCAATACCCGAGCCGAGGCGCAGCGATCGATAGTTTGGACAAAATAATTCTTTGTAATACGTATATCCTTTTTGAAACAGCCTGTACTGTACTGGGGACTTCAATTTTCAGTTAGAAAACTATTTTCACAAAATATCTAATAAATGATCGCCAAGTCTGGATGATCTAGTTTATTTGATACTAGCCGTGTTATACGTCGTTGACAGGCACTAAAAGTCATGGTTTCCCGTCCAAATAAAAAGATTGGATTAACTTATGAAGATATCATCCCGTTATTTTCATCTCGTAACACAAATGTCCAGTAACATGCAGAATAATTGTACAGTCATTCAGTTTAATACCCGTAAAGTAAATTGAGCCAATTGGACGAATTTAATTCATAATGGTTTTCCGTCGAAATGAATATTTCGTTAACTAAGCTGTGACTAATATTTTATTTTTGTTGTGAAATCGCTGTGATATCGTTTCACCTGTGAGGCATGGAACTGCTATTGGACGGTTATTGATGGTTGTACTTATGACGCGATCCTCAAAGGATCGGTTAAAGGGAGGGGAGATCGAAAATTATAAATATCTTCGTTATTTCCATGGCTGAGTCACATCGAATCATTGTACATAATTAATTTTATTGCAAATTAAATATTTTATAAACAGTGTTTTATATATATATATATATATATATATATATATAATATATATATATATTGTTTTCACGAGACCTTTATCTTGTGGCTTACATGCAAATTCGTGGTGAGTTGACGTCATCAATTAAGATTTTACCTTCTAAATCAAAATAGTTATTTTCATCACTAGTACCAAAAGTGGGTCTTTTCGGTGCGAGGTCTAGTTTACGAGCGAGGCGAAGCCGAGCTTGGAAATTGGACCGAGTACCGAAAGGACACTTTTGCTACGTGTTATGAACAATAATTTTCATTATACTGCTCATACTTGCGTGCATTAAAACCCTTTTATATTTCATTAATAATTTAAAGATACAACATAAGAAATTAAAGTGACACATTATTTTATTTGAAATAAAAACATCTGTTTATTAACCTATAATAGAAGAAAAGACTTATATAAGAAATTAAATTGACACATTATTTTATTTGGAAAAAACATCTGTTTATTAACCCATAATAGAAGAAACATTACAGATTTACATTAATATTTATAGTACAATTTTGATTATTATTTATGTTAAAACCTTTGTTTGGCATTGCCTTTTGGAATACAGTTAACTTTTGATTAAAGGAATTATTTTCCAGTTCGGGCTCATCCTCAAAACACATGTTCATTAGTAACAGGTAAGGTAAGCGCACCGAAAAGATTTTTCAGTACTAGTCCCGAAAAGAGCTATTTTACGGACTCAAACCGAGTATTGAAAACACTTGTTTTTTGACGCAGTATAATGAAAACGTTTATTTGGTCTTCGGCATACAGGATATAAACATTTTCGGCCAATACTAAAGATCGTATTTGTTATTTCTGAAATCGGATAGGAATAGTGGTTTAGTGGGGGAGAGGATTTGGAAATTCAAACCATATCGGTTATTATGATTCGGAAAAGGTTAAAGAATTAATATCGTTTAACTATCGATGGTCTACAATTGTTGTTCTATGCATTTTTCCGGAACTGAAATACTAATGGAGTTATGAGTACTTCTCTGTTTTCATCCCTTAGTAACCCCCCCCCTCCATCGCTCCGCCTCCTGATAATTGGTTTTTACATAGAAATAGAGAATACGTGGTGAAACGAGGCCACTAGTTTACTATACCAGCAGGTGGTATATCTGCTTAGTTTACGCAGCCCCTGCAAGACGAATTTTTTTTTTTCGCTTTCCGAAGTATATCTTCTTTTTAATTATCCCACGCCATTTATTTAACATATTTGGTGGCTCTTCAAATTTCAGATTGTAACCACAAAGCAAGAGATTAAAATACGTTGCAAGAACATTATAATTTTCCCCGCACGCAAATCCCTAAGCAAGTACCAGTACTGTCTTTGTCAACCACGTTATCCACCTCAGACTTGAAGTGGACTTCAATAACATCATAATTTTACAAAAATCACAACCAAAATCAAAAAGGAAAGCATTAGAATCTATATATATATATATCGCTGCTAATCATAAAAACGTCCTATAATTTATAATGAATCAGAATAATTTTTAGTATAATAAGTAGTCCAAAAACTTATGAAGAACATATTTGCATGTATCTCGTATATTAAATGTCTCTTGAAAACAATATTTGGTATTTAAGCTTCCAATGATGTATTGTATTACATAACAGAGTATTTTTAATGTAACATGAATAGAAGTGGGGGTTTGCTGAAAGCTGAAAACTGACAATTGCAAATAACTCGGTTAATATTCAAGATAAGGAAAAAATGAATATAACAATATTTATAGTACATTTAATTTTCTATAAGATTGATTCTACATATTTTTTCGATACGACGTACAGTAACGGAGATATTTCGAATTTTCAAATTTCTCCCCCTCTAAACCCCCCCTTACTCCTTGTCCAATTTCAGCCGTTAATGAACTTGATATTTATTTTTACATGAAACGACTAAATATCGAGTTTGGTAACGATTAAACAATAATTGCGACCGCTAAAGCAGTAACAGACAAATATATATATATATATATATATATATATATATATATATATATATATATATACATATATACAGTTTTGAACGGACCTCATTTTCGTCATCTTCTGGGTAGCATCGATGGACATTTGAAGAGAAATTTTGAAAATCGCGTCATGAGTACAACCTCAATAGCTATTATAAGGGAAATCTTCTAAAAACCAGTAATTTCCGAACTTTTTTGATCCCCTCTCCAATGATTGGACGACAAAAATGTAGCATTAAAGTTGAGGGAGAAGATAGATATAATCTGGTTATAGGTTGTGCCACTAGTTGTAGGAATTGGCTTGCTCTTGTACACACTGTCCAAGCATGGCTGGGATGAGAGCAGGGCAAACACTGGCTAGACCACCGACCCCTCCTCTTCCATACACCGCCCAGTTTACATACACAATTATCTCGACCACTTCAACCAACCAATTTCAAAACATGGAAGACAAATACACTGCCTATCTCTCCGTTATCTCCCGCCTATATCTATTTTTTTTTCCTCCTTTTCTTTTTGAACGAGGATCTTGTCGAATAACTAGAACTCCAGTCAAAAAAAAAAAAAAAAAACACCTTGAAAAAATAAAAGTCCGTCACGGAGGGGCTGCGTAAACTAAGCAGATTTCCCACGTGAAGTTTTACAGTAGAGAAATTTCACGAGAGCCAAGCCAGTCAAGGAAACGGCCGAACTAGCTTTTGGCGGGAAAGTAACTCGTCCCTTAGCCGCCCAGATTTAATAAAAATGCCAATATCTCGGTTAATATTCAAGATAGTGAATTAATGTATATAACAATATTTATAGTAAATGTTATTTACAATAAGATTTGTTCTATACAAGTTTTCGATCCGACCTATAGTAACGGAGATATTTCGAATTTTCGAAAATCCTCCCTTCTAAACCCCCTCTTCTCTTGGGCCGATTTCAGCCGTTAACGAACTTGATCTTTCTTTTTACATAAAACGACTAAATATCGAGTTTGGTAACGATCAAACGAAAATTGCGACCGCTAGAGCGGTAACAGACAAATATATATATATATATATATATATATATATATATATATATATATATATATATATACAGTTTTGAACGGACCTCATTTTCGTCATCTACTAGGTAGGATCGATGGACATTTGAAGACAAATTTCGAAAATTCCGTCATGAGTACAACCTCAATAGCAGATTTCCCTAATGGGAAATCTGCTAATAAAGTGGTAAACTGAAATAGAGCACTGTGAACAGCTCTGACGAAGGTTGAGTGGCGTAGTTATCTCTTTGAATGTAGCCAATGGTATCAGTGGTTGAAAAAAAATTACTCCATGTTTTTTGAATTTTCTTTAACCCCATGAACGTTTTATTGACAACCGTTTTTTTGACCATTTCTAGGAATAGTTCTTCAAGCATCTAATACTTGAGTACAATCATTAAAATTACGTGTATATCATTGTATAGAACCACGAATTACAATTTAACTTATTTTATTTTTAATGTTATAATAGCTGATTGATTTTAAATAAGTTTTGAGCTGAGTTAACCAAGGTACATATTAGTTTTATTGCTATGTCAACCTGTTAATGAAATGATTTTTGTCAAGTTAGTAACGTGAAATTGGAATTTAAAAAAAAGTTCCATTCAATGCAACACTTGCAATACTCATGAAGTAATAATGTTGTAATGAATCTGACATTGCATTACATAAATCCACCACAAATGACCATATATTTTATATCCTGAATAATGCCATCACACAGCACATTAAGATTATTATTTATGAATACTTGAATGTATAGTTTTTTATCTCCTAATAAGGGTTTACGAGTATCCAATTTGGAGTTAAGTCACCATGAGCTCTCGTATTTTAGTAGATAACGCCGATGGATTTTTATAATAACATTCACAGCTCTTAATGTCGATACAATAATTAATATTACGGATGAATTTCGATAATAATATCCGTTATATACACTTTTAGAGCATATTTTGATCGGCGGGGGCAAAGGGCGACATCGGCTCTGCCTATATAAGGACGAAGTCGCCAAGGTTTAAAAGCAGTCAGCATCTCAGAATCTCGAGACAGGAGACCTCGGTCCAGGACATATTGCTAATCCTTCAGCCTGTCTTAGCCACAACACTTCTCGCCTCCACTATCTCTCACGGGAGAGTCTGATAGAGAACGTCTTATAAAAACATCTAAGTGCTTTAATTGTAATCTAGAATTAAGTAAAGATAAGTGTCCCCCTTTATATTATTAAAAGGTGCCTCTTCATTTTAATTAATAATTATTATTAGTGAACATTTGATTATAAATAAATTGATATATATATATATATATTTAAATTTTGACTAGAGTCGATTGTTGGTGGGCCCTTCCTAAATTCTTGTGGGTGATTTGGTTGTGGGAATTATCATCACTTACAGCTTCCACTGCCTATCGCCGCAGCCAGATCGCAACAAAGTGGTATGTAAGACTTGTACCATAAGATTATTAAATAGGAAATTCTTCACGCATTATATGATGATAGCATGGCCTATATTGTTGACACGAAGATCCGCTATGAAGAAAATTACTCTGAATTGGCCGATGGAAAAGAATTGAAAAATTGAGAGAAATAAATGGAAAAAAAAATCTATCTCTTTTAATGAGTTTGATTGGTTTTTTTCTAACCAGTGTAATATGCAAAAACTGTTATTTACAGTTCAAAATATGTCATAAATAGCATGAGTTTATAGATTCCAATTAAAAAGGTTTTAAGGTCTGCGATAGACGGGCCAACAGACACAATAACTAAACTATAAAGGCCCTTGACGGAGAGAAAGGATCCTAAAAATAATACTCCAAGTCTCCTTGATAAACATAAATTACTCCTGGATAAATTTGAAGCAAGAGCTTCAAACTTCGGTATCAGATTCGAAGAGGTAAATTAACAAGAAAAGTTAAGATGATTTTTATTACAAATTTCTCCTGGCTATAAATAAAATGAAGGTGACAGAAAAAAACAAGGAAAAAAACGTTTTCCTGTCTTAATTATTCCTCGCTCATCCACCGTCGACCCAACGATTTATAATTAATGGGGCTCCCAGTTCTCTGAACCCTGATCAACCCTTCTACGATTTACTTATTTATTTTTTTAGAACTTTGTGGAACTTTCAAATTAAATATTACAGATTTATACTTGGAGAAAACTCCGCGAAGCCAATGTGGCTTATGAGTTTCTATGGAATACCTCCCCCATTTAGCAACAGTTAGTTATTTTTATCCGATAATTAATTATAACATAATAAATTCATTATCTCGACTGTTAAAACTTGTTTAAATCAAAGGGAAAAAAGGATATTTAATTACTTTTTGGAACAATATTTTGGCACCCGTAAATGGTGAAATTATTTTAATTTCCCGGTGAGGGGAGTGGAGTATTATAATAATCACTGGAAAATAGGAATGGACTCTTGTTTCCTGAACCTCATAGTGACCCGAATTTCAATTTATAAGTCACTCCCTTGACAGTTTATTTTTAGGTACTTCATATTTTCACAGAGAAAAAAGCAGTAACCTCATGTTAAAAAATGCTTTTGTGAATCTATTCTTCTACACTGGTCCGCTACTAGAAACAGAAAGTACATCACGCAGGGGCTGCGTAAACTAAGCAGATTTCATACGTGCTGGTATTACACACTTGTCTCTATATGATCTCATTTTCTATTTCTTTGTAAAAAAAAAAAAAAAAGTCCGTCACGCAGGGGCTGCGTAAACTAATCAGATTTCCCACGTGAAATTTTACAATAGAGAAATCTGACTAATAATAACAGTAGTAGTTAGGAATCTCTAAACCTATCCGCGAGGGACGAACAGTAACGGAAACAGCCGCACTAGCTCTCGGTGGAAAGTCCCGAACATAGCTGATTCCTGCCGACCAAACACACAATACAAATGCAAATATCTCGGTTAATATTCAAGGTAGAGAATAAATGTATAGAACAATATTTATAGAACATTTAATTTTCAATAAGATTGGTTCTATACAATTTTTCGATCCGACGTATGGTAACGGAGATATTTCGAATTTTCAAATGACTCCCTCTCTAAACCCCTCCTTCCCTTGGTCCGATTTAAACAATAATTGCGGCCGCTAGAGCGGTAACAGACACACACACACACACACACACATATATATATATATATATATATATATATATAATTTTGAACGGACCTCATTTTCGTCATCTCCTGGATAGGATCGATGGACATTTGAAGAAATTTTTCGAAAATCGCGTCATGAATACGACCTCAATTGCTGATTTCCCTTAAGGGAAATCTGCTAAAAAGTACATCACGCAGGGTCTGCGTAAACTAAGCAGATTTCATGCGTGCTGGTATTACACACTTGTCTCTATCTATATGATCTCAGTTTCTATTTCTTTGTAAAAAAAAATAAAAATCGATGAGTGAAAGGATTTTAGGGGAGTGTGGGTTAATGAAGACTGATAACAACAAAGTAGAAATAACTCGCTTATTACTTGAATTATGAAAAAAAAAATGATAGAACAAAAATAGCTTAAGAAGATTGATTCTATAACATTTTGCGATATAACTCATAATAACGGATTTTTTTTTTAATTTTCAAAATCAACTCTAAACCCACCCCCTTCTCCACCCCCGATTTCAGCCATTTAATAATAACGATCTTCATTGTGGAAAGAAACAGTTAAATATCGAGTGTGGTATAGAAGAAATAAATATTTTTGATTCATGACCGCAAAAACTTAATTCATGACGTCATCGAACTGTTTATTTTCATGTATCTCAAACATTCAATGGAAACAATATTTGGAGTTTAAGCTTCGAATAATGTAGTTCATGATATAACCAGCTTATCGGAAATATGACATGAGTCGGCCGGCGTGGGGGGAGGGTTTACTGAAGGATGAAAACTAAAGAAAATGCAAATATTTTGGTTAGTATACAAGTAACAAATGTACATAACATTTATAGAAAATTGCGATTGAAATAAGATTGGTTCTATACAATTTTTCGATCCGACGTATACTAAAAGAGGTATTTCAAATTTTCTTAATTCCCCCACCCAGGTGTTCGATTTCAGTCTTTAACGAACTTGTTCTTTAGGTGTACATGAAACTCTTATAAATCAACTTTGGTTACGATTAAACAATAATTGCGACCGCCAGACCGGTAACAGGCAAGTATGAATGTTTGTGTGTGTGTGTGTATATATATAAGTATATATAATTTTGAACGGACCTCATTTTTGTCATCTACTACGTAGGATCGATGGACATCTGAAGAAAGTTTTAAAAAATTGCTTCTTTAGACCTGAGTAGCAGATTTTTCTTAACGGAAATCTGTAAAATGGTGGCATTTATTAGTCAAGTTTTATTTTAGAACTACAAAAAATAGACAAACATTCAGAGAAAATTCATTAGTTGAGTGATCCAACTTAAAGCGGAACGACTTAGAAAAAAATAAGTGTTGCCCAAAAGTTAACAATTATATAAACATCAGGCAATTATGTAAGGCTCTGAATGAACAAATGCTGAAAATGAATGTTGTTTTTCACACCTCATCGCGGACTACATTGGGATAAAATTGGCCAAGGGAAAAAAATGTATGTTATTCCTTCTCTGTTTTCCTCCTCTGGTGTTTATTTTAGCAGATTTCCCTTAAGGGAAATTTTCGAAATTTTTCTTCAAATGTCCATCGATCCTACCTAGTAGATGACGAAAATGAGGTCCGTTCAAAACTGTGTATATATATATATTTGTCTGTTACCGCTCTAGCGGTCGGAATTTTTGTTTGTTCGTTACCAAACTCAATATTTAGTCGTTTTATGTAAAAAGAAAGATCAAGTTCGTTAAAGGCTGAAATCGGATTAGTAGGAGGGGGGGGGGGTTTAGAGGGGAGGATTTTCGAAAAATCGAAATATCTCCGTTACTATACGTCGGATCGAACAATTGTACAGAATCATTCAAATTTAATTTAGCAAATTAAATTTACTATAAATATTGTTATATACATTTATTCTCTATCTTGAATATTAACCGAGATATTTGCATTTTTATTAAATCTGGGCGGCTAACGGACGGGTGACTTTCCCGCCAAAACTAGTTCGGCCGTTTCCTTAACTGCTCGACTCTCGTGAAATTTCTCTATTGTAAAACTTCACGTGGGAAATCTCCTTAGTTTACGCAGCCCCTGCGTGACGGACTTTTAACCATTTCACGACAAAAGTCTTACTAATGGAAGCTACCGGCGTTTAGGATTGAACAGGACTCATGACTGTAAGAGAAATGACCCTTGAGATTGGACAGGGGAGGGCTAAAGGTCAGGCCGTGTACAACTAGTTAGTGCTTTAACACATCAAACTACCACTAACTTCAATTAAGTGGGATTTAACTTTTCCAGAATCCAACTTAATTTAGAAATAGTTTAGACAAGGAAAAAGGAGTATTTGTTTATTGAAAACTATTTTATTAAGAGCTTAAACCATCTACTTAAATTTAACGAGTAGTACTTAATATGATTATAATCACTTCTCCCGTCATTTGAACCCAGACATGTTTGGTCATTTTAACCGAACCACGTCATTCTTCAGCGAGTTAGAATCGAAGCTACTCACTCACTAAGAACCGGACAAAGAATATATGTCCAAAATGGAAACCTCTTAATTTATACACCTAAGTTCAGTGTGTCACACATAGAATATAGGACCCGTCTTACAAGAGTGGTGAGGGAACCCGAAAATTCTAAAAATTCTGAAACATTGTGTGTAAATAGAGTAGTTCAACCGTAACATAAAACTATCTTTTGTTCATTGTTTTTGAACTGTGATTTGAAGAAATAATTGGTTCTCTTGAAAACAAAAGTCCGTCACGCAGGGGCTGCGTAAACTAAGCAGATTTCCCTCGTGAAGTTTAGTAATAGATAAATCTAAATACTGGTAACAACACCACCATGAACAAATACAAACGGAAATAAGAAATGGTCCATCCAATTTCAATAACCTGCCGACAGGAAGCGTTAGGTTAGAATTGTAAACAAACTGGTCTGACCTCCTCACACCGGAAAGAAAAACTATTACTGAAATATATCAGAATATAACATATTAATTTTATTGAGAACTATTTACTATATCTAGTACTGTAATTAATAATGAGTCAGAATAATTGTTATCCCTATCAATCAAATTTTAGTAGTCAAAAACCTTAAGACGGGGGGGGGGGGGTAACCGGGACATATTTGCATGTATCTCGTATAATAAAGGTCTCTTGAATACAATTTTTGGTATTTAAACTTGGAATAATGTGATTTATTATGTAGCAGAGTATTGTTTATGTAACATGAGTAGAAGTGGCGGTTTGCTGGTGGCTGAAAACTGAAAAATTCCAATATCTCGGTTAATATTCAAGATAGTGAATTAATGTATATAACAATATTTATAGTAAATTTTTTTTACAATAAGATTTGTTCTATACAAGTTTTCGATCCGACCTATAGTAACGGAGATATTTCGAATTTTCGAAAATCCTCCCCTCTAAACCCCCCCTCCTCCTGGACCGATTTCAGCCGTTAACGAATTTGATCTTTCTTTTTGCATAAAACGACTAAATATCGAGTTTGATAACGATTAAACAATAATTGCGACTGCTAGAGCGGTAACAGACAAATATATATATATATATATATATATATATATATATATATATATATATAGATAGATATATATAGATAGATATACTAGCTCAGATACCCGGCTTCGCCTGGGAATTCATTTGAGGCTGAATGTTGATGGTATTTTTTTGGCAAGGCTTTACTTTGCACAATATTTTGACATTTCCCCGTCCCAGTGTTTAGGGTTTATACCCGTCGTTTTTTTTTTTGTAAGACTTCACTGTCCTCCAAATTGTCATATTTACCGTCTCCTGTGCATTATGCATAGATTTCAGCTATTAAGGACAAAATATTAACATAGATTTGAATTAATTTTTCCCGGTGAGGTACTTGGTAGTTCATATTGGACAGAATTGTTGAGCATATCAATATTTCTACGCAAATTACTTTAGTTTTACTGTATATCTCGTTTATAATTCGGTATACGAAAAATGTGTATATAACAAAAGTTACTTTAAATAACAAAATAAACATCTTTTGTTTTGTGCATATTTGCAGAAAAACCAATAGAAAACGAAATACTGCTATTTTTAAATTCAGGCCTTCGTTACAACCCCCACTACTGCCAGTCCCTAGAAATGTTGGTATGGCTTATTATAATGAATACATTAGTGCTAATACACATACCGAGTTTTATTTAGATCTGTTGGGTCTTTTGTCGCAAATAAAATTGTTCACTTCCGCTGTAGGTTTTAGCGTATATCTCGTTTATAAATCGGTATATGAAAAAAGTGTATATAACAAAAGTTACTCTAAATAACAAAATAAACAACTTTTGTTATGTTCATATTTGACGAAAAACCAATAGGAAACGAAATATCGCTATTTTTAATTTCAGGCCTCCCTTATAACCCCCACTCCTGTTCATCTCAGAGAATTTTAATATAGCCTAAAGTCTAAGTTGGGTTAGTACTAATATACATACCAAGTTTCATAAAATTCGGTTCAGCCGTTTATGCGTGAAAAGGTAACAAACAAACAAATAAACAAACAAACAAACAGACACCAAAGAAACAAATTGCAGTTATGGTGTCTAGGACATGTGAAACGAAAAGTTATCGTGAAATTTCGCGAAAAAAATCAATGTACAGACAGAGGTTACAATTTTATATATATATATAGATATATACAGTTTTGAACGGACCTCATTTTCGTCATCTCCTGGGTAGGATCGATGGACATTTGAAGAAAAATTTCGAAAATCGCGTCATGAGTACAACCTCAATAGCTGATTTCCCTTAAGGGAAATCTGCTAAAAATGGGTTTTAGCTTATTGTCCTTAGAGGAAATAAAATATTGAGGTTGCAGTCATGACGTGATTTTTGAAAAATTTACTCAAATGTCCATTGATCGATATATACATGTCTGTTAACTCAATAGCGGTCACAATTGTTGTTTGATCGTTACCTTATATTTCATTTTATTTTATTAAGAATATTACAGCCTGCATTTAAATGCATTTGGTAATGTGCGATATGTTCAATGCAATAGTCCCTCCATCACTCTTTACAGAAGCCACACCTATTCACCACAATGAGAGGAGCAGCCTCTCCCAAACGTTACCTAAAACTAAAGATCAAGTTCATTCATGATTGAAATTGGACCGGTGGGAGGATGGGGTTTAAATAGAGGAAAATTTGAAATACCTCCGTTATTATAAGTCGGATCGAAACATTGTATATAACCAATCTTATTGAAATTTAACTTACCTATAAATGTGACGAAATTTCACTTATATAATTTAAGTTTATAAATAATAAACTTAAATTTTCACGTATAAATGAATGAGTATGAATACAACACTCACAGTCAAGGTGAGGCAGATAGATAAACAACGTACCTGATGCCATCAATAGAATTCTACCATTTCGCTCCCCGATGACCGTCCTGGATCTGCTGGGCTCCAAGAAGAATGTGTCCTCGAAATGTGGAAACGAACGCCTGGGGCTGGGCGATGTTTTTGGAATTTGGAAAAACTGGAGAGTGCAGCCAAGGGTTCATACATACAACTAAATAACCTGTACACGGAATTGTCAGCTGGGTGCCGAAAAAGGCCGAGTAATCCCGACTGCCACCGATTCAGGCAATGCAATACTTAGTGTACCAATCATTTATATAATTAATAAATTTAACGTTTTTACACGAATGTGTTAACCACAACATTCAGTCATGTAAAAACTCATGCAGAAGACAACGGGAACCACAGGATGTCTTTGACGCAGTTCCCATGAAAGTTTCTGTGACACAACAAGAAGGTAGATCATTTAGACTCATTCAGTAATTGCTATTTCACTTACTAAGGTAGGACTGCAATTTAACTTATTCAGGAATATATCTTCAATGAAACGTTCCCCCGCTGTCATTGGGTTTTGGAGGGTGGAGACGGAGTTTCCCAAGCCTCCTTCCTCGGCTTAAAAGGATTTAGCCGTGGATCTCGTTCCATTTCACTATAATCCCAATAAAATTAGCTTTCGGGTCAGCAACCCAATGAAAAACGTATTACATCTCCGTCCACGTGCAACTTGAAATTCAAATGGAAAAACATAAAATATACCATTGTTTAGAAATCAGGCAGACAATTAAGATAGTATTTTAACTTAGGTAGAGCTTATTATCCGAAACATATACATGTTTCCTCATATACGTTGTAATTGGTTTACATGGCAGTGTACAAGAATCCTGTGCAAGAAGTATGCTATCACCAAACAAGCCAGGCAACTTACATCTAGTTTCAGTTTTTCAAAACTAGACTTCTCTTTGTCATTTACCGATAGGTTAAGAAACTTTGTCTTCTCTTGGTGTGCATATTCTAAAACTTACTTTTTCGAGTTTCTCAATTCCGAAACTAAAATCATAACTGTCTTTAGGTAATCCTATAAGCTAAAACGATAATTTCAATTATTTTCTTTTTCAATTTTTAACTGAGTAAAATCGGGAATACAAGAAAAATATATATATATATATATATATATATATACACACACACATATATATTCTAGTGGGACTAATTTCTGAATAAAATGTAACTATTCTGATCCTGTTTTTGTCGGTTCACTGGAGCAAATATTAATTAAAACCAAATATTAATATTAATTAAAGTGTATGTTGACCATTCAAGGTTTCTGGGAGCCCGACACATGGCATAGTAGAAAATTCCCATGGATCCTACATAGGAGATGAAGAAAATTCGGCCCCTTCAAAATTATATATATCATGCAAAACAAAAGGAGTTTAGAGGAGGGGAGGTGTGGTAATTTCAAAATATATCCGTTATTATACCTCAGATAAAAAAATTGTATATTTACAATAGAAAAATATTTTTGTCCGTCTCCTGTACATGTAGCTTTTAGCAGATTTCCCTTAAGGGAAATCAGCTATTAAGGTCGTACTCATGATGCGAGTTTCGAAAAATTTCTTCAAATGTCCATCGATCCTACCCAGGAGATGACGAAAATGAGGTCCGTTCAAAATTATATATATCTATATATATATATAAAATTGTAACCTCTGTCTGTATATTGATTTTTTTCGCGAAATTTCACGATAACTTTTCGTTTCACATGTCATAGACACCATAACTGCATTTTGTTTCTTTCGTGTATGTTTGTTTGTTTGTTACCTTTTCACGCATAAACTGCTGAACCGAATTTTATGAAACTTGGTATGTATATTACTACTAGCCCAACTTAGACTTAAGGCTATATTAATATTCTCTAAGACAAACAGGAGTGGGGGTTATAAGGGAGGTCTGAAATTAAAAATAGCAATATTTCGTTTCCTATTGCTTTTTCAGCAAATATGCACATAACAAGAGTTGTTTATTTTGTAATTTAGAGTAACTTTTGTTATATGCACTTTTGCCGTATACGGAAGTATAAATGAGTTATACGTTAAAAACTATAGAGGGAGTCCACAATTTTATTTGGCACAAAAGATTCAACCGAACTAAACCAAACTCGGTATGTGAATTAGTACTAACGCCTTCCTTATAATAAGCTATACTAACATTTCTAGGGACGGGCAGGAGTGGGGGTTATAAGGGAGGTCTGAAATTAAAAATAGCAATATTTCGTTTCCTATTGCTTTTTCAGCAAATATGCACATAACAAGAGTTGTTTATTTTTTAATTTAGAGTAACGTTTGTTATATGCACTTTTGCCGTATACGGAAGTATAAATGAGTTATACGTTAAAAACTATAGAGGGAGTCCACAATTTTATTTGGGACAAAAGATTCAATCGAACTAAACCAAACTCGGTATGTGAATTAGTACTAACGCCTTCCTTATAATAAGCCATACTAACATTTCTAGGAACGGGCAGGAGTGGGGGTTATAAGGAAGGCCTGAAATTAAAAATAGCGATATTTCGTTTCCTATTGCTTTTTCAGCAAATATGCACATAACAAGAGTTGTTTATTTTGTAATGTAGAGTAACTTTTGTTATATGCACTTTTGCCGTATATGGAAGTATAAATGAGTTATACGTTAAAAACTATAGAGGGAGTCCACAATTTTATTTGGGACAAAAGATTCAACCGAACTAAACCAAACTCGGTATGTGAATTAGTACTAACGCCTTCCTTATAAAAAGCTATACTAACATTTCTAGGGACGCGCAGGAGTGGGGGTTATAAGGGAGGCCTGAAATTAAAAATAGCGATATTTCGTTTCCTATTGCTTTTTCAGCAAATATGCACATAACAATAGTTGTTTATTTTGTAATTTAGAGTAACTTTTGTTATATGCACTTTTGCCGTATATGGAAGTATAAATGAGTTATACGTTAAAAACTATAGAGGGAGTCCACAATTTTATTTGGCACAAAAGATTCAACCGAACTAAACCAAACTCGGTATGTGAATTAGTACTAACGCCTTCCTTATAATAAGCTATACTAACATTTCTAGGGACGCGCAGGAGTGGGGGTTATAAGGAAGGTCTGAAATTAAAAATAGCAATATTTCGTTTCCTATTGCTTTTTCAGCAAATATGCACATAACAAGAGTTGTTTATTTTGTAATTTAGAGTAACTTTTGTTATATGCACTTTTGCCGTATACGGAAGTATAAATGAGTTATACGCTAAAAATTATAGCGGGAGTCAACAATTTTATTTGGCACAAAAGACTCAACCGAACTAAATAAAACACTCAGTATGTGTATTAGAACTAACGCCTTCCTTATAATAAGCCATACTATTTCTAGGGACGGGCAGGAGTGGGGGTTATAAGGAAGGCCTGAAATTAAAAATAGTGATATCCTATTGGGGTTCGGCAAATATGCAAAAACAGTTGTTTATTTTGTTATTTAGAAAAATTTGCTCAACATTTCTTTTCAATATGAACTACCAGGTACCTCAAATGAAAAAAATGATTCAAATGTATGTCAATATTTTCTCATTAATAATTCAAATCTATGCATAATTCACAGGAAACGGGAAATCTGCTTAGTTTACGCAGCCCCTGCGTGACGGACTTTTTTTCATAACACAATGTACCATACAATTCATAATCATAAAAAGTATTCTATATTCCGAAACATGAGTGAATTAATGTTTACCGTTAGCACAACGGCGGAAGCTGTTTTATATACGTAATACCCAGTATTAAAAGTACTCTTTTGTCTTTCTGGAAAGTAAACTTTTAATCGTCGCTCAACTAATGTGTATTTTCGATGCGGATTAATATAATGAGAAGTTATGATTTGTCAGTATTTCTAATAAATATCTCTTTGCTGGACTTCTATAAAACATCTTTACATTCAATAATGAGGCTCCATTTTGAATTGTATGAATGTTTGTGCCTCGTTTCTCCATTCTAGGAAATCTCAAAGGACCTCTTCGTCTCACATTTTCGTTGATTTAATATTAAAATACTCTAATGTAAAATCTAGTACAAAACTTTTACATACAAAAGGAACGGAAAATGGAATTTGTGCACAAATTCAAAAATAAAGCGTGATTTAAGGATGATGCTCTGGTTCTTTAGTAGTGTTTATATGAAGAATATTTAAACATTCCTTTTACAAGTTAGTTTAGCTGTGAGATATTGGAAACAGTCCTATGGTCGTAGAGCCATATTGTAAGATTAATCAATTGACATGATGTCAATTTCAGGTTCAGTAATCTAGGATTACTAGGTTTGATCAAACCCCTAATAAACAGGATGGTATTCCTTTAATAAAAAACAATAAAATAGTTAAACAACTATAAAATAAAACAATTATATTTTTGGTACATTCAGTTTTATAGCTAGTAAAAAATAAAGTGAATATCAAAAATGTATCTTATTAATAGGAAGTTCTTAAAATCAAAATGAATTTAAAATAATAACTACTATTATGAAATAATACTGACTTATAATACATCTTATAGGTAGTAAAAAACTGAAACTTTACTTACATTTATTACACACGGACACCTCATGACTAGGACTGAACCGCCATTGTGAACACTATGCAATACACAACTAACTATCAAACACTTACTTACAGACTGCAGACTAATAACGCACAAGACCTTACCTACTAATCTATCAGAACTACTACACGACAACAGCTCATACATTACAACAAACATGAAGAGACAAAACTTTACAACCAGAGTTAACATTATATAATTAAACATTAGACTTGATGAATTAGATTTTTACTCAGAATAATATCCACTGGATAAAAAAATAACCGTGCTTTTACCTACGACTGTAGATTTTTTAACCTTTTTTTTTGTTTTTATAAGGTGGCTTTACCTAAACTATTTTAGTTTTATAATAAGAAAAAGTCCGTCACGCAGGGGCTGCGTAAAGTAAGCAGATTTCCCACGTGAAGTTATACAATAGATAAATCTTCATACGAGAGCCGAACAGTTGCGGCAAAGGGCCGAAATAGCTTTTGGCGGGACATCCGTCAGTCATCCGTTATCGGCTCAAATTTAATAAAAATGCAAATATCTTGGTTAATATTTAAGATAGAGAATACATGTATAAAACAATATTTATAGTAAATTTAATTTTCAACAAGATTGATTCTATACAATTTTTAGATCGGACGTATGGTAACGGAGATATTTCGAATTTTCGAAAAAAAACCCTCTAAACCCCCGCCCTCCCACTGGTCCGATTTCACCCATTAACGAACTTGAACTGTCTTTTTGCATAACACGTTTAAATATAGAGCTTGGTAACGATCAAACAAAAATTGCGACCGCTAGAGCGTTAATAGACAATTATATATATATTTGTCTGTTAACGCTCTATTATATATATATATATATATATATATATATATATATATATATATATATATAATTATATATAATTTTGAACGGACCTCAATTTCGTCATCTCCTGGGTAGGATCGATGGACATTTGAAGAAAATTTTCAAAAATCGCGTCATGAGTACGACCTCAGTAGCTGATTTCCCTCAGGGGAAATCTGCTAAAAGTATAAATCGCTTAAATTGCCACACACCTAAATAAATATATATTACGCATAATAAAATAATTAATTTTCTGTATCAATAATTATCGTTTAAATTAATTTTGTTTGTTTTTTTAATTTTTTACGAGTTCGATTCTCGCCTGGGCATAAGAAATTATTTAGTGACGAAATTCATTAAATAACATCGTAAAATCCCGACCTGGCTAGAAAAGGGTGGTAACCTGTAGATAACCCGTCCCAGTTAGCCTGAGTTGCAAAAAGTGGACGTTAATAAATAATAAATAAATACTTTTATACAGTTTTTTTTTTTCTCTGAGCAACATCGCCACAGTCGCGAAGCTCTAAATAAATAAATATACAAATGGTATTAAAATTTCTTATGAGGAATATTCTTATATAAAATCTTTTGTTCAATAGCACATTAAGCACATACTAACAATATGATGTTATCACATGTACCTCTTTATTCTTAGCTTAATACTAAATATCCTTTTCAAGAGACCTTTATTGTGCGAGATACATGCAAATTCGTTGTGAGATGCCGACATCAATCAAAACTTTACGTTCTTGTTTCGAAAATGTTTATTTCATATATACCGTATTCGACATTTGACAGTTTCAGTCAACATTAAAAATCATATTTGTTATTGACAAAACTCGGACATAGAGTAGTGAGGGTATAGAAGGGGGAGGGGAGGGGAATTCGAAAATTCAAAATATTTAAAAATGTTAATTAATAATTATCAATTAATTAAAATGTTATAGAACCAGTCTTATTAAACTATTGATGATCTACAATTGTTGGTCTATGTATTTTTTTGGTGATTCGTGTACAAAGCGAGTAATTCGTGCTTTCTTGTTTTGAGCCTTCAGTAACCCCCTCCCCTTCTCCTTATCAGGTTATTACATATAAATAGAGAATAAGTGGTGAGATGAGATCACAAGCGTGTTATACCAGCACGTGGGAAATCTACTTAGTCTACGCAGCCCCTGCGTTATAGACTTCTTTATTTTAAAATTACTAAATAGATTTTTTTTCTCCCTATTGTGTGCAAACAAAATTATACATAATTTAACTTATGGCGTTAATGACCATGAATGATTGACACGCCACAAAAAAAAATTCAACTCGTACTTCCCGTACTATTATTAAAAATGAATTATAATAATTATAAATTAATTATTGTTATTAATCAAAATAATATTCAGTATTAAAGATCATATTTGTTATTGGCGGAAATTGGACAAGGAATAATGAGGGTATGGAGGGGGGGGGGAGAGGGTTGAAAATTCGAAATATTTAAAAATGTTAATTATTAATTATAATTATAAATTAATTAAAATGTTATAGAAGAAATCTTATTACACTATTGATGATTTACAATTGTTGTTCTTTGCATTTTTTCGAAACTCGTTTTTTTCGTAAGCATTAAGCGAGTTATTCGTTCATACTTATTTTCAGCCTTCAGTAAATCCTCCCCCCGCCATGTACTCATCGTTTTTTTTAATAGAGAAAATGTGGTTAGATGAGATCGTAAGAAGCGTTATACAAGATCATGGAAAATCTGCTTAGTTTACTCATCACCTCCGTGACGGACTATTATTTAGAATTTATTGTGATTGCACTATTTTAGTACGTCAAATCCTTAAGTTTGTGTTTAAGTGTGGATAACTTCCATTTAAGTTCCTCCGTGACGTGTAACTTAACAATTAATTATTTACTCGTTTATTAAACATTTGCCATGCTTGTCAACTTCAATGATTTAAATAATTAATCTATAGCGGGAAGGTCAACAAAAGAATGAAAACTTCGAATGATTATTACAATATTTTTAATTTCTCTAATAGTTTCGAGTCCATATAACGTCTCATCAGGAGAAACTCTACTACACAAAGATAACTAGGCTTGAGGCTTCATCTCTGTCTATGACCTTCCAGTAGCCGTACGAGTCGGAAAATGTGTTTCACAAAGTATGGTGGGTCAAGTCAGCTGATTTATATCGATACGTCATGAAATATATCGATTATGGGAAATTCTAATTGACTAACTATCACTTTCAAGTTTCTAATAAATTAAAGTATATATATCTCAGTTTTCTAATTAATCACCTTTTTTCTACTTTTGATGATGTGCATAAGCTCTTTTACCCTCTTCTTTCTTATATCTCCTTATTTTTCTATTATGCTTACGGTTTCAAAATCAAATGTATGGCTGAATTTGATAGAGTTGTCGCCTAGGGACGTTTTTTGTCCTTATGATCAACGTTTATCACGTGTTGTCTGGTTCTTTTTTGAGTAATTGTGACGATTCGCCTAATGGAAGGCCATAGAAAAGATGTAGCCGTCAGTTTAGTTGTCCGTTGTGTAGTATAATTTCTCCTGATGCGGCGTTATTTCGACGCGAAGCTAGTAGAGAAATAAAAATGATTTGAATAATCATTTGAAGTTTTCATTTTTTTGTTTACCTTCTGCCACTACTTGAGTAAATTTAATTAGGTCATATTTCACAAATTCACAAACTTCAACTATAGAAAATCGCTAACTATAGAAATTCTACAACATCTAGCCTAGGTCGATGCAATCGCGATATATTCTGGTATCGGAAGGTATTTGTTGATTCCATCAAATATAGTGGAAATGGTGAAGTTTGATTAGGTCTGGAGGGGAAATGAGAGAGTATTTGTCGAAAGCATCTTTTCAAGCAGCCTGTTGGCCTGCTATGTATATGTAAATCAACATTTGCTAACCTCTGCTTAAAACATTAGCTCGGTCAATATTGACTAACCTACAGCGTGTAAACATGGAACTCTACAACAAATATCGATGGGTCCTGCTGAGACCTTTTATCATTCACGAAACAAATAACACAAACATGCGTTGCTTGACTGTGTTTAACTTGTATTGGATCCGAAATTAATTGATAACTTTCGTTACTCAAAGGTAGAAATTATTTCGTGTTGTGTTTTTTGTTCCATTCATATTTCATTTCAATAATACTCGTAGATAAGAAAGTAATCTATAATGTAATTTTGCTCCTTTTTTTAACCAAGCTAAGGTACCCGGCTTCGCCTGGAAAATAATTTGAGGCTGCATGATAATGTTATTTTTTTGGGTTTTACTTTTACATTTTCCCGTCTCAATGCTTAAAATTAACAGCCGACTGCGGTGTGCTGGGGATATGTTAATAATAAAAGTATTTGCTATGTACTTAATTCTACACTATAGACAATATTTTTATACTACCCATTTCCCTTGCTTTTAAGTTTAATTTAATGGCTGTTAAGTTTAATGAAAGTTTATTAATCCATCGAGGTACGAAGTTGAATAAATTCATATAACTATAACAAAGCGTCTATGAAATTACTTGCTTTATAAATTACTATAAAGATGTATATAACAAACATTACTCTAAATTAAACATGTTTTGTCATGTGAAGGTTCGCCATAAAAACAATATTTAATTATTTTATTTTATTTTGAAGCGTTCGCAGCGAGGCGATATTGCTCTTAAAAAAACAAAACAAAACCAATTTATATAAACTAAATACAAAAATGAAAATAGTAACAAGAAAAAATTAAGCAATACAAACTAAGAACGCAAACAAATAACAAAACTCGACTAAATAACAGAACGCAACAATATAACAAAACACAACTAAATAACGGAACGCAACTAAATAAAACTCAACTAAATAACAGAACGCAATCAAATAACAAAACAACAATAAACACAAAACAACAAATAAAATAAATAACCAAAAACAAAACATTAAATTCAAAAACAAAAAATCTTGTAAGGAAACTAGATAATTAAAAACTATAAAGACTAATAAAATTACGTAAACAATTATATACTTTCAATGGATAAAAATTAAACTAAAATCAAATAAATAAAAATTAGTATGTACAATAAAATGAAGATTTCTAATATCTAAAATATTTACAATCATATGCTCTCACTTTCTTTATCACACATACAAACATGCACATACACACACACACACACACACACACACACACACACACACACACACACACACACCTGCGCGCGCACCCACACACACATGCGCATACACACACACACACACACACACAGACGCGCGCACACACATTCAGTGAAACAGTTTAGCTGGATACTAAAATATTTAATTTAGAAAGGATTAAAAAGGATTTTAAAATGTAACAATTCTAAATTTGTGAGTATATGTTAATGCCATGTAAATGTTGGAGTATTCAGGGAATGTGTGGGCCACCTTCAGTAAGTAAGTCGTGTAAGTCATGAGGGATCTTTAGATGGTCACGTCTTTTGCAGCGTGTTAGTATGTGTTTTATTGTAAGCGGAGCATTAAACACATTGCAGTAAGGCATTTTCTTCTTTTCAAATAGATAACCATGGGTAAGGAAAGAATGACCTATACGTAGTCTCGTAAGGACTACTTCGTCTCTCCGTGTAAATACTTCAAATTGGTCACTCCATGTCTTAACTGTAGTTTTAATTTGTCTCAGTTTGTTGTTTGTTAGTAACCAGTCCTGTTGCCATTCTTGGAGTATGTTAGTTTTAATGTAGTTTTGTAGGTCGTCCGAAGTTATTTTTTTAATGTCAGTATTGGTGTTTTTTGTCGTTAGTTTTGCGAGCATGTCAACTTCAGTGCTTCGTCCAATATTCTGGTGTTCTGGAATCCACACCAATGTTATGTGATTCTGATGATTATGAATGTGTTCAAAAATGTTTGTTATAATAGGATGAGTGGAATATATGTTTTTTAAAGAGAGTAAAGAACTTAGAGAGTCCGAAAATAAAATTATTTTGCGATTTTGAACATTTTGTAGGTTTTCTAGAGACAGGAGGATAGCGTGTAGTTCAGCTGAGTAAATACTTGATGTGCAATTTAATCTTTTGGCATATGTGTGGTCGTCAATGAGTGCAGCAGCTGCTGTTCCAAAGTCAGTCTTAGATCCGTCCGTGAATGTGTATAGTGCGTTTGGGTTATTTGCAGTAATGGAGTTAAATGCAGTCATGTAAAATTTTGAAAAAAAGGGATCATTTTTATTAAATTTTGTTAAGGTTAAATCAATATAAGTTATTTACTCTCCAAGGAGGACGTGATAGTAAAGTATTGTTGTACATAGGAGTCTGTAAAATGTTTGAGTCTGCGGAATTTTCTAATGTGCGTATAAGAAGTGGTTTGTGTTTACAATTTTTCTTTATGAATTTGTTGAAATGTGGTGCATTGTTTAAAAATGTGTGGCACAAGGTTTGTTTAAAGCTTTACATTTTAAAATAAATTTTAAATTTATTTACGCCTTCTATATTTTAATGGAGGCTCCCCAGCATCTACTCATAAGCTTTCTACAGGGCATGATCTGAAGGCCCCTGTTGCTATTCTCAGTCCTGTTTAGTGAACAGTGTCTAACATTTTAAGGGCATTTGAGCTGGCTGATGAAAATGCTATACATCCATAGTCCAGTAAAGACCTGGTATAGCAACGGTAAAATGTCAGCATTAAACATCTGTCTGCTCCCCATTTTGTATTGCTAGGAATCCTCAATAAGTTCAAACTCTTTTTGGACTTATCAAGGAGTCCTTTTAAATGGGATACCCACGTCAGTTTTCTATCGAAAGTCAGTCCAAGAAATTTGAGTTCGTCCGTCTTTATTAGAATCGTGTTCAGTGTAAGTATAGGTAGTTCATATTTCCTTCTACGTGTGAAAATAATATATTTAGCTTTTTCACTAGATATTTTGAAATCAGTGATAGAACACCATTTATAAAGTTCATTAAGAGTGTCTTGCATTAATATTTGTGTGTATGAGAGTGATGAGTATGTAGTATATATTATTAGTCCATCAGTATACAGGCAATAAGATACTTCTTTAGGGATATATTTTACTACAGAGTTCACAGCTATATTGAATAATGTTGTGCTCAGCACACCTCCCTGAGGCACTCCATTCTCCTGACAAAAAAAGATCTGATATAGCAACATCTATCCTCACTCTGAAAGTTCGATTAGACAAATAGTTATCCAGAAATCTGATAATGTTTCCTTGCACACCCCATTCGATCAACTGGGAGAGAATGACTCTTCTCCAGACACAGTCATATGCTTTCTCCAGATCGAGGGATATTGCTAACATTAATTTGTTTCCAAGGAAAGCATTAGGGATTTTGCTCTCCCATCGCGCAATATGGTGCATTGTTGAATGATTCGGCTTAAATGCGCATTGGTATGGAGATAAAAGGCTGTTACTCTCTAAAAACCACAGGAGCCTTTTGTTTATCATTTTTTCTGCGACTTTGCACAGACAGCTGGCTAATGATATTGGACGGTAACTGGTGGCCTTTCTTTTATCTTTTCCAGGCTTGAGAACTGGTATAACTATTGCTTCATTCCAGTCCTGGTGAAGTTTTTCGTAAAGATGATAATGTCAGTTTAAGTTGGTTTAAGGTGAAAGGATCATTAAGTGGGTGTTGGTCAGTTAGTATTATGGGTAGTTTCATAGTCTCAGTGTGGGTTTTGTATTTTAAAAATTCTGTCGTGGAGTTTTCTGAACTACAAACAGTACTGAAATGGTGTGCTAAGATGTTGGCAATTTTGTGTTGGTCAGTTATGATAGTTCTGTTCTGTCCTAGTTCTGTAATTGGCATCTTATATTTTTTGTGATTTATTTGATTCATTTTTGTCCAAATGTCTTGTGCTGATAAATGTCCATTGATGCTCGATAAAAAAATCTATGCAACAGTTCTTTTTACTATTCTTAACTATCCACTGGGCTTTTGCTTTCATTATCCTGTAGTTTTGAAGATTTATGTATGATGGATTTCGTCGGAATAAATTAAGAGCTCTCTTTCTATTAGTTACAGCTATTTTGATAAGTATTCCAATTAGCCTTTTAGCAGATTTCCCTTAAGGGAAATCAGCTATTGAGGTCGTACTCATGACGCGAGTTTCGAAAAATTTCTTCAAATGTCCATCGATCCTACCCAGGAGATGACGAAAATGAGGTCCGTTGAAAATTATATATATATCTATATATATATATATATATATATATATATATATATATATATATATATATGTATATATATAGATATATATATTTGTCTGTTAACGCTCTAGCGGTCGCAATTTTTGTTTGATCGTTACCAAACTCGGAATTTAATCGTTTTATGTAAAAAGGAAGATCAAGTTCGTTAATGGCTAAAATCGGACCAGTGGGAGGGGGGGTTTAGAGGGGGGGATTTTCGAAAATTCGAAATATCTCCGTTACCATACGTCGGATCGAAAAGTTGTATAGAACCAATCTTATTGCAAATTAAATTTACTGTAAATATTGTTCTATACATTTATTCTGTATCTTTAATATTAACCGAGATATTTGGATTAATATTGTGAGTGTGGTCGGGAGTTTCCGCCGAGCGCACTAGCGCTAGTGTGGCCGTTTCACTAACTATTCGTCCTCGTGAGAATAGGTTATTACTAGGCAGATTTCTCTATTGTAAAACTTCACGTGGGAAATCTGCTTAGTTTACGCAGCCCCTGCGTGACGGACTTTTTTGTGTTGTACCTTGGTGTGCTGTGAAATAGTGGGTCAGGTCTGTTCGTCAGTATCTGTAATAAATAAATAAATGAATAAATAAAATAAAATTATGACTTTATTTTTTTTTCATCACAGCCGTGAATACTTGTTACTTTAGGTTCCTTCTTTTTAGCAGATTTCCCTTAAGGGAAATCAGCTATTGAGGTTGTACTCATGACGGAATTTTCGAAATTTTTCTTTAAGTGTCCATCGATCCTACCTAGTAGATGACGAAAATGAGGTCCGTTCAAAACTGTATATATATATATATATATATATATATATATATATATATATATATATACATACATATTTGTCTGTTAACGCTCTAGCGGTCGCAATTTTTGTTTGATCGTTACCAAACTCGATATTTAGTCGTTTTATGTAAAAAGAAAGATTAAGTTCGTTAACGGCTGAAATCGGACTAGTGGGAGGGGGGTTTAGAGGGGAGGGTTTTCGAAAATTCGAAATATCTCCATTACTATACGTCGGATCGAAAAGTTGTACAGAATCAATCTTATTGCGAATTAAATTTACTATAAATATTGTTATATACATTTATTCTCTATCTTGAATATTAACCGAGATATTTGCATTTTTCTTCAATCTGGGTGGCTAACGGACGGATGATTTTCCAACCAAAAGCTAGTTCGGCCGTTTCCTTAACTGCTCGACTCTCGTGAAATTTCTCTATTGTAAAACTTCACGTGGGAAATCTGCTTAGTTTACGCAGCCCATGCGTAACGGACTCTTAGATTGATTTCTTCGTGGTCTTTTATTTTTCTGATTTTCATTAACGTCTCTTATGTGATCAGAGTCTTCAGTCTCTTTTTTTAAACTTTCTTCAATCTTTTTGTCATTGGTTCCACTTGTTGACTTTTCAGGTTCTAAGTTATTAGTTGGCTTATTTTCGATGGGGCTGGTAGAATTTGTTGTATGATGTTGACTAATTACCTGTAGTAGGGTATTTTCTAACATTTGGATCCTTTTAGACATCCCATCAATTAGACTTACCAATTTTAGAAATAAGTCAGGTTCTTGTTGTTCTTTTACTTTAGCGGCGTATGTTAGTGTATATTCCTGATAAGAAATTCTTTTCTGCACCATTAAAGCTTTTAATTCACATTCTCTAGCGTATATATTGCACGTTTTGGCAGAGGTTATGTGGTCTCCACCACATAAGCAGCATTTTATTTGAGTGCATTGGCCTTCGTGAAGTGGGTTGGAGCACCTTCGACATACAGGTCGAGACCTTCTCCTTGCTACGAGAAGCTCTATGGAGCCCAAGGAGGCCACAGTTGTAGCAGATAAGAGGTCGTGGTATGTATTCCCGCAATCCTACACAGATGTAGCCAATAAAAAGCCGTTTTGGTAAGACAAGGCAATTAAATGTGGCAAGAAAAAGACCTGAACTTTAAGGGTTCTTCCCTATTTGTTTTGCATCAATCACATTCTGTTCTTGTAGTTCTTTTGTAATTTCTTTTTCTGACATTTCTTTTATGTCGTTACAATTAAAAACCCCTTTAGAATAATTTAATTTTTGTGGGGTTGTATACAAATTTTAAAATTATAAAAGTCGCTTGTCTTTGATCATCTTGAAGCTACAATTTGGTCAGGGCAGTCAAGAAAACGGATCCAGTTTTTTGTATTTTTTAACGACGATGTCCTTGGAAAACGAGCATACCCATATATTAATAAGGAATGGGTTGATATTGTTGAATGTTTTGCCTTCTTCGTCTATTTTTGCAATAAAGGAACGATGAATTACATCATTTACTTTGTCTGGTTGAGTTTTGTCAGCAAAAGATGAAGGATTGATTACATTACCTTGTACGTGAGTATCCAACATTTTCTCACTCGTATCAAAGCAACAGTGTTGCCTATTTTCGCTGATATTGGCGTTTTTTCGCTATCCGCAAAAATAAGATGTTTTTACACAAGTAATAACTATATGATTTTATAAATAAAAACAATAAGAAACGAAATATGACGATATTTTCATTTCATGCCACCCTAACTCCTGTTCGTTCCTAAAAATATTAATATAGTTTATAGACAAAAATACGGACTTTCGTTGATTTCGATTTAGTCACATGCACTATAACATTGTTGAGCCATTTTATAGTTTTTAGTGTATACCTCATTTATACTTCGTTATACGGCAAAAGTGCTCATAACAAAACTTACTTTATTTAACAAAACAAACAACTTCTGTTATATGCACGTTTCCGGAAAAATGATTAGATTACGATCTCGCGATTTTATATTTCTCACCTCCCTTAGAACCCCCACTACTGTTCGTATCTCGAAATTTGAATATAGCTTATAATCAGGAAGATGTTAATACCAAATCTCATTCGTTTATTTCGGTTGAGACATTTGTGCTATATAAAATTGTTGACTCCCACTATTATTTTTAACGTATAACTCATTTATACTTCGATATACGACAAAAGAGTATATTGCAAAAGTTACTCTAAATAACAAAATAAACAACTTTTGTTATGTCCATATTTGCCGAAAAACTAATAGGAGACGAAATATCGCTATTTTTAATTTCAGGCCTCCCACTCCTGTTCGTCTCAGAGAATATTCATATAGCCAGAAACCTTCCCTGTTTTAGTAGTAATATACATACCAAGTTTCATAAAATTCGGTTCAGCCATTTACGATTCTATAAAGGACATACAGACAAACATTCATTTATATATATAACAACAAACAAAATAAGCTGCCCTTTTTCTATGGGTACCTATACGGTCAGCCTCCTGCCTGAAATCTGCCAATTTCTTGGTAATAATGTTTTTTTTTGTTCTTATTTTGTTTAAATTGTATACGAAAATTTGGAATAAATTGAATGGTGCAAATTAGGTGGGGTATCTCAGGTGAGAGCGCAGCTTATTATTTTCATCTTTATTTTTTAGCAGATTTCCCTTAAGGGAAATCAGCTATTGAGGTCGTACTCATGACGCGATTTTCGAAAATTTTCTTCAAATGTCCATCGATCCTACCCAGGAGATGACGAAAATGAGGTCCCTTCAAAACTATATATATATATATTTGTCTGTTAACACTCTAGCGGTCGCAATTTTTGTTTAATCGTCACCAAACTCGGTATTTAATCGTTTCATGTAAAAAGGAAGATCAAGTTCGTTAACGGCTGAAATCGGACCAGTGGGAGGGGGGGGGTTAAGAGGGGGGATTTTCAAAAATTCGAAATATCTCCGTTATTATGCATCGGATCGTAAAATTGTATAAAATCAATCTTATTGCAAATTAAATTTACTATAAATAATGATATATACATTTATTCTGTATCTTGAATATTAACCGAGATATTTGCATTTGTATTCTGCGTGTGGTCGCCAGTAGGCTATGTTCGGACTTTCCGCCGAGAGCTCTGGTGGCCATTTCCATAACTATTCGTCCCTCGTGAATAGGTTTAGAGGTTAAGTTAACTGGGGGTTTTGGGGCTAGAAACTACTGGGTTATTACGCCCTAAATAATGTTTTAGGTTTAGAGGTTTCTTACTAGTACAGTTGTTATTAGGCAGATTTCTCTATTGTAAAACTTCACGTGGGAAATCTGCTTAGTTTACGCAGCCCCTGCGTGACGGACTTTTATATAAATAATGATGGATGATTCTTATTGATGATTTTAGGATAAGTGTGGATAAGTTCTTCTGATCATCGTTTGTTAACCCTTGTTCTATTGGTATCTTCACCGTTTTTTGATGGAGGACTCCTCTTGAGCCGAACAGTAGCCCCGTAACCGTCCAGTATTGGATATCGTATTTCTTTGAAAAAAAAGGGCAATAAGGTTCATATATTCCTTTCTTCTCCTGGTCCATCTCGTAGAGATTTTTTTTAATCTCCAGGATCCAGAATGAAGCCCTTTTTTTCATTTTTATTTTTAATGGCTACATATCTCTTCTGCAATAGCTCTTCTTGGAGTGCCGTCTGAGGAATTGCAAGCCACCTCTTCAAATGTATCCCAATCTGGGTGCTTCTTTTTCAAGGGGTGAGCAATTTGAGTCCGGACCTTATGATGCCGAGAAATGCGCATTGTCTCGCCCCATGGGCAGGAACCTAGAACATGCGGGAGGGTTTCGGTCTCGCTGCAATGACGGCAGCGGGTTGTTCCTAAGATCCTTCCTGGGACAGAGCGTACTGGCACAAGGTTACTATTCATCTTTATTGTTGTAGTCCATTCAGAAGAGGAAATACCTTGTTTGTCACACATCCAAGAATTTGATGTTTTCCATTCATCAAAAGTTTGTGGGGGTGTTGATAAGCTTGTCTTTATCCAGCCAAATTTCTTCCTTGAACGAGACTCCCAGGTATCGGATTCTTTCATCTAGGCCAATACTACGAATTATTTGGTCATCCATAGTCCTTAGTTTTGTCGAAATTAGCTTCCCCTTTTCTATTTGTATAGCTTTACTTTTTTCTGCATTTACCTTTAATCCGAATTTTTTTTCTTAGTTGGTTTCGAATTCTTGATGCATGCATTTATTAGAGAAGAGTTTACAAATATTCCGGTACATGCAACCAACCCTCTTTGATGTGTAGACAGTTCTACGTATTGCTTCAATTTTTTATCTATTGCTCTCTCAATTATTCTCCTTAAAATTGAGAATATGGTTATCGGTCGATAGTTTGAGACATTATTTTTATCACCTGATTTAAAAATGAGAATTGTTCTTCTATTGCGAAATATGTCTGGGACTAGGCTCCAATTCAACATGTAATTGGCTATTATTTTGTAACACTTTACATCACGGATTGTCCTAACAAAGATTCCCTCAGACCCGGCAGCTGAATCGAGAGATATACCTCTAGTAGCTGCCTCGAGATCTGCTTCATTAAGAATGATATCTGATTCAGAAGAATTAGGACATTTATGGTAATTTTCTAATTGGTGATGGTTTTCAGTCCCAAAGAGTTGTTCAAAGTGTGCCTTAACTTGGGAAACATCAATATCGCATAAAATGTTCTTTTCGTAGTCATTAAATACTTGTTGAACAATTTTCTTTCGTCTATAGTAATAATTATGTTGTGCCAGATCAAAATCATATTTCTTTTGGAGCCGCTCTGCCTCCCGTTTGCTTTTCCTTAATGGATCGCAAGCCCTTTTGAATGTAAAACCATCTAAATTGCCAATTTGTTTTTTCCTATGCTCGTAATATTTTGTTGTGGGGTGAAACTTCATTAAACGCACTGTCATTTCTTTCATTAGTCGTTATATTATAAAACTTGGCTTCCTAATCACGGATGCAATTTTGTAAGTTAGTATCGTCTGTTTTATCCGAATTAGAATTCTGACTTTTGTTTATTTCTGAATTCTTAATCTGGGCTATTCTATAAGCTTCTGGATGAGCTTTATTTAAATGGATTTGTAAATTTTTATATACCTTGCCACATTTCTCACAAGGTTTATTACTTTTATTTTCGGCGGTTGAAGTTTCAGTTATTCTCAGTATATCAAATAATTTCAATTATATTTCAGAGAGCTTGTTTTTTGAGCTTTTGATGCATATATATATATATATATATATATATATATATATATATATATACATATATAAGATTTGTTTTCATAAAATAAATTGCCAACCTTTTTGTTTTCATACTTTATGCTTTTATTTGAAATAAAAATCAAAAATATGCTTTTCATCCCTTCTATTAAATTTAGGAAATATGCGTTCGTTAAAAGAAAAAAAGCCTGTCTCGCAGATGCTGCGAAAACTAAGCAAATTTCCGACTCATTTGTTGACACACTGGCGATTTTACCTCACCCGATATTATCTATTTCTGACTAAACGTCCGATGAGTAAAAGTGGGAGGTCAAAAAGATTAATGACGTCGTCAAAATACCTTTTTGTATGTATTTCATATAATAACGGTCAGTTGGAAAAACTATTCGGCATTTAAGCATGGAACAAGATTTTTCCTCGTATATTCCTTACTGTTAACGTGGGACGATGAAATGGGGGTTACTCAGGGATGATAATAAAATAAAGAAATGCAACTATCTCCTGAAATGGTCGTGAAAGAGAAAAATTATAAAAAACAACTTTTATTCAACATAAAATTTACAACCAAATTTGTTATAATTGAAGTTTCGAAATATTTTGAATTTTATATAAATATATATACATATGTATATATATATATATATATATATATATATATATATACACACATATATATAATACATATTTTTCTGTAACCGCTCTATCGGGCGCATTTTTTGTTTCATAGTTGTCATACTCAATTTATAAGCGTTTCACGTTTAAAGGCCAAGTTCTTTAATTGCTAAAATCGGAGGGGGAGTGTTAGATGGCTAGAAATATCTCCATTATTTTATGTCCAATCGAAAAACTGTATTAAAATTGTATATTGCAACTTGAATTTACTACAAATATTGTTATATACATTTTTTCTCTATCATTAATACTAATAGTTGCATTTTTTGTTTTTTGGCATTCCGTTAATTTCCACTCCTGCTCATGTCAGAACCAATAGCCGGACTATTCCTTCGCCGTATCCTGCAAAACCATTACTTACAAATTCTGCCAAAACCAATACTTAAATGTTTTATGCAAAACTAAAGATCAAGTCCGTCAAAGATGGAAATCGAACCAGAGGGAGGGGGGACGTTCAGTTGGAAGAATTTTGAATAGTCGAAATATTTCCGACATTGTGCGTCAGTTCGAAAAATGGCACAAAATCAATCATATTTCAAATTAAATGATCTTTAATTGTTGCTATAAATGATTGATTCTTCACTGGCTTAATTATTAACCGATGTATTGGCACTTTTTATTATTCATCCTTCAGCAAATCCCCGGTCCTACCCATGTCAAATAAACAATACGCTCTTATATAATGTGCACTTTATTCTCAACTTAATACAAAATATTCTGTTCAAGAGACCTTTATTATGCAATAGACATGCCAATTCGTTTTGTGATGACGTCTTCTAACAAGATTTTACGTCTAGTTTCTCAAATTTTACAATTGTTGTTTCAGGATTTTGTTTTGGAATTCAAGTAATAAGCTAGTTATTCGTGCTTTATTATTTTGAGCCATCCGTTAACCTCCCTCCCACCGCTGCCTTCTCATCAGCGGTTGTTTTACATAGGAATAGGAGATATGTGGTGAGATGAGTTCACGAGTGTATCATACCAGCAGGTTGGAAATATGCTTAGTTTACGCAGCCCCTGCGTTGCGGATTTTCTTGTTATCGTGTAAAGCTCAAAAATTCTGGTTTGTCAAATGTTTCACGTGGATTATTTGGAATGGAAAGAACGTTTGTCACTTTCAATAATAGTAAATGAAAAATATTAATGAAATGTAACCAAACGTTTTTGCAGATTTCGGTTAAGAGAAATCAGTTATTGAGGTCGTACTCATGACACGATTTTCGAAAAATGTCTTCAAATGTATATATATATATATATATATATATATATATATATATCTGTTACTGTTTGCGGAATTGAAAAACTATACAGAACCAATCTTATTGAACATTAAATGTAATATTAATATTGTTATATATATTTATACTCTATCTTGAATATAAGCCGAGATATTTGCATTTTTCAGTTTTTAGCCTTCTCCAAACTTCTACTCATGTCACAAACAAAAACAATACTCTGTTATATAATAAATCACTTTATTTGAAGTATAAATACCAAATTTTGTTCTCATATTGTTGAGACCTTTATTATACGAGCATGCAATTATGTTCTGGTACCCCCCCCCGTCTTAAGTTCTTGGAGTACTAAAATTTGATTGATTGAGATAAAAATTATTCTGATTCATAATAAATTACAGTACTAGATACAGTAAATAGGTTTCAATAAAATTAATGTTATATTCTGAAAAATTTCAGTAATTGTTTTTCTTTCCGGTGTGAGGTTGGCAGACCTGTTAGTTTAAATTTCAGACGCTTCCCGTCAGGGGGTTACTAAAGTTTGCAGAAAGATTTCATATTATTGTTTGTATTTATTCGCTTATTATTCCCGGTTGTGTTGTATTATCATTATTAGTTTACGCAGCCCCTGGGTGACGGACTTTATTTAGTTTCCATCCCTGAGAAAACTCCCACACCTACTAATTTCATATTAACAATATGAACGGTACGTTTACTCTAAAAAACTTTTAGTTTTTGTTATTTGGAATGCCATTCTATTTTATGAGATGCATATAAAATACTTCAATTGTATTTTTATCTATGCATACTTTAATGAACCGAATTACACTTTCACTTCCCGCATAGCTTCGTATTTTTTTTTTATTATTTTCGAATCGCCGACCCTTTGCTTAAGCCGCAATGAAAAAAGTTGTGAGCTAGGTGTTGCAAAAAGATTTTACTTTAATTTATATTCAAGGGTTCGGGTTAGGAGTTTTCGGGATGAGGCCTCGGTATAAAAAGAAAAAAAAAGCCCATATGGAGTAGGGCTCATACATATTTAGACAGGTGAAAGTTTTAGATTGGCTCCATATTGAGAAAAAGTCACACCTGCGGCAGTTGGCAATACTGGCTCTGGGTTCCCACAGCCATCTACAGCTATTCCCTAGCTCTTAACCCTTTCTCGCGCACTCACGCAATTTGTTGTCCCTTCCTTTTCCTTATTCCAAGTGGCTATTCTTTAACCTGTGTTATGTGTCAAGCACTGTATCGGGTTTTACTAATATGTGTTAGTACAAATATTTTTTTATTTATTTCGTATTTAATATTTATACAGCTGATTATTTAGTACAAATGTCTGAACCGGGTATTAGACCTACTTCATCACCCATCTTACTACAAGTGATTCAGATTTGATATGAAGAAAAAAGTCCGTCATGCAGGAGCTGCGTAATCTAAGCAGATTTCCCTTGTGAAGTTCAACAATAGATAAATCTACAACCGGTAACACAACACCACCGAGAAAATTAAGTGAATAAATACAAACGATAATAAGAAACCTCCCAATCGAAAGCATCTGGAATGTAAACAAACAGTTCTGCCAACTTCTTGCCGGAAAGAAAAACAATTACTGTAATATATCTATATATAACGTATTAATGTGATTGAAAACTATTTACTATATCTAGTACTGTAATTTATAATGAATCAGAATAATTTTTATCTCAATCAATCAAATTTAAGTAGTCCAAAAATTTAAGAAGGAGGGGGTCACCCGAACTTATTTGCATATATCTCGTTTGATAAATATCTCTGGAAAATGATATTAAAGCCTCCAATGATGTGATTTATTTCATAACCGAGTATTGTTTATGTAACATGAGTAGAAGTGGGGGTTTGCTGAAATGCAAATATCTCGGTTAATATTCAAGATAGAGAATAAATGTATATAACAAATTTATAGTACATTTACTTTCCTATAAGATTGATTATATACATGTTTTCGATCCGACGTACAGTAACGGAGATATTTCGAATTTTCATAATTCCCTTCTTCTAAACCCCCCCCCTCCCCCAGGTCCGATTTCAGCCGTTAAGGAACCTGATCTTTCTTTTTTCATGAAACGACTAAATATCGAGTTTGGTAACGATTAAACAATAATTGCGAACGCTAGAGCGGTCATAGACAAATATATATATATATATACAGTTTTGAACGGGCCTCATTTTCGTCATCTCTGGGGTAGGATCGATGGACATTTGAAGAAAAATTTCTAAATTCACGTCATGAGTACGACCTCAATAGCTGATTTCCCTGAAGCGAATCTGCTAAAAGGATCTACTTGGTAAAAGGATAACTTCGCTAATCAATAAATGTTTATTTAAACAATTTAGGTCCACTTCCCAGTAAAGAAGCTACCAACCAGTCCACTTCCGCGTGAGAAGTTTGACCAGTACGTCCTCGTGCACTGCAGTCCTAAAGGAATATATAATTAAGGTGTTTTAATAGCCTACCTTTAACCAAAGAGTTAGTTCACTGGTTCACAACTAGAGCGCGCTGAATAAATCAGTCTGACATCCCTCTCTTAGATACAATCGACTAGCAAACTGGCCTTTGGTGACTCCCTGTCGTATATGACCACGACCCAGTCCACATCGGTGAAGGGGATTCACGTATATAATAATAATCCTTTATTTGCTCATCTATAAAAAGTCCATCACGCAGGGGCTGCGTAAACTAAGCAGATTTCCCTCGTGAAGTTTAGTAATAGATAAATATACATACTGGTAACATAACAACACCGTGAATAAATTCAAACGGAAATAAGAAATGTTTCGTCCAATTTCAATAACCTGCCGACAGGAAGCGTTAGGTTAGAAATGTAAACAAACGGGTCGGCCCGCCTCACGCCGGAAAGAAAAACAATAAATGAAATATATCAGAATATAACACATTAATTTTATTGAGAACTATTTACTATAACTAGTACTGTAATTAATAATGAGTCAGAATAATTGTTATCTCAATCAATAAAATTTTAGTAGTCCAAAACTTTAAGATGGGGAGGGGGGAGTCACCAGGACATATTTGCATGTATCTCGTATAATAAAGGTCTCTTGAATACAATTTTTGGTATTTAAACATCCAATAATGTGATTTATTATGTAGCAGTGTATTGTTTACGTAACATAAGTAGAAGTGGCGGTTTGCTGAAAACTGAAAAATGCAAATATCTCGGTTAATATTCAAGATAGAAAATAAACGCATATAACAATATTTATAGTAAATTTAATTTGCAATAAGATTGGTTATATACAATTATTCGATCCGATGCATAATAACGGAGATATTTCGAATTTTCGAAAATCCCCCCTCTAAACCCCCCCTCCCTCTTGTCCGATTTCAGCCATTAACGAACTTGATCTGTCTTCTTACATAAAACAGTTAAATATCGAGTTTCGTAACGATCAAACAAAAATTGCGACCGCTAGAGCGTTAACAGACAAATATATGTATGTATATATATATATATATATATATATATATATATATATATATATATATATATATAATTTTGAACGGACCTCATTTTCGTCATCTCCTGGGTAGGATCGATGGACATTTGAAGAAATTTTTGGAAAATCGCGTCATGAGTACGACCTCAATAGCTGATTTCCCTTAAGGGAAATCTGCTAAAATTTACACTTAATATTTACATATCTTGTACGTAGAAAATAAACAATGAGAATACAGGTACTATATATGCAGACATTATTGAACGGT
This sequence comes from Riptortus pedestris, assembly GCA_019009955.1. Lineage (NCBI taxonomy): Eukaryota > Metazoa > Arthropoda > Insecta > Hemiptera > Alydidae > Riptortus > Riptortus pedestris. Next base: position 66,698,705 of record CM032228.1, read on the forward strand.
TGAGCTAGATCAGCGTTATGTGAGGATTTTTGAGTTGGAGTATGTCCTAATTTTAGCAGATTTCCCTTAAGGGAAATCAGCTATTGAGGTCGTACTCATGACGCGAGTTTTGAAAAATTTCCTCAAATGTCCATCGATCCTACCCAGGAGATGACGAAAATGAGGTCCGTTCAAAATTATATATATACATCTATATATATATATATATATATATATATATATATATATATATATATATATATATATATATATATATATATTTGTCTGTTAACGCTCTAGCGGTCGCAATTTTTGTTTAATCGTTACCAAACTTCATATTTAAGCGTTTTACGTAAAAAGAGAGATCAAGTTCGTTAATGGCGGAAATCGGCCCCGTGGGAGGGGGGGTTCCGAGGCGGGGATTTTTGAAAATTCAAAATATCTCCGTTATTATGCGTTGGATCGAAAAATATTATAAAATCAATCTTATTGCACATTCAATTTACTATAAATATTGTTATATACATTTATTCTCTATCTTGAATATTAACTGAGATATTTGCATTTGTATTCTGCATGTGCTCGGCAGCAGTGGCTATGTTCGGACTTTCCGCCGTGAGCTCTGGCGGCCGTTTTTGTAATTTTTCGTCCCTCTCGTGAATAGGTTTAGAGGTTACTTATTACTACAGCTGTTATTAGGCAGATTTCTCTATTGTAAAACTTCACGTGGGAAATCTGCTTAGTTTACGCAGCCCCTGCGTGACGGACTTTTTGTGTTTTATACATATATTATTTCAACAGTTGCTGGATCCATTGCTGACAGTGTGCAGCCTCGAGACGCCTCCATTCGTCTCTATAGTAAGCAACTCTAGTCCATGCTGCTCCACCACAAGTGCGCCGCATCTCTTCGTCCCAAATTTTCATTGGTCCGCCTCAGCTTCTTTTACGTTCTCTAGGTGACCAGTCTATCATCTTCCTGGTCCAACTCTTATCACATGACTTCTTATCATATGTCTTTTCCATTTCTATTTCCTTAGAAAGAAACATTTAGCAATGTCTTCCAGGTCAGCCCTTATTCCTATAAGGAACATTTTAGCAGATTTCCCTTAAGGGAATATATATATATATATATATATATATATATATATATATATATATATATATTTGTCTGTTAACGCTCTAGCGGTCGAAATTTTCGTTTGATCGTTACCAAACTCGATATTTAAACGTTTTATGTAAAAATAAAGATCAAGTTCGTTAATGGCTGAAATCGGATCAGTGGGAGGGGGGGGGGGGGTTAGAGGGGAGGATTTTCGAAAATTCAAAATATCTCCGTTACTATACGTCGGATCGAAAATTTATATAGAATCAATCTTATTGAAAATTGAATTTACTATAAAAAATGTTATATACATTTATTCTGTATCTTGAATATTAACCGAGATATTTGCATTTTTCTGTTTTCAGCTTCTGCCGATGAGATCGGCTAACTTCGGGTCTAGTCGTGAGTTTCCGTCAAGAGTTAGTTCGGGCCGTTCCCGTAACTGTTCGACTCTCTATTCTGAAATTCCTCTATTGTATAACTTCACGTGGGAAATCTGCTTAGTTAACGCAGCCCCTGCGTGACGGACTTTTTACTAATGCTCAGCATGTATCGTTCCATACTTGAAGGGTGAAGGGGATTCATAAATCGAGTTGATCACTCACTAAGTCAAAACTCTGATCACGAATCCCTGGAGCCTGGCTTGGGATTGGCTCAAGATCTATAATGCCAAACGAAAAAAAATGCCTTCATTCCTTGAAAGTGGCAGAATAAAGTTGTTACTAGGAAATTCTAATTTTTTTTTTCTACGTCAGCCAATTTTACCGCATTCTCTAAGCCCTTGGATAAACAAGATCATTGCTGACCGTTTTAAACAATATCCTCTAGGAAATCTGGACCCCTCGAAATTTTCATCTCGTTCTCCATAGATAATCAATTCATTTCGATGCCCTAAGATAAATATTGACATTTATTTTCTCTAAATGTCTTCTCATTTTAAAGTCTGTTTATGCGAAAACTTTGAAACGGAATGTCCATTATCCTAGAAACTCTAGATATAAATATGTTCTTCATATTTATAGATCTAACATCTTAACCAGGAAAATCAGAGAGAGTTTAGACACCGAAATATAAAATGGTAAATTTTCTGGTATCTATAAAAGAAACCAAAAATATTTATAGAAGCTATTACTTTATCATAAAAAAATAAAAATAAAAGTCAATTTACTTTTGGATCATTAGATTTATGTAGGTGCATCTGCTTCAAGCTGAACTTCAGTCAGAGCTGATAATATTAAAATCAGAATGATGAGTGGAATCTCTTTTGATGCTTGATATTCTCCAAAGTTAATTTGAAATTCTTTGGATGGACTTTTTTTTTATACCATCGGTTAAAGTCTGGTTGTCACTATTATCATCTCCCAGACACTATTCAATCTTTGGAAAATCTGAATTACCCGAACACGGAAATATTCCTGGGTAACGCCTTTAGGTGTTGTACTGAGACATCCCGATTTAAATCCCAGACAATATTATATTAATTAAAATTTCGTTATCAGCATTTGAGTTACGGATTTTCATCGTTTTATTACAGGTTGACATTCGAAAGGAGTTTTTATAGTTCAGCAAGAGCAAAACCAAAGACAGCAATTCATGAATTAATGTCTGTCCCTCTGTATAAATGTATCGACGAATTAGCATATCCAGGCCTTAGAAACGAAAAAAGAATGTATAAATAACATTTAGCCAACGAGCTAGCTTAAATAAAAGAAACCACATTCAATACACCATAAAGCTGATACAACTATTCTTTATTTTCCCAGTGGTTAAATGAAAGAAACAAATATATTTCATTGAAATTCATATTATTAGGGGCAAAAATTTCAGTTAGTGCAAACAAAATTAAATAATACAGAGTCGCACATTTGATGCAAATTTTTAATTTTATCTCATAAATCATTTTTATCATACTGTGAAAAATAACTGTATCTTACAATAGGAAATTCAATGGAAAAATAAATAAATAATAAAATATACATACATACATAAAATTATAACGTACATTGATTTTTTTCTCGAAATTTCACTATAGATGTTCTGTTTTTTTGTTTATTTATTTGTTACCTTTTCACGCTCAAACTACTGAACCGAATTTTATGAAACTTTTTTAAGAAAACGAACTCAATGGGAGCTAAACCGAACTCAACAAAATTCAGTATTTGGGTTTGTATTAACTCGTCCTTGGTTATAAACTATATTACAACATTTTTAGGAATTAATAGTAGTGGGGATTATCAAAGAAGCCTGAAATGAAAACTCGGGATATAAATTCAGTCGGTGTTTCCTCTAACATGCAAATAACAGAATTTTTTTATTAGTTATTTAGAGTAGCATTTGCTATGTACATATTTTTGTCGTATACAGAAGCATAAACAAGATATACTCTAAAATATAAAATATAGCGGGAGTCAACAATTTTATTGGGGTCATATGACTGTACCAAACTGAAAAAAAAAACACGATATTTGAATTAGCATTAACTTCTCCATGATTATAAGCTATATTAAAATTTCTAAAGACGAACAGGAGTGGAGGTTCGAAGGAAATGAATAATTGCGTTATTTTGTTTCCTATTGGTCTTGCGGCAAATCTGTGAATAGTAGAAGTTGTTTATTACGATATTTATAGCAACATTAAATGTTGTATAACAAATTTTATTATATACAGTTGAGAATTATAAACGAGATATACGCTGATAACTATAGCGGGAGCCAACTGCGGAACCGAACTTAACGATAAACGGAAAGAGAATTAGCAGCAACTCCTCCATGATTATAAGCAATATTAACATTTCTAGGGACAAACGGGATAGGAGATTAGGGCTCAAATAAAAAACCACGATATTTCATTTGGCAATTGGTTTTCTCTGTAAAACTACACCTAACAAAAATTGTTATTTTTTTATTTAGAGTAACTTTTGTTATATAAGCGCGTGCGCAAACACACACACACACACACACACTGAAACAAATTTTGACACAAATTTTAAGAAATACTTTATTTTATAATTTTATTTAAGAAGACTACCAATATTTGTCTAGAACAACATTTAGGATGTTATCCAAATTATATATACAATATATTTCTGGTATAAGGTATATAACAATACACGGAAATGTGAATTAGCATCAAATCCTCCATGGTTATAAGCAGTACAAATGGGTGAGGGGATTAGGGCTCAAATAAAAAATCACGATATTTCATTGGGCATTTGTTTTTCAGGGAAAATGCACCTAGCAAAAATTGTTAATTTTCTTATTTTGAGTAACTTTTTTTATATAAAAGCGTGCACGCACACACACTGAAACAAATATACACACTAATTCAAAGAAATTCTTTATTTTGTAATTTCATTTTACAGAAATGGAAATATTTGTGTAGAACAACAGTTAGGATGTTATCTGAATTATATATACCTTATATTTCTGGTATCGCCGGGGATGAAATTGCCAGGGGGTGTGTACAAACATAGATAAATTGGGTTTAATATAGTGAGTAAACAGGGTTGTTCTAATAAGACCAGCGTAAATCTTCGTTAGCATGTTGGTTTGGATGGCAACCAGAAGAGGACTAACTGGGAAATGTGGTTTTCTTCTAGCCTGTCTCAATTCCCGCTAAACCCTTACCACTCCTTCCTACTTAGCAACCCCATCCATACTTACTAAATTATATCTTCAATATTATTAATAAGTGTTTTTAGCAGAGAAAACAAGCCCTTGATGCTATATTCATGATGAGATTTCCAAAATTAAACACCTCAAATACCTAACGACGGTATAAACGTATGTATGTATATATATATATATATATATATATATATATATATATATACAAAACACAAAACGACTCATAACTGGGCTTAACTCTGTTAAGTCATAGATGCGAACTAATAGAAACCCATTTATCATCATGACTTCATTACCGAATAAACATAACAATATTTAATCTATGACTGCAGATTTTTATCAGGTAAAACCCAAATATAAAAGAAACAGTGGTAAATAAAGTCAATTTATTTAACGCCCACTTTTTGCAACTAAGGCCAATTGGGACGGGTTGTCTACAGGTTACCACCCTTTTCTAGCCAGGACTAAGGATTTTATTTAATGAATTCCATCACTAAATTAATTCCTATTGCCCAGGCGTGAATTGAACTCGCCACTTAAGGTTTACCATGTGAGTGAAAGTCAACGCTTTAACTCACATGGCTAAGCTGAGCTCAAAATAAAGAAAAGCATTGAAGACAGAATTTTATTTTGTAAGTTAAAAACTATAAAATTTTGCTGTAATTATGCATGACCAAGGAAAACTGGAATAATTAATATAGTCAAATGGTATGACATTTCCATTTTGTATATTTGTTATTTTATTTATATTTTGTTTTATTTCACAACTTTAACATACATCTAAAAAATTGATTATTAATTGGTGGTAACTTGTAAATAGCCCATCACAATTGACCATAGTAGCTAAAAGTGAACGTAAATAAATAGCATATCATTATGCAATATTAAATGTAATTTAAATGCATGGAATTTACTAGTCGGGGTACATGGAATTTACTACGGGTCATGTTGAAAATAAACTTCCTCTCTCATAGGTAACTTCGTTTAGGAAAATAAAAATAATACGTATAGACACAGACATAAACTCACACTTTTTACTTTTCCACTAGATATCTTAATGTCGAAAATTGTTGTGGATAGAAAAATAAACTTAAACTTTTTCCTTATGGGAAATAAGCTACTGTCTGTGCTTATGGCGTGATTTTTGAGAAATTCTTTGAAATGTCCAACCCTGGTGATGAAAAGTTTTGCTGGATTGTTACTAAATTGGGTAATGTTTAATTGTAAACTAGTTTTTAGAGTCGTGAGCGTGGAAGAGGGGAAGAATGCCGAAAACTCTTAATGTCTCAGTTATTATGACCGACATTATAGCAGATTTACCTTAAGTACTCATGACGCGACTTTTGACAAATTTCCACACATTCCCATCCATCCTACCTAGGAGATGACGAAAACGAGGTCTGTTCATAATTATATATATTTGTCTAATACCGCTGGAGTGGTCCCAATTTTTGTATGATCGTTACCAAACTCGATATTTAAGCCATTTTTTGTAAAACTAACGAACAAGTCCATCAACGGATAAAATTGGACTAATGTTACTTAGAGGGGAGGAATTTCGAAAATTCAAAATATCTCCGCTATTATATATCGGTTCGAGAAAAATGTGTATGTAACCACTCTTATTGCAATTTAAATATGCAATAAATATTGTTGTTGTATTTTAAATCTTGAATATTAACAGAGAAATTAGCATTTTTTAATTTTCTGCCATCAGCAAACTCCCACTACCACTCATGTCACAAAAACAATACTCTGTTATCTAATAAACCGCTTACATACCAAACATTGTTTCCAAGGGATCTTTATTATACGAGAAACACGCGAATATGATCGGTTGATCGCTAGTTCTTGGATTACTGAAATTTGAGTGATTATGATAAAAATTATTCTGATTCATTAAAATTACAGCACTAGATATAGTAAATAGTTTTCAATAACATTAATATGTTGTATTCTGATATATTTCAGTTTACATTTGAGAAGTAAATAACAGATTTCCCGTCGGGAAGTTACTAAAATTAACAGAAAGATTTCTTATTATCGTTTGTATTTATTCGCTTAATATTCACGGTTGTGTTGTGTTACCAGTATATAGATTTATATATTGCTCAACTTCACGAGGGAAATCTGCTTAGTTTACGCAGCCCCTGCGTGACGGATTTTATTTAGTTTCCATCCCCTAGTAAACCCCCTCACCTACTAATTTCATATTAACAATAAGCTATTACATCATGAGACACATTATTTTAAGTTTATATACCTAACATTGTTTTCAAGAGATCTTTATTGCAAGATTCAAGCAAATTCGTTGTGTGATGAGGTCATCCATAAAAATTATACGTTCTAGTTTCGAAAATGCTTTTATCATCTATACCATACTCAACTTTTAACCGCTTAAGTAAACACTAAATATCATTTTTGCTATTGGCAGAAACCGTACATGGAATCGTGGGGTAAAGAGAACGGGGGAGATTAAAGAATTAAAAATATTTCCGTTAGAGTGGGATCGCAAAATGTTATAAAACCAAACCAAACTATAGATGATCTAAAATTGTTGTTTCACAATTTTTTTTCGTAATTCAAGTGCCACTTATTTGTTCATAGAAAGTATTCCGAATTCCGAACCATTTATGAATAAAAGTTCCTTTCCCCGAAAGTGCTCCAAAGTAGATACATAACAACTGATTTATGTAGGCAATATTCACTACTAAAAGTAATATTTTGTATTTCTGGAAAGTAAACTTTTTATCATAGCTCAAACAATTTTTATGGTCGATACGGCTTAAAATAATGAGATGTTTTTATTTTACCAGTTAAATCCATTTTTCTTATCTGGACTTCTATAACAAGTCTTTACGTTCTATAACGGGGCTCCATTTTGTTATTGTATGAATGGTTGAGCCTCGTTTCTCCATTTTAGGAAATCTCTTTCAGACATGGCTCTCAAAGGACCTCTTCATCTCGCATTTTCGTTTATATATATTTAAAATACTATGTTGTAAAATCTGGTACAAAATCATTAAATTCAAAATGATCGGAAAATGGAATTTGTGCACAAATTAAAAAAAAAATCGTGATTTATGGAAAATATGAGCTGTTTCTTTAGTAGTGTTTATATAAAATATGTTTAAACGTTCCTTTTACAAGTTAGTTTAGCTCTGAGATATTGGAAACTGTCCTGTGGTGGTAGAGCCATATTGTAAGATTAATCAATTGACATGCTGTCAAATTCAGGTTCAGTAATCTAGGATTACTAGGTTTGATCAAACCCCTAATAAACAGGATGGTATTCATTTAATAAAAAAACAATATAATGGTTGACAAACTATAAAAAAATTATTATATTTTTTGGTTCACTCCGTTTTATAACTAGTAAAAAACAAAATAATATCAAAAATTTGTGTTTTGTAGGTGTGTACAATATGTGTTGTAGTGAGTTCATTTTTGAGTAGCTGATTTGGCAAGTTCGTCTACTTGTGTGCTTTGTCTAATGTTTGTATGCCCGGGTAACCAGTACATAGATATCCTTTTATTTAATGCCTAGATTTTGTGTGATGTCCCTGTCCGTAGTTTGAGGTAAGTATGTTGTCTATCGCAAGTTTCAGGGCTTCAAGCTCAGCTGTGTATATGCTAGTCTTATCTGGCAGCTTTATTTGAAAGTTAGCTGAGCCAACAATTACAGCTGCCCCTACTCCTTGGTCTGTTTTGGATCCGTCTGTGTAAATAAATAGGCCTCGTTTCTTGTCTATTAGTGGAGAAGTAAAATGTTTTTGGTAATGATGTTCAGAAATCGGGTTAGTTTTAGGGTACTGTTTTAGAGTCAACTCAAAGCTCAGTTTTCCATGGATAATATATTTCAGTATAATTTGTGTAATTATTTGTTCTTTAAGCAGAAGTTGTGTGTGTGTGTGTGTGTGTGTGTATTTAAGAAATCGGATTGTTAGAGGTTGTTGTCTCGAAGGGCTTGCTGTATATTTCTGTATTTTAGATTCATCAGCGTTGTTGGGGACACAGTGAGTGTTTAAGAATTTTACTTTGAGAAGATAATGTATGGACAATAGCATTCGTCTGTACTCAAATGGTAATTCATTCGCTTCAACACAAAGGCTGGTTATTGGGTTTGGCCGAAATGCACCCGTTGCTAGCCTGAGACCTGTGTTTTGTATGGGCTCTAACATTTTTAAAGTGCTTTTCCTGGCAGATGAGTAAGCTACGCAGCTGTAATCCAGAATGGACCTGGCGTATGACTGAATTCCCTGAAGATAGGACAGACTGCAAGGAAGTGGAAAACATCTTCTGGCACCTAAAGGTTGTACAGCGAGCAAATAGTAGCGTCATCCAAGCTCAGGGTTTCCTGTTCAGATGCTGTGTTTCTTTCCTGCTCCTCATCACCGAAATAATCATATGAATACCATTATCATCGTTAATATATCAAGGTTTCTTTGATTCAAATTTTAATGTTTTATAGAAAAAATGAAATTCTGCTTTCGCTAATGTCACGAGCAATCATTTTTTTCTTCCAAATTTTGCATCGCTGACTCTACACTACCGACACTATCCTTTCGTCGTGGCTCGGGTAACCTCTGGAAATTGTACATTTCCTCGTAAATGAGGTCCATTCAAAATTATATATATATATACTAGCTCAGATACCCGGCTTCGCCCCGGAATTCGTTCGAGGCTGAATGGTGATGGCTTTACTTTGCACAATATTTTGACATTTACCCGTCCCAGTGTTTAGGGTTTATACCCGTCGTTGCTGTGGATTTTTTAATAATAAAATTATTTTTTTATGTAAGACTTCACTGTCCTCCATATTGTCATATTTCCCTGTGCATTATGCATCGATTTGAATTATTAAGGACAAAATATTAACATAGATTTGAATTAATTTTTCCAGGTGAGGTACCTGGTAGTTCAAGTTGTAAAGAATTGTTGAGCATATAAATATTTCTACCCAAATTACTTGCTTCATACATTGTTCCCGAAAAAATGTACAAAACAAAAGTTACTCTAAATAACAACAATAGGAAACGAAATATCGCTATTTTTAGTTTCAGTCCTCCCTTATAACCCCCACTCCGGTTCGTCTCAGAGAATATTAATATAGCATATAGTCTAAGTTTTATTATTAGTAATATTTATACCAAGTTTCATAAAATTCGGTTCAGCCGTTTATGCGTGAAAAGTTAACAAACAAACAGACACCAAAGAAACAGAATGCAGTTATGGTGTCCTTGACATGTGAAACGAAAAATTATCGTGAAATTTCGAGAAAAAAAATCAATGTATAGACAGAGATTACAATTATATAGGGGAAAGTCCTCTAGTACGGGACACCTAAGCGTTTTTGCAAATTGCAAGATTGTTAAAGGCTAAATCAATTTGCAATTTATACTAAAACTAAGTTTAAAGGTTTATAAAAACACCCTTTAAAGGAACTCCGTAAAAACCGAATCGATGCCATATTTTTTTTTCATTTGAAAAACCCTATACATTTTGTTCAATCAAAATGTTGGAGGGTTGTATGGGACACCTTCTATAAAACCAGCCTCACTTGAAATCCAACAATACAATATAATTCTAAAATGCAAAATGTGATAAAATAAGGTATTTTATAAATATTATTAATGCTAAATAATTTAATATTTTTTAATATTTCAAAAACTTTTTTTTATTTAGTACATTTTGGTAGTTTTAAATGTGTAGCAAATGGAAAAAATTAACAGTTTTTACAAAAATAATTCATTTCCTACAGACATCGCATTTGTAAAAAAGACTCCTCAATATCTGCACATTTCTCGTGAGACCACCCAAGGCACGCGATACACTGAATCCAGTCTTCTTCGAAGGATTCACCACAAGCTAGACAATAGGTAACTTCTTTGGTCTCACTGGTTGGTGCTTGATTGTTTTCAATTTTTGGATCAAATTTAAGTTTTTTTCGGACATCGCAAGATGTTGGTTGTTTCAGTGTTCTGGAGTTGGGGTTTCTTTTACGCCAACAGATAACTTTCTTTCCTTTGGCAATGTTTGCCATTTTTTGTTTATCTTTAAGTTTTTCTTCTCGCAACAACCTGTCTTATTACTGTTTTGTCGACAATTTTTACTCCCAGTAAATAAATAAATAATTACTTAACCAGTTTATCATATTTAAAAATTATTTATTTATTTGTAGGAAGTCCCATACAACCCGCAACATACCTGTCCCATACAACCGGACTGTAATCTGATGGAATTTTCACTCTCAAGGGTAAACTATTAATCCGGTGGGGAATAATCGCTCATAAATGAATTACAATAATCTTTAGGTCCTACCAAGATACTTAAAATATTTTCATACTTACTTAAAAATAAGGTAGAATGGTATAAAGTTATCTTCGTACACGGAAGTTTGGTGCAAAATCACTAACACACTCCTCACAAGAGAATGCGTTTTAACACAAAATCAAGATGGCTACAACTGGTCTTTGACATGACTGTGCATGTAGCAAAGCCGTTGTAGATGCTACCCCTAGCGTTGATTGATCAAAACACCCCCTGTCCCATACAACATGCTGTCCCGTACTAGAGGACCTTCCCCTACATATATATATATATATATATATATATATATATATATATATATATATATATATATGTGGCCGCTTTAGTAGTTGCACTTTAGTCGTATCGTTACCAAACTCAAAATATAAGCGCTCTATGTATAACTGAAGATCAAGTTCGTTAATGGCTAAAATGGGAAGGGGGGAAGGGGGGGGGGTTTACATGAAAAATTCAAAAGTTTGAAATATCTTCGTTATTATATGTCGGATAGAAACATTTTACAAACCCAATCTTAATGTAAATGTAATTGTGTATAAATCTTGTAGGTAGTAACTTTCTGTAATATGAATATTAACCGAGATTTTTGGAATTTTTAGTTTTCTGCCTTCAGTAAATTCCTATTCCTACTCATGTCATATTAACAATAAGCTGTTATATCATGAACCTCCTTATTCCAAGATTAAAAACCAAAATATATATATATTTTTTTTTTCATGAAACCTTCGTTATGCGAGATACATGTGAATTCTATGTTCAATTTTGGTGTTTCGTTCTTATTCCGAAAATGCTTATTTGATCTATACCTACTCCACATTTAACCAGTTCAATCAATACTAAAGATCATATATCTTATTGACAGAAATCGGACATGGAATAGGGGGGTTGTGGTTTATAGAAGGGGGTATTCGAATATTCAAAAGATATGTTATGATGATTCGAATCGTAAAAAGTTATAGAACCAATCTTGTTAAAAAATGCTCTACAATTGTTTCTCTTTGCATATTTTCGTAAATCAAATAGTAAGTAATTAATTTAGAAAGTACGCTTTTTTTTCAGCCCCAATATGTGTTAAAATATATGATCACTATTGGACCATACCATTACGTTGAAAATATGTTTAGATTACGCAGTCCCTGCAAGACGGGCGTTTTAATAGATTTAAGCGAAATCAGCTATTGAGGTAATGCTCATGACGCGACTATTTGAAAAAAATCTTCAAATGTACATCGATCCTTTCCAAGAGATGACGAAAATAAGGTCCGTTTGAAATGTTTTATATATATATATATATATATATATATATATATATATTTGTGAGTGTGTGTGTCTGTCTGTTAACTCTCTACTGGTCGCAATTTCCGTTTGATCATTACCAAACTTGATATAGTTTTATGTAAAATTAAAGATCAATTTCGTTAATGACTAAAACCGGATCAGTGGGAGGGGGAAATAAGAATGGGATATTTTCGAAAATGCGAAATATCTCCGTTGTTAAGCGTTGGAGCTAAAGATTGTATAGAACCAATCTTATTACAATCTGAGTATTCTATATAGCTTATGAATATTAACCGAGATATTTGTATTTTTTTAGTTTTCCCTTTCAGTAAACCCCCTCTGCAACTCATACTATATTAATAATAAGCAGCTAAATCATTAACCACTTAATTCCAATGTTAAATACCAAAATAATTTTTCATTGAACTTCTACTTCGTGATACATGCAAATACGTTGAGTTAATACTCCTCCCTTTCTTTTATTCTTGGACTACTAAAATTTGAGTGATTGAGATAAAAATTATACAAGACAGTACTTGATATGCTCAATAGTTTCCAATAAAATTGATATGTTATATTCTGGCGCTTTCCGTTGGGAGTATATGAAAATTGACTGAAATATTTCTCATTCCGTTTGTATTTATTCACTTAATATTCACGGTGTGTAAAGTGTTAACAGTATGTAGATTTATCTATTGTAAGGGGCTCAGGTTAGCCATGTGAGTTAAAGCATTGACCTTAATCTCACATGGTAAACCTAGAGTTGCGAATTCGATTCTTACCTGGGCAAAGGAAATTACTTAGTGACGGAGTTCATTAAATAACATCTTAAGTCGCCCACCCTGGTTAGAAAAGAACTAGGAGGTAACCCGTCTCAATTAGCCTTCGTTGCAAAAAGTGGACGTTAATAAATAATAGTAGTAATAATATGTATTGTAAAACTTCAAGTGGAAAATCTGCTTAGTTTACGCAACTCTTGCTTTGACTCTTTCATTTATACTTCAGAGTTTGTTATTTTTAAAGCATGAGAGAAATTTATGTTCAAAACTGCCGAAATTCGGATTGGTCTCCCCTGAACGTGCTTCCATATATCAATCTTCTAACAGGTTGCAGCGAGGCTGAAGGGAGATCTAAACATATTCCCGCTATAGATCTAGGAACCTTATGACTAAATTAAGCGTAAACTCTCAAAGGTCGTCCGCTTATACAAAACCGTCTCCGAACCTAAATGTCACATATGGCGTTGATATAATCTTCGTTATATAGATATCCACGTGGAGAGGGGAGGGGGAAAAGAAGTTGCGTCACGTGTCCTAAAACTATATATAACATTTATTAACCGATTTCCGGCTAGCACTTTAGGTACTTTAGTAATAAAGTACTACACTAAAGCTAGGAGAGTTAGCAGGTCTGTATATCTCGGTTAGTAGCATCGTAAATCTAGATTACTTTATCTTGTGCTGGAGGAGTTACTTTAATCCTACAGTCAATGAATTACGAAAGGGTTTTCTGTTTAAATGTGTTACAGTTTTAAAAACAAGGTTTTCGAACGTGCTTCAGCTTGTTTTCGTAATTTAATTTTAATCCTTTTATATAATATATTTTAAAGGATACAAATATGTAGAAATTCTAGTCTGTATGTAGTGTATGTGCTTGTGTGTTTGCTGAGTTCTTGATGAACTATTTGGAATATATGATATGTAAATATTTTATCGTTTATTTTGGTCGATAAAACTGAGGGTTTTCCCCCCTTTCCGCCACAATGCAATTCTTGACTTTCGTTCTCAGTAACTCAAATTGAGCATGAAACTCCGGTGATACATGAGGGAGAAATCGAGTTTTGTAAAAAGCCACCTATATTTTATCTAAATCTCAATTATCTTAAATTCATTGATAACACATCTTAGATACATATTCCATTTTATCTATCAATTTACTTATTTTAATTATATTTTGTTTAATATTTTTTATTTGATTTCCCAATAAATCTATGTTCAGTCGTCTTTGAATTGAATTTCCCGCGCTCGCTTAGTTCACAAACCCCCCACACATAGGAAGATCGTAAAGGTGGTGCCAATAGTGGAAACTACGGCGCTAGCTCAAGAAGGCACCGGCTGGTTTCAAGCGGAACAGGCAGTTGGGCTTTGTCCCTCTCCGGGGTCGTTACAGTAATAGTGTACTCCACTTCAGAAATAACCGCTCAGTTGGGCTCTGACCCTCTGTAATAGTTTATCTTGCATCTCCCGCAACACTAGTGTCATATACGAATCACCGCAACCAGTTTTCACAAGCTAGAAGACAGAATCTCATTGGAACACCAAATAACACCGGAAGAAGACTCCACTTTAAGGAAAGTATATGTTTCCCGCAGGTACCTACGTCTTATTATAATGCTAGCATTATCTACGCAAACTATTAAATGAGTACTCATAATATAGGACCGATCGATCATTATATTGTATATATATTATTAGCTTGCCGCTAAAGTATTTTATAAAGTTAAATTTCCTTTGTTTCTTTTTCAACCTCTATATCAATAAATGTTAATGTTTGGTTCAATTAGACATAAGGTTAGTTTCTAAATCAGCATTCTTTAGGATTTAAGTTGTATAAAGTTAGCTGCCTACTATAAAGTGTATTATATGTTGCTTATTCAATATATACTTGATTCTTTGGAGAACTCAAATAGTGACTTGTATTATTCACCCTCATCTTTCCATAAAATAGTAAATATTTCAGTCTAATGCTTTCTTATGAGGAAATTATATCTCTTTAATACTTTTATTTCAGTCTAATTCTCTCTTATTCTTGCCTTTAAAAAGCTACTCGCCTTTACATTTTGGTGCCGAAACCCGGGACTAATGGCTTCCCCGTCCCGACATTTTGGTGCCGAAATAGCTTTATTATTATTACCGCAAATGCTAACCGCACGCCCTAACAACCTACGTGACTCTTATGTTTCGGTTTTCAATTCTCATGCTTCAGTTTTTGTAGTTCGTTTTGGAATATTTTGCTATATTTTGTTTGTTCCTACGTTCTGTTCGATTTCTGATTTTTCGTTTCAGTTCTGCTTTCTGTTCCATTTTTGTTTTCTATCTCTGTTTTGTGTGTCCATTTCTGTTTCGGTTTTCCATTTCTCTTCCTGTGTTCTATTTCTTTTCTTTTTTGGGTTCCATTTCTGTTTTTTTGTTCTCCATTTCAGTATTTTTGTGATAAATTTCTGTTTTTTTTACATGAATGTTTTTCGGTTTCCATTTTTGGCTTGTATTTAATTTTCGTTTTTCGAGTTCAATCACAGTAATAGATAGGTTCTGTGGTTTTTTTTGTTTAAATTAAATTTGTTTTTAATTTTATGCAGCTTTTTTTCTGGGCAACATCGACACAGCTGCGAAGCTGCAATAAATAAATAAAAAAGTTACATATGAAAATATAATATGCTTATTTATTGAAGAGAGTGCTAGTATATAAATTTATTTTTTAGTATAAGTATAATTAAGCATGAATGAATGATTCTGCCGTGATGATTCCATACTCTAAGATAAGAGTGAATATCTCACAAAGTTCTTCGGCTATGATCTCTCCTCCAGTTTTTAATAGGTCGTTAGTTATCGCATCTGGGCCTGGTCATTTATTGACGTTTATATTCTGTAGTACTGACATAATTTCATCTACGAGAAAACTTGGGAATGTTTCTTGTGAGTGGTTGTAGTGCTGACGATGGGTTATTTCCTCTTGAATATCGCAATCATAGAGTTTTTGAAGAAGTCTTTGGCCTCTAGGATTAGATTTTTCCTAATACTAATGATTTGGCCATGTATATTTGTTGAGGAAGGAAGCCAATGTTACCATATGAGTGACTACTTCGGGAATCTCAGTATCAACTACCTCCCCATTGAGGACAGTCGCGACGAAGAGGGAAACGAGAACTTCAGAAATGTAAGAAGCAATCTATGATTAAATTTAATAAATATATCATATATGTAGGCACCTATTAATACAATATCTAACAAATAATTATTAAGGGTTTGATAAATTAATGTTATTAATTTTTTTTTTGAAAAGGGATAGCCACTGAAAAGGTGGTATGTAAGCCACGAAACATGTAGGGCAGTATCAATAAAGTTTGCGCTGAAAGAAAATGTTTTTTATTGGTGACCCTTGTAATGAAAATTGGAAGAACAAGTAAAATAACTGTAATTCATTCAGTTGTAGTACCTTTGAAGTAAAATGTGGCAATTGGGAAAATTCATAATGGTTTCCCGTAGAAATATAAATATTTCGTTAACTAAGCTCTGACTAATCACATTGTTTTCGTGAAATTTGTTGTGATATAAGACGAATATTGACGAACTTATTATCGTTCATTTGACTTCTCATATCCAGTGTGAGATAAAGTCTAAGTAATTAGCTTGCAGTGTTGCCCGTCGTAGCAGATCAAAAAAAAAAAGATTCCCGGGGAAATTTATTAAAAGTATTCCAAGTAAGCCCTCAATCCTACGATTAGTAGAAATCCATGACAGAGCGCCTAGTGACATAATTGATTTCCCAAATAAATGTACTCACCATTCAGAACTACTACTTGACAAGCCAAAATATAGACACAATAATGAAACATCTCCTACAGACACATATTTACAATAAAATTTAACACGCTAAAACATTAAACTAAGTATTTGGCTTCCTGCTCCTATTCCAATGGAGAAAAGCTAACTGTGTTTTTACTATTACTGTAGAGCTCTTATGTTATAGAATAAGATGGCATTGCCAATTATTTTACTTAAGAAATAGTCAAAACAAAAAGTCATGATCTCAGAACTCAACAACGAGTTAGGACAAGATGGTATTCCAAACAAAATTTCTTCATTAAAGTTTTAATGAATATGTCTTTTCACTTGGAGGTATACCCCCCCCTTCTTAGTTGAAATTTTGAATTCTCTTGTAGCCTATGTTGTGCTTTGGGATAGTTAAATCACAAATATAAAATTTCAAAGAATTCCTCCTAGCCGTTTTAGAGGGATTGTCTAACAACCGATCAGCGAGCAGGATTTCCAATTTTTTGAATCCATTGTACTCAAAATGTTCTGAAACGTTGAAAAAACCTATCCCCGCCGAATATCAGACCAACCTTAGAGTTTTATTATCCTTAAAAGATGATGATCGCCGGTGTTGATCGCAGTCAGAACCCTCTCCGTCTTATTTGGTGTTGGTCACGTGGGTTGAAATGAAACTACATCAGCTTGCCAAGTTTTCGGTAAAATGTATCACCCGGGTCAAGGCCTGCAATGTTACATACATATTAATGATAAAAATGGATTCATTTATTTGATATAGGATTTCTTAATCTTTTTTTTAATATATGTTGAATGCATATGTGTGTGTATATGTGTGTGTGTGTGTGTGTGTGTGTGTGTTTTATACTATGGTATAAAAGTCATTACATACAATTAAAATTGCTGATAAAATGTTGCCTAGTTTTATTTCTATAGATTTTAAAAACTGCCTGGAATAAGATTGGAAGCTCCTTTGGGGAAAAAGTGTCAAGGGTTGAAACGTTGTTCAGAGTGTGTTTCTTAACTTAGTACACGAATCCCAGGCCGATATCTGCCTGGGAAGGAGAGGAACTGGCCGTTTGTCTTTGGCAAGTAGATCAGGAGGCACGAAAAGCGGGGCCGGTTCGAAATAAAGCAGAGCAGTAAATTGTTTAGGAGTAAACTGTGTGTCACTATTAGAGAGAGCATAAATCTGCGTTTGCAGCTAGGTGGGGGTAACTCTAAGTGGCCAACCCCTGGCTCCTTCCTGTCTCCCGAGACATACCTCCCTGCCTGACGTCCGTGTCACTGATAGCGCTATCGCACTCCTTTCTTATTCTCTTTCTCTCTCTCTCTCTCTCTCTCTCTCTCTCTCTCTCTCTCTCTCTCTCTCTCTCTCTCTCTCTCTCTCTCTCTCTCTCTCTCTCTCTCTCTCTCTCTCTCTCTCTCTCTCTCTCTCCTCTCTCTCTCTCCCCTCTCTCTCGCTCCTCCTTCGTGAATTATTCAACAGGCTGAGGCTATCTCGCTCACACGTCCCAATCCTTCCGGACCTTCTTCTCTTGACTCTAATCAGATTGTCATAAATTTAACCCCTTCCCTTTTCTTTTCTTTTTTATTCATTCCTTCCCCTCTGCTCCTGTTTAAGCCCTAATTGATATTTCAAGGAGTGGTACTTCTTCCAGGTGACTCCCAGGTCGATTCCCCAAGGCTCTGAATATATTTTAGGCTAGATTACACAAAGAAGACTTACACTTATAATCGACCAAAGAGGAAACAGTCCAAAAATAAACGTGAATGCTACCTTCAAGCCAATATATTCAATTCAAGCGATCAAACAGAAATCTACTTTTACTTCTAATTTGGAACTCGGAAATTATAATGGGCTAGACCTTCAAAATCCGGTTAGCCTTTTAGTTATGTAGAACGGTCCAAAATGCACTGTTCTACATAACTAAATGGTAAGAATTCTAATATGAATATCTAATATTACAACTTAAACGTAAGCTACGAAAATTAATATTATTAAAGCTAATCAGCATGGGGCAAAATGAAATATTAAAACATATATATGTAACAATAATATAGAACTGTCACTAATAACAATTTCGTGTATATTACCCCAATATAGAGAAAAGCACAAACATATCTCAGTGGAAGAGACTATAGAAGCAGACATTTTATTTTCAATGCGTAATGGCTCGTAACATGAATTTAATATTTGTAGATAGGCTAGCAGGTACGACCATATAGTATCATAAATAGAATTACCCACTTGCTCCAGGATGAAGGGAGGTCTCGTATTGGCGACCGGCGAGGAAAGCATGTCTCGTATTGGTGACCAGCTAGATAGGTAGGTATCGTTTTGGTGACCGGCTAGGAAAGTGAGTCTCACATTGGTGACCGACTAAGAAGTTTTATCATAAAGGTGACCGGCTAGGAAGGTAGGTCTCATATTGGTGACCGACTAAGATGTTTTATCATAATGGTGACCGGCTAGGAAGGTAGGTCTCATATAGGTGACCAACTAAGAAGTTTTATCATAATGGTGACCGGCTAGGAAGGTAGGTCTCATATAGGTGACCAACTAAGAAGTTTTATCATAATGGTGACCGGCTAGGAAGGTAGGTCTCATATAGGTGACCAACTAAGAAGTTATATCATAATGGTGACCGACTAGGAAGGTAAGCCTCATATTGGTGACCGACTAAGAAATTTTATCATAATGGTGACCGGCTAGGAAGGTAGGTCTCATATTGGTGACCGACTAAGAAGTTTTATCATAATGGTGACCGACTAGGAAGGTAGGTCTCATATTGGTGACCGACTAAGAAGTTTTATCATAATGGTGACCGACTAGGACAGTCGCTTTCGTATTGGTGGTAGTCGGTTGGTACTGCAAGGTAATATCTGGAAGAACACACATATCGGCTGGAGCCTAGCACATGTTTACTACTACTGCCACGTGTGTTAGTGGATGTATATGTGCTTACTGCTACTGACACATTTGCGAAGGTCGGTGTATCCGAGCATACTGCTACTGAAACATTTGCGAAGGTCGGTGTATCCGAGCATACTGCTACTGAAACATTTGCGAAGGTCGGTGCATCCGAGCTTACTGCTACTGACACATGTGTGATAGCCGGTGTATCCGAGCTTACTGCTACTGACACATGTGTGGTGGTAGGTGTATCCGAGCTTACTGCTACTGACATGTGTGTTGGTTGGTGTATACGACCTTACTGCTACTGACACATGTGTGTTGGTTGGTGTATACGAGCTTACTGCTACTGACACATTTGCGAGGGTCGGTGTATCCGAGCTAACTGCTACTGACACGTGTGTTGGTTGGTGTATACGAGCTTACTGCTACTGACACATGTGTGATGTCCGGTGTATCCGAGCTTACTGCTACTGACACATGTGTGGTGGTAGGTGTATCCGAGCTTACTGCTACTGACACATGTGTGGTGGTAGGTGTATCCGAGCTTACTGCTACTGACACATGTGTGGTGGTAGGTGTATCCGAGCTTACTGCTACTGGCGTGTGTTGGTTGGTGTATACGAGCTTACTGCTACTGACACATGTGTGTTGGTTGGTGTATCCGAGCTTAGTACTACTGACACATTTGCGATGGTCGGTGTATACCAGCTAACTGCTACTGACACATGTGTGATGGTCGGTGTATCCGAGTTACTGCTACTGACACATTTGCGATGGTCGGAGAATCCGTTCTTACTGGCAAGGGAGTCGCAGCTGCGGGGAGTTAAACTAAATCTCCCAAATGTTACACTTTTATGCTTAGCCGTGCACGGTGAGTTAGGCTAAGTTACCTGTCCCAATTTATCTATTCAAAATTTTATATCTCTTATTAAATGGAGACTGCTGGTATGGGGAAAACCAAAGGGGGAAAAAAAGAAAAAAAGTATCCTAGCTTACTGCTACTAACACATTTGCGATGGTTGGTGTATCCGAGCTAACTGCTAGCAGCAGCAAAGTAGGAAGTATATAATGAAATATTCCTTGCTATTGTTAAACATAAAAGTAAATGAAATTATGAAATACACGGCTCCTGTGGTTTTGGTTTTAAATCATTGGAGGATTCAAACACGGTTAACCGAATGAGTAATTCCTTCTGATCAGCAACACATAAATTATTGAAGATATATATATAAATAAATACAGATATATATAGTTATATAAGGAGGAGGGCTGTAGTAGAGATGAGGCCAGGTTTTGACCCCGGAACGGTGGGGGATAGAGCCCTGCTTTAACTGAGATATATGCCTCGACTAATAGCAACACTGGCCTTACTCACTTCTACCAATGCAATTTACTGTTTCACTTTATCCACTTCCCTTATTCCCCCTCTCACTTCTACCTCGCAATATCTTAGATCCCGTTTAGCCCCGAAAAATTCTATTTGAACGCCCAACGCCTAAGATAATTATAAGGGTGGGCCTAATTGTTCCGTCTAAGTGACACAAGATAGATCACCTTTCATTTTCATTGGAACAAAATAGACTTATGAGCTATGACGGGTGTTCAGAGGTATATTAAAAGCGGTGAAATTCCCAATTAAAAACTCCTTCAGGCTGGGCTGCATCTCACCATATATTCTGTATTTCCGATTAAAGAAGTAAAGAACAGTTCAAAACAATATTTGGTATTAAAGCTTGGAAAAAAAAAACGTTTCATGATATATTCGTTTATCGCTAAAGTTCTATGACAAAAATGTGGGGGATTACTGTAAGCTGAGAATTAATTTCTGCAAAACTCTCTGTTCAAATTCAAGATAGAAAAAAATTTATGATACATCATTTATAGGAAACTACATATGCAATTAGGTCGGTTCTATGAAATTTTTGGTTCCCATTTATAAAAAGACCGCCACGCATGGGCTGCGTCAACTAAGCAGATTTCACTCGTGAACTTTAACAATAGATTAATCTACATACTGGTAACACTACACCACCATCAATTTTGATTTTGATAATAATACAAAGGCCTCGTTCCTTCACAGTTAGCTAAAACACATGCTCCGTCATCAGTGTCCTCTTTACAGGAAGCCTGCTGGAACCAAAGATTCCCTGTGACGTTTGTTTGAGATATTTTGAATTTTCTGAATTCCCCCTTCTAAACCCCTCCCCTACCACCGGTCTCATTTTAGCCCTTGACGAACTTGATCGTTAGTCTTTAGAGTGGTTCAGAATGTATTCTGCCATATGATATTAATTACTAATATATTTAATGCACTACAGGTCATCTTGGGAACAATGTCATGAAGCAATGACCGAGAGTATAGTGGACATATATATGAACTAATATCGTAATGAAATTAAATAGTTACAGTCAAATTTCAGCCGGACTCCCACGCATATGCCGTTTATGTCTTGGCAACTACACGATTATCATGTTTACTTGACACGAAACTCGCATACCACCTGTCACCGACCCACTGAGATGAGTCTTCATTTCGGTTGACATTGACGTTTAGCGTGTTCTATATTATCCTGCTTATGATTTACAGTTGTTGATAGCAGTGACAAATTCTTAACTAATCGTATTCTGTACACAACTCAGAGCAACAGACTTTACTCCAACGTTCGTCCATTATCAAAACATGATTTTACATCAGAGCTAGGAGAGCTTAAAAACATGGACTACATCAAGATACCATGTAAAAATGTGTTTCCTTCAGATAAGCATTTAATTCCTTCACAATCCAACAGCTGCTGAATAAATGTTCCAAATATCCCACGCGCTGGAATGACACACTAGCAATGTCATTTCACCATAGATTTTCTATTTCTAAAACAGAATTCGATGATTAGTAGTGGGGATTTATTCTATACTGAAAACAAAAAAGTGCTAATAAATAGCTTGGTATTAATTATTATTATTATTATTATTTATTAACGTCCACTTTTTGCAACTTAGGCTAATCGGGACGGGTTATCTACAGGTTACCACCCTTTTTTAGCCATGGTGGAATTTTAGGATGTTATTTAATGAATTCGTCACTAAATAATTTCCTTTGCCCAAGCGAGAATCGAACTCGCCACTCTAGGTTTACCATGTGAGATAAAGGTCAGCGTTTTAACTCGCATGGCTAACCTGAGCCCCTGGTATTTATTACAAGAAAACGTATAGTACAGTAATTGCAAAGCATGAGTAATTTAACAAGATTGAATTTATAACATTTTTCGATTCAGCTCATAATAACGAAAATACATTTTCGAATACTCTCTCCGCCCCCCCCCTCATTCCTAGTCCTATTAGATGTGTAGGTGGCCTAAATATATATATATATATATATATATATATATATATATATATATATATATATATTCATTCAAGACCTTAAAATCTTAATTTATTTTCTACCTCATCCCACTATTTGCATGTATCATTCATAATAAGGGCCGTTGAAAACAATATTTTGTATTTATACTTAAAATAATACACCTCATGATATATTGACTTATTTTTTACGTGCGATAGCTAAACGTGGTGGTTTACTGAAGGCTGCAAATTACAAAATGCTAACATCTCTAATAATAGTCGATAAAGTGAAAAAAATTCATTACGGATTCATTGAATTTGTAGAACTTTACATTTTCAATAAGAATGGTCCTCTACAATTTCTCGAAATATCTCATTATAACGGAGATATTTCGAATTTTCAAAATTCTCCCTCTAAACCCTCTTCTCACTGGTCGGATTTCAGCCGTTACGAACTTATATATATATATATATATATATATATATATATATATATATATATATATGTTATATTGTCGTTGCTGTGGATTTTTTAATAATAAAATTATTTTTTTATGTAAGACTTCACTGTCCTCCGAATTGTCAGATTTCCCGTCTACTGTGCATTATGCATAGATTTCAGTTATAAAGGACAAAATATTAACATAGATTTGAATTAATTTTTCCCCTCAGTCCACGAAATAAGTTTAAAATTAATCTGTTGTTCCGCACGTATTGTCTTGAGATAATTATGAAATATATTGAATATTATAATGATGTATAGACCAATTTTGGTTTAAAATAAATACCAATTTATCTGCACTGAGAGTCTCAGTTTCCCTTATTAAATCAATGATTATTAATTAACAATCTGATAATAATTCGTATGTTGCTGAATGTAGGAGGGCAGATCTGGGAAACAGGTTAAACTTAAAATATTAGTATCATTAATCAAATTAAATAATTCACTAATGATCAAATTTATGCCTGTTTACTTAAATTATTATTAGATTTGGGAAACAGGTCTTAATAACAGAAAGTCTTCCCACCAATTTCTTTATTAACGCACAAGGCCTTTCAGGACTAACGTCCCATCATCAGGTGCTAACAAACAAACATACCAAAAATGAAACATGCTTAGGCCAAGAGATGTATCCAATAATTACATTTTGAAATATTTTAACAAAAATAGAATTACATACTAAAAACAGTCATACTAAGCAGTCCTATCTTAAAAATATTAAGATAGGATTGTAATTATTGGTTACATAACTTGGCCTAAGCATGTTTCGTTTTTGTTTGTTTGTTAGCACCTGATGATGGCACGATAGTGCAGAAAGGCCTTGTGCGTTAATAGAGGAATTGGTGGGAAGACTTTCTGTTATTAAGACCTGTTTCCCAAATCTAATAATAATTTAAGTAAACAGGCATAAATTTGATCATTAGTGAATTATTTAATTTGATTAATGATACTAATATTTTAAGAATCCTCTTCTTAAGTGCCTAGAAATTCTTAATATTCGTTGAATTTATAATTTTTTTAATATGAGCATAAGCCAAGTACTTGTTCAGTCAATTTAGGTGAACCTTATTATGCCTATAATGACTCTTAACTAGCTCTAGGACACTATTAAATACATTTACCCCACAAAAGGAGTCTATATATTTATGACACTTTATTTATTTATCAGATTTCCCATGGCGCGATTTTCAAAAATATTTCTCAAATTTTCAATAGATGACGAAAATGAGGTCTGTTCAAAAATGTGTGTGTATGTATGTGTGTGTGTGTGTGTGTGTGTGTGTGTGTGTGTGTGTGTGTGTGTGTATGTATATAATTTTGAACGGGCCTCATTTTCGTCAACTCCAGGGTAAGATTGATGGATATTTGAAGAAATTTCTTCTATACCCTCTCGATATGTAACTGTATCATTACACACTAAAGATCATAAAAATTAATCGCTGAAATCGGGAGTGGAATAAAGTGTGTTTAGTGGGGGTGGATTTTGAAAATTCAAAATATCCTTTTATTATGTGTTGCATTGCAAAATGTTAAAAAATCAATCGCGTTAAGCTATTAATGCTCTATTTATTGTTTTTTTAAATATTTCTATTACATTACTATATATATATATATATATATATATGGTGTTGTTGTTTTTTTGGAGGTTTGGTCAATGTTGGTGAAAAAAACTTCTTAGTTTATGCCGATATTTCAAGTATATGCAACCAGTAACTCTAGTGCAGTATGTATAGTAATTTTTAAGTGTCTTTAGTCTTGCCCTGAAGAAGAGAAAATAAAATTCTCGAAATATCGGCATAAAGTAAGAAGTTTTTTTTCCACCAACATTGACCAAACCTCCAAAGAAACAACAACACCATATATAAATATAACCTGATCTAAAACATCAACACAATTATATATATATATATATATATATATATATATATATATATATATATATATATATATATTTGAACTAGCCAATGTTGTCATCAGGCAGGAGGAACACTTGAAAAACATTTTTGAAATCGCATAATGAGAAAACTAGAAACAAATAACTACATAAATGGGGATACTGGAGATTTGTTTGATTGTAAATTGATATAGCTGGGTATGGTATTGACATGCACAACGCTTGCAGGTTCTTGATCTGATATATTCCTAGAATAGCAGCAATATTGTCTACCTCAATAAGATCCAATTTGTCCAAACAAACATACTTAAAGCAGTATATCATATTAGAATTCTTCTACGCTAACCCTGATTTATATAACTCCAAGATATTTTTCCCTCTTATGTTTTAATATTTTTCATATTACATTATACATTTATTTACTAGGTAAAATGTTCACTTGGCAGGAAGGGTTTTTTTTATAGGTGATGTTTATGAAGTTTAGTACAGTCAAAGGATAGTAGAAATATTTACTACTCTATGAAACTAGCTACTGTTATTTTTTCCTGATAGGTTCTGCATTTTTGCGGTAATCGATAACAAATTGTCTCGGAAATAATGAATACAAGCTGAATGAAGCGTGTAAACACTTTATACCTTGGTACTTCCCAGTCTGGTTCTCATGAAGTAAGCCTCTGTGGCTGAAGAGGAAGCGGCATTTCAAGAAGGAAATAAAAACTATCAGTCGAAGGGGTACATCGAAATGAGGATCACGTAAAAGGTGCTGATAGGATGCACCGAGGGTGTATATAAAGCCGATAAAGAGCCGGCCGGAAGGACGAGTAGTAAATCTGAAAGGGATTTATTCACGAATAAAACAGGGCTGAGCACATGACCCTCTTTTATTCTGTCTCTCGTTGAACTGCTCATTATTCGAAGCATGGAGCCTTAGTTCGATCTGCAGGCCAACGACACGGCAAAGAAGGAAACTGAATAAAATATATCATTCTTGCTTGACTAGTCCGCACTTGGGCTCTACCGTACTTACTGTATTCTACTCCAAACCGATTGTTGTAGTCTCTAATGCAAAATTTATCCAGTCGCTTTTTAGTGCTGTATCCGAAGCTCATACCTTGCACTCAGTTCCAAACTAAGGTGAGTAAAGGAAACGTCTGTCGTGAATGTATAATGACCAATGGTGCATCAATGAAAGCTTCAAATGATTGTAGAACGAGATCTTGAAACTCATATCGAATTTCTGGCAAAAAATGAGGAATGACAAGCTTTACAATAAATTTAAAAACAAAGTCTCCTTTGCCTTAAAGGACTCGAAACTGCTAAAGCCTCATATATAAAGAAAATAGTTGCAATAAGCAAAATGGACATGATCTCGTTGGTTTTAGAAACCATTCTGATGGGGGGAAATAATATACATACCTTGCAAATATCGAATATTAAATTTTCTATCAGATGTATTTACAAGTAAACAAAATCAAATGCAATAATTCTGTACTTTACTATTTTATTTAACTGTATTTCCTCATTTATGACAAATTAAGCAGAACTAATTGGCGTATTGCCAGAACCCTAGCTAAAACGAGATGACATAAATTTTTTTATGAGTTTGAACTCATAGACTTTGAAATATTTCATATTTGACATAGAATTCTATGATCGTTTTTTTTTTTGCTTTTCATCTAGTTTTTAATATTAGCAGATTTTCCTCAAGAAAACCAGCTATTGAGGTTGAACTCATGACGAGATTTCCAAAAGCATTCCTCAAATATCCATCGATCCTACCCTACCTAGGATATACACACACACACCCACACACATATATATATATATATATATATATATATATATATATATATAAAATGTTCATTACATCTATACCATGCACTATAGTTAACTGTTTCATTCAACTCTAAAGATCATATTAGTTAATGACTGCAATCAGCCGAGCAATAGGGGGAGGGAGGGGTTAGGAAATTCAAAATATCACCGGTATTATGAAACGGATTGAAAATTGTTATGGAACCAATCTTGATAAACCTTTGATGCACAACAATTGTTCTTTTATCAATTTTCTCGTAGCTCCAATATGAAGCGAGTTATTCGTACTTCGAATCGAGCACGCGAGAAATCTGCTTAGTTTACGCAGCTCCTGCGTGAAGGACTTTTGTAATAATACTTTTATAAAACTTGTAATGATATTTATTAGCTTCTAAAATCATTTTTTATTCTAAAGTGACTGAACATGCAGTCAGGAAATATTCATACGCTAATTAAATATAAAATATTTAATTGTAGATCTGATTGCAAATATTATTAAATTAGTTCTCAATAATTAAACCCCAGACAAATTGGATAATATATAATATATAAATAATGCTAACCCGCACAACTGTTAGGATGTGCAGTCCTAGTCGCCGTGTCTGAGATTTTTTTATATTCCAGGTGGAGTGTTATTGCTTATTTTATAGAGAAAATTACATTCTGTATTTAAATGCATTTGTTAATGTGGCACTGTGCAATCACTCTCAACAGAAGCTACACCCCTTCACCACAATGAGAGGAGCAGCTTCTCCTTGCCTGGCAAGGAAGTCAAGACCTTAAGAGGAATATGGTAGGATGTCATGGGTTCATTCGTACATGGTTCGGCTTTGAAGAAATAACTCCACCAATCCTTTTGCTATTGGCATTTTTTGAGCAAGCACCGTGGAATATAAGCTTTGCCATCTTCCAGTTTAACTATTTATAGTTTTTCTTTTAGTTTTTTTTGTTTGTTTTATTTTTATTTTGTTTTTTTTTCCTCATGTTGTAAATATAGTAACAATTTATATTTATATTTAGTTTTGTCCAATCTATTTATTTTATCCATTGGTAACATTTGGCTTTGTAAAAATTTTAATATTTATTTAATTTTGTAAAACAATATTCAAACATGTCAAAAGATGAATCGCCCTTGTAGCGGCATATATATATATATATATATATATATATATATATATATATATATATATATATATATATATATATATATATATATATATATATATATATATGATTTTTTGAACCGACACATAGTAACGGAGATATTTGGAATTTTCAATTTTCTAAGCCCACCTCCGTTGGGTCAGATGTCAGCCGTTAACGAACTTGATCTTTAGTTTTACAAGAAACGCTAATATATCTATTTTAGTAGCGCGAGAACAGGTTAGCTACAGCAGTAACATACAATTATGTGCGTGTGTATATATAAGAAATTATTAACCCATGTCAGAAAGTAGGTAACTTATGAGAAGTATGAGGTATGAGACCTCTTCTTCCTTAAATGCTTTAATACTTCGGACATACTAGCATTGGTTGGTAAACTTGAAAATAAAAAATATAAAAACGTTATATTTAACAATCTCATATTATGAAGAAACAATCTACGTAAGTAATTCTGGAGTTTAAATGTTGAATTAAATAATTTTATCTTTGCTAAAGGTTGATTAATGATTCTTAAAAACGAAATTATTTTTTTAAAACTTATTATGGTTTTATACATTGTAGGCTTTTAAGTTGCTTTAAAGCTAAAATGTGGAATAAAAAATAAATATTTCGGCCTAATTGGAGACTATTAGCCAGCTGGCCTCCTAATTAACTTTATTTTAGAAATTATTTATATCCTCAGACTGAAGACTCTTGCAATACGATTACGATTCCTTATCATTTGTCTCATTAGGTCAATTTAAGTTTTCAAAAATAGCAATATACTATTATCACAATATTTACCATTGTTGAGATTTATTGTTGATATATTCGTCACGTTTGACATTTATGTTGATTTTTAAATTTATGATAGTCGGAAGTGCGATGAAAGTTAGCATGCAATAGAAGGAGCAGACCCCCGATTAACATATTCAGTTAGTGGAGAGGTTGAGGCATATTCGTCTCTGTCTGATATAAATGGAGAAAGTTCTCTTTCCCCATCAACTTTTTTCATATATTCAGGGTTGACTTATTCCAACTCGGAAACTTCTCATCTAGGTTTTTTTCTGTGGATTTACAGATTAGACTTTTAAAATGTAAAGAATCATTGATATATTCTTGATATTGTTTGTAGCGAGACGTGATACTGCCACGTGTAGCTTAGACAGGTTTTTTTTATTTATTGTGCGATTGTTCGAGTAATCGTTTAGTTTATTCTCTTGTTGTTTTTTTGCATACAACTCCATGTGACTTAATGAATCGAACTTAAAAAAACCTGAATAAAAGTAACAACGACCTTCCCAATGCAGGAGGGTCAGTCGCAAGAAACAAGCACTTCAGAAATGTAAGTAGTAATCTGTAATTAAATTTATTGGATATATCAAGTTATTAGGTCCTTTTAATATAATAACTAGCAAAGAATTATCATCGATTTTTCTTAAAGTAATGTCATTATTTTTTTTTAAATTAATGTTATCATTTTGTTTGAAAAAGGATAGCCCTTGAATAGGTGGTATGTAGACTTGTTTTAAAGATAATTTTGTTGACTACAACTTTTATGTCACAGCATTCTTCAATAAAACATACGGATTCTGAAATAAAGATTTGTGCATTTTACGACTAAAGGGTGCGTCAAATCGAAAAACGTACCGATATAAACTCGTTTTAGATTTGGATTTTCTATAAGAACCCGTCATAAAAAATATAGCATTCCATTTGAAATTCCAAAATTGTGGTTGCTGGAGAAGTTTCAACTGAAGGTTTCAACTGGTGACAAGATTCTTCAGGGGTCAAAATTATGGCATACCAAGTCCCAGCCTTTTATTAATACAATTGGAAATAATTTAAAGGGGGTGTTACACCCTTTATAACAACATTTAGAGGTAACTAAATTTAAAATAAGACCGATTATATACATTTTTTGAGCAGACGTATAATAATGAAGATATATTCAAAATCCCGCCTCTAGACCTCTCATTTCCCTGCCCAATTACAGTTGTTTAGGAACTCGATCTTTAGTTTTACATGCACTCTCGATCGAATTTGACAACGATAAGACAATAATTTGAAGTAGTCAAATATATGTGTATATGAACATTTTGACGGGCTTGAAGATGGTGTCATTGCATCGAAAGTGCTCGCCAGCTGTACTCAACCATCAGCCAGTGACGACGGTCTCCACCGACAGGTATGACAACAAAATGTGTATAGTTTAGGACGTATCTAGTCATTTCCTAATTTGGATCGATGGAAGACATATTAGCAGGTTTCCCCTCAGGGAAATCCGCTATTGAGGTTGTACTCATGACGCGACTTTTGACATTTTTCTTCAAATGTCCATCGATCCTACCCAGGAGATGACGAAAATGAGGTCTGTTCAAAACTGTATATATACTCGTATATATATATATATATATATATATATATATATATATATATTTGTCTGTTACCGCTCTTGAGGTCGCAATTTTTGTTTTATCTTTACCAAACTTGATATATAATCGTTTTATACAAAAAGACATATCAAGTTCGTTAACGGCTGAAATCAGACAAGGGGGGAGGGTTTAGAGGAGGGATTTTCGAAAATTCGAAAAATCTCCTTACCATACGTTGGATCGAAAACTTGTATAGAACCATTCTTATTGCAAATGTATTGTTCTATAAATGTTGTTATGTACATTTGTTCACTATCTTGATTATTAACTGAGATATTTGCATTTTTTAGTTTTCGGTCTAGGTAAACCCCCACTCCTACTCTTCTCATATTAACAATATTCTATTATGTTATGAAGCATTTTATTTGAAGCTTAAATACCAAATATTGTTCTCATTGAACTTTAAAGTTTTGAGATAAATGCAAAAACGTGACGCACGTGGGAAATCTGCTAAGTTAACGCAGCCCTTGCGTGACGGACTTTTTCGAATGAGCTACTTTCCATTAACGTAAATCTGCTGGAATATCAAGTGATAAGTCAGACATGCTTTTAGTCATGTTCACTGGATGAGATGACACAGGAATAACAGTAGGTCATATCCTGGACGACTGGACTTTAGTAAAGCCCTTTTCTTATTCATAAATATTTATTGAAGATTTAGAAAGGGTTTGGGGTCTTACGAAATTGTACCAAATAGTCCCCAAAAATTGAGGTTTGAGTCGTGTTAAAATGAGGAGGGATCTCTTGAGGATTGTTCCTAAATGGTGGGCCACTAGATGGAGTGAGAATAGACCTGTTATAAGACGGCAGGAGCCTTTGGCCATTAGGCGATATATTGGACGGACAGAGGCACACAGACGCTGGCGTTCGGAGCGATATGAGGGAGGCAAACACTCCACCAATAAGGCTCGGACTGTGCGGTAAACAGCACACCTAGAATACACAATTCCTCAGACCACAATATATCCAGCCCCTCAGGGAATACAGATACCTCTATCTCACTTCCTATCTTCGCCCCTTTCTAGCCCGCTCTCTCACTTTCTATCTGAGTCTCTTTCCCTATTCCTTTAATCCCTCAAGTCTTCGCTCCCTTACACTCACGAGGAAATACAGAAATTGAATTGGTATTCAAGGAAACCGTTTTTCCTATCAGCTATTAAATGCACTAAAAGCAATCCGATAGCCAAACTTCTAGTAAAAAAGTCCGTCAGGCAGGGGCTGCGTAAACTAAGCAGATTTCCCATGTGAAGTTTTAGAATAGAGAAATCTGCATACTGGTAACACAACACCACCGTGATTAAATACAAACGGTAATGAGAAATCTTCCAGTTAAATAAAATAAGTTCCCAACTGAAACGGCTTCTGAATTGTAAGAATAATTTATATTTTAATAACTCAAATTTAAGTAGTCCAAGAACTAAAGAGGGGGGGGGCGGATAAACAGAACGCATTTGCAAAAATCTCACAAAGTAACGAAGGTAAAGTAAGGTTAGAAGAAGCTTCCACCTGAGCCGAGTAGTTACGGAAACGGCCGACCTAATCCGAACTATACCCGACCACAGACTTCATAAAAATGCAAATATCTCGGTTAATATTCAAGATAGAGAATAAATGTATGTGACAATATTTATAGTAAATTTAATTTACAATACGATTTCTAAACAATTTTGCGATCCGATGCATAATAACGGAGATATTTTGAATTTTCGAAAATCCTTCCTCTAGTCCGATTTCAGCCATTAACGAACTTGATCTGTCTTTTTACATAAAACGGTTAAATATCGAGTTTCGTAACGATCAATCAAAAATTGCGACCGCTAGAGAGTTAACAGACAAATATATACATACATATATACACATATATATATATATATATATATATATATATATATATAAATATAATTTTGAACGGACCTCATTTTCGTCATCTCCTGGGTAGGATCGATAGACATTTGAAGAAATTTTTCGAAAATCGCGTCATGAGTACGACCTCAATAGCTGATTTCCCTTAAGGGAAATCTGCTAACACTAAGTTGGTATCTCTCCTTTGTGCAGAACGATCTTCTGTATTTATGACTTCATTCAATAAATATTCATTATAACTTAACAAAATTAAAAGAAGCTATAGATTAAAGCAGGTTAGGAACTTATCAAATACCAAATTAGACTCCCCAATATTTGTTTGTCAACGCAAAACATGCTTGAAGAATGTATGAGAGCAAAGGAT
This sequence comes from Riptortus pedestris, assembly GCA_019009955.1. Taxonomy (NCBI): domain Eukaryota; kingdom Metazoa; phylum Arthropoda; class Insecta; order Hemiptera; family Alydidae; genus Riptortus; species Riptortus pedestris. The sequence goes on from CM032228.1 coordinate 66,731,845, forward strand.
ATTCTCATATTCAGAAGTCCGTCGCGCAGGGGCGTTATACGCTAAAAATTATAACGGGAGTCAAAATTTTATTTGGCACAAAAGAATCAACCGAACTAAATAAAACTCGGTACGTGTATTAGGACTAATGCCTTCATTATAACAAGCCATACCAACATTTCTAGGGACGGGCAGGAGTGGGGGTTGTAAAGGAGGTCTGAAATAAAAGCGGTATTTCGTTTTCTATTGGGTTTTCTGCAAATAAGCACATGCCAAAAGTTGTTTATTTTGTTATTTAGAGAAATTTTCTCCAAAAAATGCCATCACCATTCAGGCTCAAATTAATTCCCGAGCGAAGCCTGGTATCTGAGCTAATATATATATATATATATATATATATATATATATATATATATATATAAATAGCCTTTATTTGTACGTATATTAGTATTACAGATCGTCAAGATACAGTAAATATCTTTCGTTTCAATACCTCTACCACAAATTCATCTTAAGTCTGAGGTCCTCTGAGTTCGTTATGATTTTCGTGTGCGAAGATATGATAACTTATTTCTGGTTTAATTCCGGTTAAGTAACGTGCATCTCCAAGTTTCTTTCATTCCCTTCATTGTTCAGCAACTCTCTGCCATGTTGCCCCGTCACATGTAGTCCTCATCTCCAAGTCCCACGGAGTAGGTATATATAAATATTTGTAACCTCTTTATAACATTGATTTTTGTTTCTCGAAATTTCAAGAAAATTATTCGTTTCAAATTCCATTTGACATGATCTGCAATTTGTAGCTTTGGTGTATGTTTGTTTGTTTGATTGTTACCTTTTCACGCTGAAACTAAGGATTTTAATTCTATGAAAATTGGTACGTGTATTACTTCTAACCCAAATTAAACTTTAAGCTTTTGGTGGGAGTGGTCTATATAATGCACAGTATTGGCGAACGATACCGATGATTCTTATTTTCATTGCCCTCGTTATTTTAAATAATGAAGATGGATCGAGTAGGAATTGATGTTATTCCATTTTTTTTTGTACAACGAATTGGGATTTACAATAAGTACATGTTTCCAGTAAGCTGTAGATCTTAATAAAAGTACATAAGCATACAGGAAATGTAAATAAACTTATTGTAGAATTGCGATTATTAAAATTCACTCTTACTCTTCAGTCCAAATATTTCCCATGCAAAGCTGCCTCAGTAGGGTACTTAATAATGAATTACTAACTAACTTACAAACACAGATGGGCAAAGTAATAACTATCCATTGGATACCAGGACATTCAAACATCACGAAAAATATTTTGGTTGACAAACATGCAAAATTAGGAACTGAACTTGACATATTACACACTGATCACATTACAGGACACGATGCCATTAAACTGATTAAAAAGAGGTCAGCCTAAAATGGGAAGCGGAATGGCATCAGACAGACACAAAACTACGAGAAATAAAAAACACTATTCGTGAATGGCTGTCCAGTAATCGGGACACTAGAAGAGAAGAAGTTGTCCCTTGCTCGTTTGAGACATGGTCATTCACGAATAACACACGGACACCTCATGACTAGGACTGAACCACCATTATGTACACTCTGCAATACACAACTAACTATCAAACACTTACTTACAGACTGCAGACTTACTGACAAGAAATTACCCACCAACTTATCTGAACTACTACACGACGACAGCCCATACATTACAAAAGTCATGAAACACGTCAAAGACACACACATTTACAACCAGATATAACATTAAATAATATAATAATAAATAGACTGCAATAATATCCACTGGAGAAAAAATAAATTACCGTATTTTTACCTACCTCTGTAGATTTTTTAACCTTTTTTATTGGTTTTTATAAGGTGGCTTTACCTTTACTATTTTAGAATCATAACAAGAAAATGTGTGAATCGCTTAAATTGCGACACACCTAAATAAACTAAATAAATAATGAATTTCGGTTGAGTAAATAGATATTGAGGTATAAAACTTAAACACTGAGAAGGGAAAATGTGAAGATATTGTGCACTGTAAATCCTTGCAAATAAAAATACATAATAAAAGTTTAGAAGTAAAATATAGTATTCAATAAATATGTATTAAAATAGAAACAAATATTGAAATAGCCTTCGCAGAATAGCAGTTAACATTTAAAGTGTTTGTTCCATATGAAGCTGAGCTATTAGTTCACATAATTATGGAGTGATATTGTGAGAACGTCCATCTCCTATAGTAAAATCCACTGATGATTGATCTTGATAGTGTGTCATAAAGTTTATGATTTTCTCTTCAGGAAGTGCGTGAATGCGTTTATATATTTTTTAAATGGGAACCAGTGGCTGTGAGGGTTAAGGCGTGGGTACCATCTACCATTAGAGTTAGTATGATTAAGGTAAAAATAAGTGCAGGTTCGATCCCCGCCAAGGGAATCATTAGTTCACGAGTTCGCTACCAGAGTGCCACAGTGCTTGTGGATCAGAGGGAGCCTAAAGAGAATATACGTCTGACAGCTCCACAGAATGACTAACGATTATGAGTCTCTATGATTCCCTAAGCAGGCTGACACAGGACCAACTGACCACTGACTCCCCGATATATTGGGCCCATCAGTCTACTGGAAACAACTCAATTCAGGTCCTCCTTGGTTAACGGGCGTTTTAAGTCGAGTTGATCCATCACTACATAAAAACTCTTCACCACAAATCCCTTGAGTCTCACTCGGATGGCTAAAGATCTCAAAGATCTATAATACCAAAATAAAAAAAAATAGGTTTCAAATCCCAAATTTGTCTATTTTGTACTTTAAATAATACAATATTTAATCAATTGTTAATTAGAACAACTTCATAAATTTATAATTAACATTTATTTATAAATGGCTATTGAATTAAATTATTTATTAACGTCCACTTTTTGCAACTAATGCTAATCGGGACGGGTTATCTACATGTTACCACCCTTTTCTAGCCAGGGTGGGACTAAGGATTTTATTTAATGAATTCCGTCACTAAATAAATTCCTTTTGCGCAGGCGGGAATCGAACTTGCCACACTAAGTTTACAATGTGAGATTAAGGCCTACGCTTTAACACGCATGGCTAACCTGAGCCCTAAGTGGTTATTGTTAATTGTAATAAGAATTAATTGGAAAGTATAGTCAACACGAGCAAGCTACAGGTGACCACAATACTAAGAATTTATTCTATAAAATGTTCCAAGTAATGCTTATGGAAGATGTGGATGGAGGAGTAATCCTCAAAATATATATTGGTTGTTCTAAAAGCTCTTCATTGATCATTGAACGTTCTCTACCTCATCTTTGTTTTATACAAAGAAAGACAACTAAAAGGGACGCGCAGAAGTAATATCACTTTGACTCTTTGCCAAGAAAAGGTCATTTCTTTTATGCTCTTGGCTTCCTTCCTTCTATTAATTTCCAATTTTTGTGTAGAATTTGTTGTTTTCGTTCTAAGGCCATTGTGACATCTGATTACATGCATAACAGCTTTCATCGCCCGTTCGAAAGATTCTATTGCTGTTTAAATTTGGCCTGGACTATATAATAAATACACAAGCCTTTCTTTTCCAAGAAAATATATGTCAACAGATACATTTTATAAGGCTACTCGCTTAAATAAGATGTGCTATACAAACCTAAATGAATTTTGAAGTGGAGAAAACTAAGGAGATTTCCCAAGTGCCTTACGTATTTGCATTAATCTCAAAACGTAGAAATTTAATGAGAACAATCTTTAGTATTTAGGCTTCAAATAAAGTGGTTCATAATATATCAGACTATTGCTAATATGACATGAGTCAGAGTGGAGGTTTAATAAAGGCCGAAAACTAATAAATCCAAATATCTCGGTTAATAATAATCAAGATGTGAAAAAACGCACGTAACATTTATAGAACATTGCATTTTCAAAAAGATTGGTTCTATACAATTTCTCGATCCCATGCAGAATAACGGATATATTTCGAATTTTCGAAACTCGCCTCCTCTAACCCCCCCCCCTCCAGCCTGACGGATTAACGAACTTGATCTTTCTTTTTACATGAAACGATTAAATATAGAACTTAACACTAAAGCGGTAACAGACAAATATATATATATATATATATATATATATATATATATATATGTGTGTGTGTGTGTGTGTGTGTGTGTGTATGTGTATACATAGAGAGAGAGAGAGAGAGAGAGAGAGAAAGAGAGAGAGAGAGGAAGGAAGTGAGGGCCAAGGAATGTAAAGATTGAAAATATCTTAAATGAGGTTTTGTTTGTGGTTTGTCTGAGAACATACAAAACTTTTTTCGCAATATGATGTAAGTAATATCAAATTTGGCTTAAGACCTGGGACAATAATAAAATCTCGAAAGAAATTTAAAATATTTCATTGCTCGTATCCGAAGGCATAGGGAATAAAAAAGGACTTATCAAAATATACAGAGTGGAAACTAACCAATACATTGAAAAATGACTGTATCAGCATCGAATTGACGTAAAAATGAAACAATTTAATAATACAATATATACCATCAGTTGTATAGTCAAAGTTTTATATAAGAAATTAATAATTGGTAAAAAATAAATTCTGGACCCTCTCACAATAATAAGTAATTCAAGCAACAGAACGCTTGGATGCAGTGCGTCATCGTCAGTGCCCGGTTGACACAACAAAAAACAATAAGGAACCTAAGACAATTACAGTAAGTAAGGCTAATACTGTACAAAACGTATTATCATTCAGTTGTTACAGCTGAAATTGTAGTTGCCTGTAGTTAAGAGAAGCATGAGAGTAGCCAGATAGTTGAGAGTAGAATTAAAGATGGCGGTTGTCGTCATAGCTACCGTCGAGGGATATCTCTCCATAAAATATTGATAGACATCGTTAATAAGTCATAGCTAAGGCTCGGCCGGCCCGCTCCTTCCGTCCCTTAACTATTTATGTCAGCTGTAACCCGCAATAAACAAATGGTCGCCTATCAAATATATTTATTGGTCCATATACTCGTACTATCATTCTCGTCCATTCAATGCTTATCCTCTTCTCACTTTTATTGCTACCTATTTCTTAAATGTAATTATACATATCTCGTTTAATACAGAGAATCAATAAATATCAAAATTAACTAACATCCAATAAAAGGCATGCGAACTTGGAAAATTAGGTCCGTTCAAAATTATATAGAATATGTATGTTCACGCTCTAGAGGTGGCAATTATTGCTTGATCGCTGCCAAACTCGATATTTAATCGTTTTGTGCGAAAATGAAAAACAAGTTCGTTAATGAGTTCGTTAATAAATCGTATTAGCGGGAAGGGGGTTTAGAGGTGGGAAATTTTGGAGAATTTGAAATATCTCCGTTACTATACGTCGGATTAAAAAATTGTACATAACCAATCTTATTGCAATTTAAACAAAGTTAAGTATAGTCACAAGTAGAATATACCGCCAGGAACTCTGCTTATATTTCGCAGTCCCCTGTCTGACGGACTCTTTGTTATTTAGGCTTTGATTGTTTTATTTAGTGATATTAGAACTCAATGTTTATATGACATGGGAAGGAGCGGGGGTTTACTTAAGAATGAAAAATACAAAAACCAAATATTTAGGTTTAAAAGCAAGGTAGTAGAAAGTATTCATATCAACATTTAAAGAACAGTTATTTTACAATAAGATTGGTTCTATTCCATTTTACAATCCGAGTCACTTGTCCAATTTCAACCATTAACGAACTTGATCTTTAGCTAGACATAAAACGTTTAAATACTGAGTTTGGTAAATATCAAACAAAAATTATATTATTCATATTTTAATAACCATTACAACAGAAGGTGTCTGCAAACAGGTCAGCCAACCTCTTCATATTCTTGACCTGAAAGAAAACCAATACTGAAATATATCTGAATATAATATATTAAATACATTGAAAACTATATCTAGTGCTGTAGTTTATGTAATGTAATCAGAATACTATTGTCATACCTCTCGGTGGAGACCGTCGTCACTGGCTGATGGTTGAGTACCGCTGGCAAGCGCTTTCGATGCGATGGCATCATCTTCAAGCCTGTTAATAGTTGTACTGAGTTGGTTGTCTAAAGTTATTCCAAATAACAACATAAACAACTTTTAGCCTGTGCATATTTGCCGAAAAACCAAGGAAACGTAATATCGCTATTTTTAATTTTACGACCTCCCTTACGACCCGTACTCCTGCTCCATCTGCCCGGCTTATTTGTGATGCTAAACCATCCAGGGCGTCACAAAAACGCGTACACACGTACAGTAGAATTATATATATAAAGATATTGTTTTAAACGGACCTCATTTTCGTCATCTCCTGGGTAGGATCGATGGACTTTAAAGCCATTTTTCGAAAATCGCGTCACGAGTACAACCTCAATAGCTGAATCCCTTAAGGGAAACCAGCTAAAAATGAAGACTCCATTACAATAACGAGATGTTTATAATTTCTAAAGTAGAGTTGGGATTCTTCTCAACTTAATTTCATTGCGAATTTCTTTTTGCTGCAGAATGAATAGTCGGCGACTAACGGTTTCATTATAAGCTGATTATAATTCTGCCAGGTGAATGGCGAAGGCCTCCTTGTAAGTAGATAGAAGAGGTTCCGGTCGACATACTCCAGAATAATGTTCCCGAGGGAGCAGGAATGCAGGTTGCTCCCTGGACCCCAGTAATCGAGAAGGTTAGATCAGGACTTAGCCCGGACCAGGAGCTAAACTAGCTCATTCTATCTCCTTCCGGCGGAATCATTAAATACAAGTCCCTCGGGACAGATACTCTTCTTATTTCCCCCTCCTTTCAAATTAAGCTCCTATTTCCCAAGGTAAAAAGTCTCCCTTTAGTTAAATACTAACCAACTAACGTTTAAACCTCCCCTTGCCCATTAATTATGGTAGTAGAGCTGGATAAAGTCAGCCCCTACAGCTCACTGTAGCTATTTTTATTGGAGCTTGTTTTAAAATTCGAAGGGAATCCCAGAATATATTTTTTTAATGACAACAGGAGAAAAAGCAATTACCATAAAGTAACTGCACCAATGCCAAAGTAAAAATATTCCATCCCGCAGGGGTACGTAGGGGACTATCAAATTTCCTACGTACTGGTATAACACACTACTGATCTGTAGGTATGTATCTCACAAAGTAAAAGTTCAATAAAAACTTATATTTGGTACTTAACATTGGAAGTAAGTGGTTCATGATATAGCAGCTTATTGTTAATATGACATGATTAGGAGTGGGGGTTCACTAATGGCTGATAAGTAAAATATAGAAATATCTCGGTTAATATTCAATATAGAAACCAACATTAACATTTATTGATATAGATGTTGAGAAAACAAAGGAAATTTAACTTTATAAAATACGACTGTACAACCTAGGTAGAACACAATGGTTAGCCCTTTGTTTGTTCGTAACTTTAGCGGCAAGCCAATAATATATGCATACACAAAATAATGATCGACCTGTCTTATATTATGAGTACTCATTTAATTGTTTACGGAGATAATGCTATAAGAAGAAATATTAGCATTATAATAAGAAATAGGTACCTTCGGGAAACATATACTTTCCATGAGGTGGATTTTTCTTCCTGTGTTGTTTTGTGTTCCCAATGAGATTCTCTCTTCTAGCTGGTGAAAACTGGTTGCGGTGACTTTTATCTGCGATGCGGAGATCCTTCTTTGGCACTAGCGTTGCGGGAGATGAGAATTATTCCCCTTTTTGCGGAGCCATCCAACCCGTCCTTTTCACTCGGGCGATGGAAACCAACTGAACTAATGTAATGGGCGCTCAGATCAAGCGGGCCCTTTGTCCTGTAGGCCAGCGCTGCAGTTTCCTCTCCTGGTCACCGCCTACGTGATCTCCATATGTGCAGCGGATTAGTGATCCAAGTAAGCGAGGGATTTTAAATTCAAAGACGACTGAACATATATCTAGTAACATTTATAGAACATTAGATATTCAATTTTTGAAGAGTATTGAACTGGAATGCCAGTAATGTTATAAATAGCCATACTCTTTTATCGTTGTGACTTTTTCCTTAAGCGAACTCAGCCATTGAGGTCGTACTCATGAGGCGATTTTCGAAAAATGTCTTCAAATGTCCATCGATCCTATCCAGGAGATGACGAAAATGAGGTCCGTTAAAAATTATATATATATATATATATATATATATATATATATATATATATATAAATGTTATGAACTGCAGGTAGGACTCTACATCAGAAGTAAGACGACTGGCGACTGCGCTGATGTTATATGTTGGGAAATTTTTTTTTGCGTCCGGTGGAAATGAGGTACAGAATCAGATTTGACGGAACGTGCAGATGAAGAAGAGAATGCATCATTCTATGTCGATCTGACGAAGACGTATGATGAAATACCGAGGAATACTGCCTAGCTAGTGCTGGGAGATTTTAATGATCAGGTAGGAAACTAAGTGATTTGTAGTGACGCACACACACACACACACACTCTTACTTGTCTGTTACCGCTCTAGTGGTCAGAATTCTTGTTTGATCATATCCAAACTCGATATATAAGCTTTTCATGCAAAACTAAAGGTCAAGTTCATTAATGGATGAAATCGAACCATTAGGAGGGGAGGTTTAGGGAGGGGAATTTAGAAAGTTCGAAATATCTCCGTTGTGGTACGTCGGATCTAAAAGTTTTATACTGCCAATCTTATTAAAAAAAAGTTACTACAAATATTTTTACATACATTTATTCTCTATCGTTATTACTAACGGAGATATTTGCATTTTTTAGTTTTCAGCCTTCAGTAAAGCCCTAGGCCAACTCGTTAGTAGCTGAAATCGGGGATGGAGTAAGTGAGGATTTAGAGGGGGGAATCTAAAAATTGATAATATTGCCTTTATTATGAGATCGGAAAATGTTATAGAACAAATTTAGTTAAGCTATTGATGCTCTACAATTGCTGCTCTATACATTTTTCCGTAACTCAAGTATTAAGTGGGTAATTTCTACTTTTTTGTTTTCAGCCTTCAATAACTCCCCCCCCCTCTGCACTAAAACCCTTTAATCGTCGGTTTATTACATAGAAATGGAGATTATTTGGTGAGATGAGATCACATGTATGTCATACCAGTACGTGGAAAATCTGCTTAATCGCTGCGTGACGGACTTCCCTTAAGAGAAATCTGCTAAAAGAGGGACATTTTACTATACTGATAACACAACACCACCGTGAATAAATACAAACGGAACTAAGAAATGTTTCAGTCAATGCCAATAACCTGCTGACAGGAAGCGTTTGAAATGTAAACAAACAGATCGGCCAGGCTTACACCGGAAAGAAAAAACAATTACAGAAATATATCAGAATATAGCATATTAACTTTATTGAGAACTATTTACTATATCTAATACTGTAATTAATAATGAGTCAGAATAATTGTTATCTCAATCAAACAAATTTTAGTAATCCAAGACCTTAAGTCGGGGGGGGGCGACATCAGGACATATTTGCATGTATCTCGTATACTAAAGGTCTCTTGAATAACATATTTGGTATTTAAGCTTCGAATAATGTGGTTTATTATATAATAGAGTATTGTTTATGTAACATGAGTAGAAGTGGGGGTTTGCTGAAGGCTGAAAACTGTAAAATGCAAATATCTCGGTTTATATACAAGATAGTGAATAAACGTGTATAACATACATTATAGTACATTTAATGTGCAATAAGATTGGTTTTATACAATTTTTCAATCCGACGTTTCGTAACGGAGATATTTCAAATTTTCGAAAATTATCCCCTTTAAACCGCCCCTATCCCTTGTCCGATTTCATCCGTTAACGAACTTGATCTTTTGTTTTACATAAAACGACTAAATATCGAGTTTGGTAACGATTAAGCAATAATTGCGAGTGCTAGAGCGGTAACAGACAAATATATATATATATATATATATATATATATATATATATATATATATATATTTTTTTTTTTGAACGGACCTTATTCTCGTCTTCTCCTAGGTAGGATCGATCCCTTAAGGGAAATCTGCTAACAGTATTTCGTTTTAACGCCCATTTAAGAAAGTTAAAAGCGTTTATTGCTGTCATTAAATGTGAATGGCTAAATTGTATGTTGATTATGAAATAATCCTGAAAAACGGAGTCACCTCATTTTTCATTTCAGAGGGATAATTATTTATCACAAAAATTGGTAATATAAATAATGATAAATGCATTAACAGTAAAAACCAAAGCCATGAAGAAAGAAAAAAAAAACCAAAACACATATTGAGATGAGATGGATGGTTTACATGAAACAAGACATCTCTAGACTACTGAAAAAGGCAAAGACCTCGCGGGAGGACCCCACCAAATACCATCGGCAAAGGTTCGAGATCAAAGGATATTTTTTTTTTGTAGGGTTGAGGCTTGGTAGTAGTAGAAGTTCAATGCTTTCAACATCCCTTAGCCATTCCTCCAAACCGAATAATCTTATCATCTGAAAATAGATCCTATATTCATGGTACAGAGGTTATCTTCCTAACAAATCCCCCCCCCACCGTTTCTATAATTTCAAAGCAAAGGTCACGCCTGCAAATCATGATAAGCTTAAATTTGCAACACTGCAGCACTCGGTAATGGACATGCTGATTATTCTCTGCAAACATCGAGGAGTTGTTTTAGAATGGTAGCGAATCAATTGTACCGGCTTCTTCATACTGTACATATTTACCACAGTACAAATACAAAAATTAAATAGAAAGTCATCTTCAATTACCGAGCAACTAATAAATTAATCCCACCAAATCAAAAAGCCATATAGAGGAGGATTATGAATATTGATTTTGTTAAAGGGAACTAATAACCTTTTTGCAGTTAATTATTAAGTCCAAACAGAGCACTTACGGTTGAATATATCAAAGACTGCAAATATTCTACAACTACTGTAATTTAATATTGACAACAATTTATTATCCGAATAAACGACAATATATCTAAAAAAAAATCTGTCATTGGAAACAAAACATCATCGGAGTGTACTGCTTTACGGAAGCCAAAGTTGGACTCTCCACAAAACGGAATATAATAGGTTGGAAGTGAATGGAAATGTGAATCTGGTGTAGAATTACAAGAACAAGTTGGACTCAAAAAAAAAATATCCAACTTGGAGCTCTAAAAGAGAGGTAAGTGAGAGCGAAAGTATTATCAAGGCCTTGGAAAAAAGGAGAATGAAACATCTTTGGCATATCATAAGGCAAAATGTCAACATTAATAATATATTTGAAAGTAAGATTCTTGGGCGTAGAGAAGGCCTAGAAAATCTTATTTTGAAGACGTCAAGCAACTTATGGATTTCAGTGAGTATAGTAATATGAAAAGAGCAGCTTACTATTGAATACAATGGTTGCAACTACAAGGCGATGCCTTTAGATCATGATGATGATGATGATGAACCAGAATAAATTAAAAGCTCCTTTTAAGGTTTAACCCTCCAGAACTCGCGTCAAAATGAGTGACCTGAGAACTCGCGCGTGAGAATTTTTCTCACACCACCTATTTCCCTCAAAAAAAGTTGGTAAATAAAATATTTTCAACAAAAAAAATTATATTTATTATAAACATCAAATACTAATATAAATAATAACATTATTCAAAAGTTATCGTCCAGGTATTCTGTTTTAAGAAACAGTATGTCAAGGAACTTAAAAAGCTACCTAACTAATTGTGTTCTCCACAAGAATGACATACAAGAAAGGAATGTTCATTATAAGCTGTTTTTCTACGTGTTCGGCAACTCTTTTTTTGACTTTTGTTTTTTTTTCTCCTCGGACAAAAGGCACAAAACTGCGACGGAGTACTAGAACCAGAACAAGTGGGATTTTCCTCACCAGGAATCCTCTTCATTTTGTTGCTTTTTGAGCCAAAAAACAGTTTTCAGTAAACCACCAAAGCACTCGCTTGATGAGAACAACTCAGGTTTTTTTAAAAAAAAAAAACTTCCACCAGAACTCGCTTGATGAGAAAAACACTCACAGTAAACTAAAAAAACGTTTCGCCAGAACTCGAACTGTGAGAAAAACACTCACACTTAATTTACTTCGGCTGATTAATTTTGTCCTGGCGACAGTTAGCTGATGATAATGATTGGGAGCCAAAGAGAGTGGTAAGAGGAGGTTATAAGGTGTAGCTAGAGAGAGTAGCACTATCACCAAATACGTATAATTATAGATATAACTTTTTTCTTCTGGGTGTGAGTAGTTTGCTCACGGCGTGAGTTCTGGAGGGTTAAGTGATCCATCAAACATGTTTACAACTACTGGACAGACATGTATAAAGATTTTATTAACACTGTGGACGAGAGTACCAGCCAATACTATATACGTAATTAATTAATGCATTCATGTCATTTTATCATTTCAAACTTATAATTAGAAGAGAGAAAACGAATTTTAAATTAATTTCATATCTCCGTGAAAGATCAATAAACTGATGTGTAGGATGTTATAAACACGACATCGCTCATAATATGATACGTCATTATGACCTGACCTCCAGGTATTGACACATGAACTCGATAATTAATGACGAAGTGCCACATGTTGTCCCAAGTAATGCGAACAATTATTATATTCTTCAATATGGTCAAATGATTATTATGAAATAAAAAAAAATATTCTGTGACGCAGGGCAGCGAAAATTAAGCAGATTATTAACGTGCTAGTAGAGCAAATTTGTGACCTCAACTCACCACACGTTCTCTATTTCTTGGTCTTTCCATCACAAGCTACTACTCAATAACAAATACATAGTGGTTATAACTGCATACCATATTCATAGTGGTTACGGTTCCATAACATATAAATAGTGATTATTACTGCATAACATATTCATAGTGGTTACTATTCCATAACATATAAATAGTGATTATTACTGCATAACATATTCATAGTGGTTACTATTCCATAACATATTCATAGTGGTTACTATTCTATAACATATAAATAGTGATTATTATTCCATAACATATTCATAGTGGTTACTATTCCATAACATATTCACAGTGGTTACTATTCCATAACATATTCACAGTGGTTACTATTGCATAACATATTCATAGTGGTTACTATTCCATAAAATATTCATAGAGGTTACTATTCCATGACATATTCATAGTGGTTACTTTTCCATGACATATTCATAGTGGTTACTATTCCATAACATATTCTCAGTGGTTACTATTCCATGACATATTCATAGTGGTTACTTTTCCATAATATATTCATAGTGGTTACTATTCCATAATATATTCATAGTGGTTACTATTCCATAATATATTCATAGTGGCTACTATTCCATAACATATTCATAGTGGTTACTATTCCATAACATATTCACAGTGGTTACTATTCCATGACATATTCATAGTGGTTACTATTCCATAATATATTCATAGTGGTTACTATTCCATAACATATTCACAGTGGTTACTATTCCATGACATATTCATAGTGGTTACTATTCCATAATATAAATAGTGTTACTATTCCATAACATATAAATAGTGATTATTACTGCATAACATATTCATAGTGGTTACTATTCCATAACATTCATAGTGGTTACTATTCCATAACATATAGTGATTACTATTCCATAATATATTCATAGTGGTTACTATTCCATAACATATTCATAGTGGTTACTATTCCATAACATATTCATAGTGGTTACTATTCCATAACATATTCATAGTGGTTACTATTCCATAACATATTCATAGTGGTTACTATTCCATAACATATAAATAGTGATTATTATTCCATAACATATTCATAGTGGTTACTATTCCATAACATATAAATAGTGATTATTATTCCATAACATATTCATAGTGGTTACTATTCCATAACATATAAATAGTGATTATTATTCCATAACATATTCATAGTGGTTACTATTCCATAACATATAAATAGTGATTATTACTGCATAACATATTCATAGTGCTTATTATTCCATAACATATAAATAGTGATTATTATTCCATAACATATTCATAGTGGTTACTATTCCATAACATATAAATAGTGATTATTATTCCATAACATATTCATAGTGGTTACTATTCCATAACATATTCACAGTGGTTACTATTCCATGACATATTCATAGTGGTTACTATTCCATAATATATTCATAGTTGTTACTATTCCATAACATATAAATAGTGATTATTACTGCATAACATATTCATAGTGGTTACTATTCCATAACATATAAATAGTGGTTATTATTCCATAACATATAAATAGTGATTATTATTCCATAACATATTCATAGTGGTTACTATTCCATAACATATTCACAGTGGTTACTATTCCATAACATATTCACAGTGGTTACTATTCCATAATATATTCGTAGTGGTTACTATTCCATGACATATTCATAGTGGTTACTATTCCATGACATATTCATTGTGGTTACTATTCCATAAAATATTCATAGAGGTTACTATTCCATGACATATTCATAGTGGTTACTTTTCCATGACATATTCATAGTGGTTACTATTCCATAATATATTCATAGTGGTTACTATTCCATAACATATTCATAGTGGTTACTATTCCATAATATATTCATAGTGGTTACTATTCCATAACATATTCATAGTGGTTACTATTCCATAACATATTCATAGTGGTTACTAATCCATAACATATAAATAGTGATTATTATTCCATAACATATAAATAGTGATTATTATTCCATAACATATTCATAGTGGTTACTATTCCATAACATATAAATAGTGATTATTACTGCATAACATATTCATAGTGGTTACTATTCCATAACATATTCATAGTGGTTACTATTCCATAACATATTCATAGTGGTTACTATTCCATAACATATTCATAGTGGTTACTATTCCATAATATATTCATAGTGGTTACTATTCCATAATATATTCATAGTGGTTACTATTCCATAACATATTCATAGTGGTTACTATTCCATAATATATTCATAGTGGTTACTATTCCATGACATATTCATAGTGGTTACTATTCCATAATATATTCATAGTGGTTACTATTCCATAACATATTCATAGTGGTTACTATTCCATAACATATTCATAGTGGTTACTATTCCATAATATATTCATAGTGGTTACTATTCCATAATATATTCATAGTGGTTACTATTCCATAATATATTCATAGTGGTTACTATTCCATAACATATTCATAGTGGTTACTATTCCATAATATATTCATAGTGGTTACTATTCCATAACATATTCATAGTGGTTACTATTCCATAACATATTCATAGTGGTTACTATTCCATAACATATTCATAGTTGTTACTATTCCATAATATATTCATAGTGGTTACTATTCCATGACATATTCATAGTGGTTACTATTCCATGACATATTCATAGTGGTTACTATTCCATAATATATTCATAGTGGTTACTATTCCATAATATATTCATAGTGGTTACTACTCCGTATCTAATATCAAACACAGTCCTAATTGATCTGATACTAATTAATAAACGCCGGAAAGCTTATTTGAACGCGTTTACCCATATACAATGGACTCTTACGAGTGGCAAAAAAGTTAATCGGCGAAAAATAAAAAAGCGCTGTAGGCATGAAATTTTATTATAAAAAATAATAATAATAAATTAAGAGGAGAAAATATATTGGGATATTGGACTTGAATGTTTTGCCTTGGGGAGGTAGCTGAAAGGACGAGAGCTGTAACGAGGATTTCAATCGAATATATGGCCAGTAATAAATAATGGGCATATGGAACAGGCTGACAAATCAGGTGCGGAACTGGTGTCAATGGAAGATGTATGCAGGTCTTTCATCACCACCGCTCTGTCGCCCCCTCTGGCCGACGCTCTGCAAAAACTACCCTCAATATCACACTACTAACTCACCCATATATATATATATATATATATACAACTTAATTTGCACACTACAACTATTTGGAGTTAATGCATTACGGAAACATTCTACTGCCGTACTTCTCTGTATCTGTTTTTTATTTCCGAAAAAGTACGGTTGCTCAATAGTATACTATTAGCAGATTTTCCTTAAGTGAAATCAGCTATTGAGGTCGTACTTATTACGCTATTTTCGAAAAAAATGTTTTTAATGTCCATCACTCCTACCCAGGAGATGAAGAAAATGGGGTCCATTCAAAATTAGACATATATATAATTTTGTCTCATAACGATTCAGCAGTCGTAATTTTTGTTTGATCGTTACCAAACTCGAAATTTAATCGTTTTATGCCTAAAGAAATATCAGGATCGTTAATGGATGAAATCGGACAAGAGGGAGGGGGGATTTAGAGGGGCAATTTTTGAAAATTCTAAATATCTCTATTTTTATACGTCAAATCGAAAACGTGTATAGAGACAGTCTTATTGCAAATTAATTTTGTTAAAACTAATGATATAATACTGTTTTATATATTTTTTCTCTATCTTGTATATTAACCGAGATAATTGCATTTTTCAGCCTTCAGCAAACTCCCACTTCTATTCACGTTACATGTACAATACTCTGTTATGTAATAAACCACATTATTCGAAGCTTGAATACCAGATATTGTCTTCAGAGATCTTTATTGTATGTGGTACATGTAAATATTTTCCTGTGACCCCCACCCCGTCTTTAGTTCTTAGACTACTAAAATGTAATTGATTGAGATAATAATTATTCTGATTTATCTATAAAATGAATGTTTGTTTGTATGTCCTTTATAGAATCTTAAGCGGCTGAACCGAATTTTATGAAACTTGGTAGGTATGCATATTACTAACCCAGGTTAGGTTTTTGGCTATATTAATATTCTTAGAGATGAACAGGAGTGGGGTTTGTAAAGGTTGTCTGAAATTAAAAATAGTGATATTTCGTTTCCTATTGGTTTTTCGGCAATTATGCACATATCAAAAGTTGCTTATTTTATTATTTAAAGTAACTTTTAATATATGCACTTTTTCCGTATAACGAAACATAAATGTGGTATACACGAAAAACTAGGGAAGGGGTCAACAATGTTATAGGACACGAAAGACTAAATCGAAATAAACGAAACTTCACATTTTTGGCTATAAGCTATATTAACATTTTTAGGAACGAACAAGAGTGGTGGTTGTTAGGGAGGCATGAAATGAAAAATCGTCATATTTCGTATCCTATTGTTTTTTTGGCGAACCTGCACAAGGCAAAAATTGTTTAAATTGATATTTAGAGTAACTTCTATAATATACATCTTTATCATAATTTAGTATTTTAGTTGGTGGCGTAGCAACGCTCGCAGGGTACAACTCAAGCGCGGGTTATAAAGGAGGTCTGAAATATAAAACCACGACATTTCGTAAACTATTCATTTTTTTCGGAAAACGTGCATATAACAAAAGTTGTTTGTTTTGCTATTTAAAGTAATTTTTGTTATATGCTCTTTTGCCGTATAATGAAGTAGAAATGAGGTATACACGAAAAACTATAGAAGGGGTCAAAAATGTTATAGGACACGAAAGACTAAATTGAAATCAACGAAACTCCGTGTTTTAGACTATAAGCTATATTAACATTTTTAGGAACCAACAGGAGTGGGGGTTGTTAGGGAGGCATGAAATGAAAAATTATCATATTTCGTTCCCTATTGATTTTTTGGCGAACGTGCAAGTAACAAAAGATTTAAATTTTAAATTTCGAGTAACTTTTATTATATACATCTTTATCAAATAAAATTTAGTATTTTAGCTGGTGGCGTAGCGACGCGCGCAGGGTACAACTACATTATAAATTGTTCATTATAAATTACAGTACTAGGTATAGTAAATAGTTTTCAATAAAATTAATATGTTATATTCTGATATATTTCAGTAGTTGTTTTTCATTCCGGTTAGTAGTAGGTAAATATTTACAGTGGTATTGTGTTACCATTATGTAGATTTATCTATAGTTAAACTTCACGAGGGGAATCTGCTTAGTTTACGCAGCCCCTGCGTGACGGACTTTTTTGTTTGCACTAAGAAACTTTTTTTATAACGTTCTGCCAAATACTTCTTATTTCCAACTACCAACGTTATATGTAAATGTGTTTGTTCAACGATTCGAAACATCCTCGTTATTATAAGTCAGCTAGAAAAATTGTTTAGAACCAATCTCATTTAAAATTTAATTTCCTAATAATGTTATCAAACAAAATTTTTTCTATATCATAAATATTAACGTATTTAATGAGTCCGCGAATAAATAAATTTCTATTGCCCAGGGCGGGATTCGAACCCGCCACTCTAGGAATACCGCGCGAGATCAAGAACAACGCCTTAACTCACGCGGCCAACCAGAACCCCCATTGCAAATTTTTAATGCCCTAATAAATGTTGTTTTATACATATTTTATGTATCATGAATATTAACCGAGATATTTTGATTTTATAGTTTTCTGCCTTCTGTAAACCCCAACTCCTATTCATGTCATATTAACAATAAGCTTTTATATCTTGACCTACTTTATTCTAAGCTTAAATATATACCAAATATTGTTTTAATGAGATCCTTATTATGTGAGATAGATGTAAACTCGTTGTATAACTCTTGTCCCGAAAACGTTAATTTGATCTATTGCGTTCTCGATATTTAACTCTATCAGTCAATATTAAAGATAATATTTGTTATTTGTAAAACTCGGACCAGAAATAGGGGGGGGGGCTTAAGAGGGGCTCGAAATGAATTGAGTTATTATGAGTAGGACCGAAAAATGTTATAGAACCAATCTTGTTAAAATATTAATTCTCTACAATTGTTGCTCTATGTATTTTTTTGTAGCTCAAATATTAAGCTAGTAATTCGTCTGATTTTCAGACTTCACTATCCCACCCCCCTCCTTTCATTTGTTTTCATAAAAAACGAGAATATGTGGTGAGATGACATGACTTGTGTGCTATAGTCAGCACGTAGGAAATCTACTTAGTTCACGCAGCCCCGGCGCGACGGGCCTTTTTGTTTCACTAAGAAACTTTATTTACAATGGTCTGTAAAAAAAATTCATTACGATGGAACTCAAAAATTCTCTTTTAATTGTTTTTACTATTTTAAAATAAAATGTGAGTATTAAGTTTATTATTATACTAAACTGTTTGTGATTTATTAACACTAAGTAAAGAAAGAAAGAAGTAATGTTAAACAAAAAATAAAAGATAATATTCACATAACAAAAAATAGACAAAAAAACCGTAAACAAAAAAAAACAGAAATTAAATACCTATGTATTCTATAACATTTTATCTTATAATAATCGATTTTAAATTTGGACGCTAAATAATCCATTTTAAATTATGATTCGAAATAATTGAGTTCAAGGTTGAGGTGTAAATATTCGATTTCTAGTCAGCTGACGTAATCTACTTTTGGAATCACCGTACCAACGACCTCCCCCGTGAGGTAGGGACAGTCGCAACGAATGAGCACTTCAGAAATGTAAGTAGCAATCTGTAATTAGATTTAATAAATATATAATGTAAGTAGGCACTAATTAATGAAATATCTAGCAAAGAATGATCATTGGGTTTTCTTAAATTAATGCTATTATTTTTTTTTTAATTTATGATATTTTAGCAGATTTCCCTTGAGGGAAATCACGTATTGAGGTCGTACTCATGACGCGATTTTCGAAATGTTTCTTCAAATGTCTATCAATCCTACATTGGAGATGACGAAAATGAGGTCCGTTCAAAACTGTATATACATATATATTTATCTGTTACCGCTCTAGAGGTCGCAATTATTGTTATGAGATATTTGCATTTTAGCAGATTTCCCTTAAGGGAAATCAGCTATTGAGGTCGTACTCATGACGCGAGTTTCGAAAAATTTCCTCAAATGACCATCGATCCTACCCAGGAGATGACGAAAATGAGGTCCGTTCAAATTTATATATGTATATATATATATATATATATATATATATATATATATATATATATATATATATATGTCTGATAACGCTCTAGCGGTCGCAATTTTTGTTTGATCGTTACCAAACTCGGAATTTATTCGTTTTATGGAAAAAGAAAGATCAAGTTCGTTAATGGCTGAAATCAGGCAAGTGGGAGTGGGGGTTTAGAGGGGGGATTTTTGAAAATTAACAATATCTCCGTTATTATGCGTCGGATCGAATAATTGTATAGAATCAGTCTTATTGCAAATTAAATTTACTATAAATATTGTTCTATACATTTATTCTGTATCTTGAATATTAACCGAGATATTTCCATTTGTATTCTGTGTGTCGTCGGCAGGAGTCGGCTATGTTCGGGAATTTCCGCCGAGAGCTCTGGCGGCCGTTTCCATAACTATTCGTCCCTCTTGAATAGGTTTAGAGATACCTTACTACTACAGGTGTTATTGGGCAGATTTATCTACTGGAAAACGTCACGTGGGAAATCTGCTTAGTTTACGCAGCCCCTGCGTGACGGACTTTTTCAGTTTTTAGCATTCAGTAAATCCCCACTTCTACTCATGTTACATAAACAATACTTGGTTATGTAATAAACCACATCACTCGAAGCTTAAATACCAATATTGTTTTCAAGGGGCATTTATTATACGAGATACATGCAAATATGTTCTGGTGACCCCCCTTCTTAAGTTTTTGAACTACTTAAATTTGATTGAGTGAGATAAAAATTATTCTGATTCATTATAAATTATTATGTATTTATTTACTTAATATTCATGGTGGTGTTTTGTTACCGGTATGTAGATTTATTTATTGTTAAACTTCATGCGGGAAATCTGCTTAGTTTACGCAGCCCCTGCGTGACGGACTTTTATTTTTAAAAGGGGATACTCCCCTGGAAAGGTGGTATGCAAGCCAGGAAACATGTAGGGCAGTATGGATAAAGTTTGCTCGGAAACAATGATTTGTGTTGGTGGCCCTTGCTATAAAACTATAAAGATCATATGAAAAAATATATATATAGTTTTCCCTACTTTGAATATTAACCTAGATATTTGCAAATTTTAGTTTTCGGGCATTTGTAAGCCTCCACTCCTGCTCATTTTATATTAACATTTGCTATATCATGAAACACTTCATTCCAGGTAAAATAAAAAATATTGCTTCCATTAAACTTTTACTTTGTAAGATAAATGCAAATTGGTAATTGATACGCCATCAATTACGATATTTGAATGCTTATGGAAAAATTCCAAGACTACATTCGTAACTTGAATGTTACAGTTTTCAAGTCTTGAGGTTTATTGATCATATATTTTTTTTGTAACAATAACTTTAGAATCCTATGGTCAGAACAAGCTGCTAGCTTCCGGTACTAAACGAAATTTCATCCTATTTTCACGTCCTGTCAGAGAGCAGATTCACCTGTCCAAAGTTATTCTTGAAGCTTTAATAATATAAGACTGGTTTACTCAATTAATTTTGAGGAGGAGTGAATGCTTCTGACTACAGGTATTATGAAGTTACTAACTAAATAAGAAATAAATTATTTTCTTCCATTTTATCTGAGATTACCCCATTTAATTTAATTTGACTATTTTATGGGGTATATCTTACCTTCCTATTTTGCGAGATATTCTCTGTTGACAACAGATTAAGAAAAAAAAAATTTGCGCTGGCTAAGATATTTTCAATTTTAAGTTCGAAAGTCACTTTTTCAGATTTAGGAAGGACATGAGGATAGCATTTTTCTCTTTTAGGAGATTTTTCTTAAGGGAAATCAGCTATTGATGTCATATACATGACGCTGCTTTTGACAAATTTCCTCAAATGTCCATCTATGCTACCATCCAGCGATATTAACCGAGATATTTGTATTTTTCAGTTTACAGCCTTCACCAAAACCCCTGCTCATGTCGTATTAACAAAAGCTGTTACATCTTGAACCACTTTATTCCTAGGTTAAATACCAAATATTGATTTCATTGAATTTCAATTTTGTGAGATAAATATGCAAATATAATTCTGTTGGTCCTCCCCTTCTATTGTTCTTGGATAACTAAAATTTGAGCGATTTATATAAAACTTATTCTGATTCATTATAACTTACAGAACTAGATATAGTAAATAGTTTTCAATAAAATTAGTATGTTATATTCAAATATATTTCAGTAGTTGTTTTTTTTTTTTCGCTGAAGAATATTTCTATCTAGCTATTCAGCTCTGAGTGGTTGACAGCCCTGTTTGTTTACAATTCAGACCTTTCCTTTTAGAGGTTATAAAACTGATTGAAATATTCCTCATTACCGTTTGTGTTTATTCACTTAATATTCACGGCGGTTTTAAGTGTTACCAGTATGTAGATTTATTTATTGCATAACTTCACGTGGGGAATCTGCTTAGTTTACGGAGCCCCTGCGTGACAGACTTATTTTTCAGCTGTGAACATTTTGCCTAGCGAAAAATGTTATTCACTAGATAACCAACTAAAAAAATAAGATATGTTTTTCCTACTTTTCATATGCTATATGGCAACAAAATATCAGCAAATTAAATACACTACAAACATTAAAGAGGAACATTTACGTTGACGATCATGTTCGATTTGTCACGTTTTATTGTTTTTGATATATTTTCAATATTGACTTGTCTGGAGGTAGGGAAAGTGGTAATTGTTAACATACACACACTCACACAAGCTGTTGCATATCGTTAACAAGTTTATGCATGCTACTGTGGGATGGCCATAGAAATTTTGGACTCGAGTAAAGTCTACATGTCATTGTCGAGTAGCTCTTTCTGAAGACTTTATTGTAGGGTAGTCTCACAAATGGAAACGGCTCTTGTACTACTCATGGTTTATAAAAGACACTTATTTCCTGAGATATAATTCAAGAAACATAGACATTAGGTGCAACAAACACATGTTCAAGCTCGCACACAAATATAATTACATAATTGACCTTAAAAAATGTTTTAATAACAAAATACTGCAGAGAGATAAATTAAACTAGAAATACATTAACACAACTGTTTCAAAAGTATTTGTAAAAAAAGTGGAAAGGGAAAAATGTTTTATAATACTTGGAAACGAGGCTAATTGCTAGATCAGATGGAGGCTATTAAGTTAGTAATGAAAATAATAAAAGGACTAGATTTTCTCATTATTCTTTTCCTCTTTATTTTTTTTTATGGAGACGTGCTTTGAAAAATTAATTAACACCAGTATTTAATACTTGAATTAAAGAATGTAGACTCATTATTCATGTTCTTCCTTGCTTATAATTGTATTTTAACTACAGAACTAATGAAACTCATGACTATATAAATAAATTCATTTTTATATTTATTTTACTACCAGTATGTACCTATTAATAATTTATAGGAGAGGGTAGGGTACAACCGGGTAGTCGGGAGCAAACCGGGTACCCCCTCTTAGCCGTTGTGTGCACTGCAGTCGGGCTGGGCTGATAACGGAGGAACTTTGAAGAAGAAGCAGCGGCCATTTCGCCAAATTGTTATTCGTGCTTGTTTTGTGACAGTGACAATAATTCAGTTTTCGTGGAACCTTCTTATGATTTTGTTGCAAAAGGTTTTTGATTGTACTGTGCTCCTATTCCAATTAGAATACAGGCTTGTAGTTTCCTAAGCACAAGTTTTAATTGTCTTTATTTTAGCGCTAAGTAATTGTCTTTAGCGTTTGGTATGCCCTAATGACGCAATGTTTTATTTAAACTTTACGCGTTGGGTAAAACTGGGTATCAGCTATGCCACGATTCTCGAAACATGAAAAATATAATTTTACTTAATTTTGATTAATTATTTCACTGTACGAGCATGTAAAGTGACAAACAATAAGATAAATGTTGGAACTATGAATTTACTTTTTGAAGTATATAATTGTTTTGAAATAGCTAAAAAGATTAATGTTATTTGTTTATATTTTTTTGTATTGTTCCCAAAAGGAGTGCTTGTTTTAATGCATCAAACAACATTTCTTATTAACAAAAAAACATTAATTTGATTAAAAATCTTTACATTTTTATTTTCCCTACAGAAAAACATAAGTACCCGGTTTTACCCTACTAGTGGGGCAAAACCAGGCAAAATGACTTTTTACAAAAAAAGTACGGTAAACCTTCTTTAAAAATATAGATTTTGTTTTTGAAACTGCAGTTACGTTAACTGGTAAGTAGACTTTATTTCAACAAAACTTTACTTATTTCTGGTAAATATTGTGTTTTCTGGAAACCTTTAAACCTAAGCTACCCAGTTTTACCCCACTTTCCCCTACATGGGCGGTTGTATTTGTGTGACTAAAATAAAAATGTATATGCTTTAATCAGCTCTTACTCGTTCCTGTTTCAATTTGATGTTGATAAACTAAATTTGAATATAGCCTTCAAGAGAGAAAACAATTTATTATTAATATTAATAGGGGGAGGGGACCCGGAAAAAGGGAACACACCTTAAAAACTCCATTAATATAGCCGCATAAACCACGTTTATTTCTCGGTCGAACAAAGGCTCCAGGAGCCATAACAATCATTGTAGGATAAAATCCATGATATTTTATGAGTATATAACAGTAAAAGGGCTCTCGAGAGAAGGACCTTTTCAACGATAAATTAGGGTTTAAATGGGATTGGCAGATTTTCATTGGCAGTAAAACATTCTATCGCAGGCTGCGCCCTCTGGCTCTCTCTCTCTCTCTCTCTCACCTACGTCCTTCGGTAATTGCCCGCACTTACGACGGCAAAATGGGGGTTTTCAAAAAGAAATGTGTACTCTTGGTTTGGAACATTCCGCTTGCACTTGCTAAAATATCATTGTCCAACGGAGCTTTCGTAAAATCAATTTAACATGATTTTGTTTGTCATCGAAGAATAACCGATAAGTACATTGGAGGAGTCGGGTGAATGTTCCCCTTTTGTGTTCGTTAGAGGTTTGTTACACATAGACTGGGTAAAGGCCCATTCAGGAAATATTAGAAACGAATAAGCTGACTGGTTAGAAAAGGAAGCAGCTCAAGACTCAAAAATAATTCCAGAATTCTCTCTCGTACCACTCTCATACATTAAAAAAGACTTAAGTACCGACACAATACTTAAATGGAACAGAGAATGGACGTCATGTAACAAATTTTATAGCTTACATCAATGCATACCAAATATAACTCACAACATTTACAACACAATTAAGAGTCAACATCACAAATGCACACAATTTCTAACGGAACATGGACAGACAGGACGTTATTTAACAAGATTTAAAATTCGAGACAATGACAAATGTACTTGCGACTCACAGACAACACAAACGTTTTTACATATACTTTATGGCTGTTCAACATTTAATCAGAATAGATCAAATTTAATAATGATCATAATTTTAAAAGGAGATAATTGGCCAGAACCACCTCATATTATATTTAACTAATATAATTAAAAAAATTATAAAGTTTATCAAAAGTATAGATATGGATGTAGCAGAAATACATTAGAATCTATAGTTGATTGTGAGGAATGGGAATTATAAATCAATATATTTATCTTACATAGACACGCAAATTAAACATCGGTTGAGTTTAACTTTAAGTGATTTGTTTCTTTTTGTTGTTTTTTGTCTTATTTTATTTATTTATTTTTCATTTCATTTATTGATTTTATTTGTAATTATCTTACTTATTTTAATATTTTATTCTATTATTATTTTTTTATCTTATATTTGAATAGATAGTTGATAAGCGTGTATATATTGTAAAAAAAAATTATTTAAACAGAATCATACATGTAATATGCCATCTGGCAATGGAACATGTATTCAAATAAATAACCTATAAATAGGGTTACTATGAGGAGAAAAAAAAGAAAAGAGGTTTGTTACATATTTACTTCAGAAAGGAGGATTGTTGCATACTTACTTCAGTCAGGAGGATTGTTACATACTTACTTCAATAAAGAGGATTGTTAAATAATTACTTCAGTAAGGAGGATTGTTACATACTTACTTCAGTAAGGAGGATTGTTACATACTTACTTCAATAAAGAGGATTGTTAAATAATTACTTCAGTAAGGAGGATTGTTACATACTTACTTCAGTAAGGAGGATTGTTACATACTTACTTCAATAAAGAGGATTGTTAAATAATTACTTCAGTAAGGAGGATTGTTACATACTTACTTCAGTAAGGAGGATTGTTGCATACTTACTTCAGTAAGGAGGATTGTTACATACTTACTTCAATAAAGAGGATTGTTAAATAATTACTTCAGTAAGGAGGATTGTTACATACTTACTTCAGTAAGGAGGATTGTTACATACTTACTTCAATAAAGAGGATTGTTAAATAATTACTTCAGTAAGGAGGATTGTTTCATACTTACTTCAATAAAGAGGATTGTTAAATAATTACTTCAGTAAGGAGGATTGTTACATACTTACTTCAGTAAGGAGGATTGTTAAATTCTTACTTCAATAAGGAGGATTGTTAAATAATTACTTCAGTAAGGAGGATTGTTACATACTTACTTCAATAAAGAGGATTGTTAAATAATTACTTCAGTAAGGAGGATTGTTACATACTTACTTCAGTAAGGAGGATTGTTGCATACTTACTTCAGTAAGGAGGATTGTTACATACTTACTTCAGTAAGGAGGATTGTTGCATACTTACTTCAGTAAGGAGGATTGTTAAATAATTACTTCAATAACGAGGAGTGTTACATACTTACTTCAGTAAGGAGGATTGTTAAATAATTACTTCACTAACGAGGAGTGTTACATACTTATTTCAGTAAGGAGGATTGTTACATACTAACTTCAGTAAGGAGGATTCTTTCAATACAGCGAGAAGGATTGATTTTTGTTTCAATGGAGCAAGAAGAGTTAGTTTTTATTACAGTAAAATATGAAGGATTAGCTGAAGAAGTATGAAGAATTATTTCAGTACAGTAAGAAGTATTGTTTGAGTGTAGTATGAAGACTTGTTTGAGTACCGTAAGAAGAATAGTTTCAATACAGTTAGAATGGTTGTTACAGTACTGTATGAAGAATTGTTTCAATATACTAAGCAGGATTGTTTCTGTACAGTAAGAACGATTTTTCAGTACAGTATGAATGATCATATCCATATAGTAGGAAGCATTGCTTCAGTATAGTAGGACAGATTGTGTTAGTACAGTAAGAAGGATTGTTTCAGTACAGTAAGTATAACTGTTTCAGTATACTAAGCAGGATTGTTTCTGTACAGTAAGAACGATTTTTCAGTACAGTATGAATGATCATATCCATATAGTAGGAAGCATTGCTTCAGTATAGTAGGACAGATTGTGTTAGTACAGTAAGAAAGATTGTTTCAGTACAGTAAGTATAACTGTTTTAGTACAGTAAGTATAACTGTTTCAGTATACTAAGCAGGATTGTTTCTGTACAGTAAGAACGATTTTTCAGTACAGTACGAATGATCATATTCATATAGTAGGAAGCATTGCTTCAGTATAGTAGGACAGATTGTGTTAGTACAGTAAGAAGGATTGTTTCAGTACAGTAAGTATAACTGTTTCAGTATACTAAGCAGGATTGTTTCAGTGTACTAAGCAGGATTGTTTCAGTGGCGTGAGAAGAATTGTTTCAATATACTAAGCAGGATTGTTTCAGGGGAGTAAGAAGGGTTGTTTCAGTGCAGTAAGAAGTATTTTTTCAGAACACTAAGAAATATTTTTTCAATACAGTATGAAGGATTTTAAGTGCAGTGAGAAGGATTGTTTGAGTACATTAAGAAGAATTGTTTCAGTGCAGTGAGAAATATTGATTGGTTCAGTGCAGTAAGAAATATTCATTGTTTCAGTGCAGTAAGAAATATTCATTGTTCGAGTCCCCCAATCTTTGTTATTGTGCTCGTGTACATGATCTTCCACTATACGTCCACCAGCTGATCTCACCAAATTTCCTATTTCTGATCACCGAAGTTGCGTCTTCCCTACCTGAGTCCCAGTACTCCTTAGTTGGCATCCATGAGAGACAGCTTTATTTCAAATTTACCCCCGATAATCGAGTACTCATCGAGTTTTCGTTCTATGTAAATGTTTCTCTCTCTTTTCACGCTCTTTTAGTGTTTCATTTTTCACCCATGTGTTACTTCATCAGTCATATCTAGAAAATGGTTATTTCCTGTTACTATTCCTTTACGAGAATGTTCATCACTTCAGGTTAGTAAATTCATTGTATTCTATTTGCCTCTCAAAATGAATCCACTTTCCCAATTCATTCATTTTTCTTCTCCCTTTTCACCACAAATAATTCTAACTTTTTATTTCGTATGTTGTTTGGGATTTCCCAACGAAGGAACATATATTATTAAAAATATACCTCCAGAAATGAAATTCTGATTCATGAATAATTCTTAATATGACCAAAAAAACAACCTTAATTTTGTATCTCCAGTCCTACAAAGTGAGTTGTTTGTTCGCTTTATACTTCCTCTATCTCGATATATATATATATATATATATATATATATATATATATATATATAAATTATATATGCTTGAGGATTTAATGCTAAATCACATTCCGAGTTTTCTGCTCAATAAAATTGTTGTCTCCTGCAATTGTAAACTTGTTCATTTTTCGTTACGGAACAACAGTGTGTATAAAATTAGATACTCTAAATGAAGTAATGGATAAAATTTCCTGTTATGTAGATAATTCCAGGTAAACAAATAGGATACGAAATATCATGGATATTCATTTCATACGTCTCTTACACACCGCTCACCATTTTCGTTCCTAAAAATATTACCTTTGAGATATTGTTTTAAATTTTTTTCCCGAAATATCTAACTTTTTTTATTATACCTTTGTCTAAGTGTATCATTCTTATCCAATGCCATTCTACGCCCACGAAAAAATTATATATATTCTAAACTTATACACTTAGATTTCAAAATAATTATATATAAATATTTAAATAATATTTGTGAAAATTTGACCTATTTAACTTAGCTTAACTAAGCCACATAGTAAGGTCCGAAAGAAAAATGAAAACGTAAAATGATTATTGAGATAATTTTTATTTCTCTACGAGTTTCGGGGCCACATGACGCCTCATTAGGAGAAAATGTAACACAAAAAGGTAACTAAACTAACGGCTAAGTCGTTATATAGGACCTTCCACTAGCCGTGCCAGTCAGACAACGTCTTACAAAGTATAGCAGGTCAAGTCAGCTGATTTATATCGATAAGTCCGTTGGCAGACCTGACGTCTGAGACGCTTCCCGCCTGGAGGGGAAAAATTTCTTATTACCGTTTGTATTTATTCACGGTGTGTTAGCAGTATGTAGGTTTACCTATTATTAAACTTCACGTGGGAAATCTGCTTAGTTTACGCAGCTCCTGCTTATTGTACTTTTTGTATAAGATTTTCTTGTGATGAGCCGTCATATGGGACCAAAACAAGTAGAGAATTAAAAATAATTTTAATAATCATTGGAAGTTTTCATTTTTATTTTTTGTTGTACTTCCGCCATAGATTAGCTAAGTAAATTTACATAATATAATCTAACAATAGGATTAAATCAAAAAACGACTGGTCATTACAATATATTTTTCTTTGTGTTCAACCACGCACTCTTCTGAAGGTTGAATATTGTATTGCTTACCACACAGTGTAATTATAAAAACGACCATGTTCCTCAGGGATGAAGTGGATATGCAGATAAGCCGCAATGCAGTATAGAAAATGGAAGTACACCCCACTCTAGACGTACGCAGCTCGTTATGCAACCTATTTACAATTCAAAAACTGCAATGCTCCAGAGGACAAATCGCATATTTCATTTCTGTCAAAAGTCATCACATTACTCCAAAATTGTTTTATTTTTATTTTGAGTCTTCAGTGCGAAGTCACTCAAGTAACTGGTCACTCAGAAGTTCAGGTGAATATTTAGTGAATAAATACAAACGGTAATAAGAAATATTTCAGTCAATTTTAGCAAACTACCGACGGAAAGCGTCTGAAATATAAGCAAACAGGCCTGCCAACCTCTCAATGGAAAGAAAAACAATTACTGAAATATATCAGAATATAACATATTAATTTTACTGAAAACTATTTACTATATCTAGTACTGAAATTAATAAAGAATCAGAATAAGTTTTATCTCAATCTGTTAAATTTTACAATGAAACATCTCGGTTCATAATCAAGATAGAGAATAAATGTATGTAACAATATTTATAGTACCTTTAATTTGCAAAACGGTTGGTTTTATGCAGTGTTACGATCCAACGTATAATAACGAAGATATTTCCAATTTTCTAAAATTCCCCCTCTAAACACCCCCCCCCCCCCACAAATGCCCGATTTTAGCTATTAACGAACTTGATCTATCTTTTTACATGAAACGATTAAATGTCGAGTTATTGTAACGATCAAACAAAAATTGCGCTAAAGCGTTAACAGACACACACTCACACACACACACACACACACACACACTCACACACACACACACACACACACACACACACACATATATATATACTAGCTCAGATACCCGGCTTTGCCTGGGAATTCATTTGAGGCTGAATGGTGATGATATTTTCTTGGCAAGGCTTGGACAATATTTTGATATTTAAGTTCCACTGTTTAGGGTCTATACCCGTCGTTGCTGTGGATTTGTTAATAATAAAATTAATTTTTTATGTAAGACTTCACTGTCCAAAAAATGTTCCATATTGTCATATTTCCCGTCTCCTGTGCATCATAAAGAGATTTGAATTATTAAGGACAAAATATTAATATAGATTTGAATTAATTTTTTCAGGTGAGGTACCTGGTAGTTCACATTGGAATGAATTGTTGAGCATATCAATATTTCTACGAAAATAACTTGCTTCATACATTGTTCCAGAAAAAATGTATAAAACAAAAGTTACTCTAAATAACAAACTAAACTGTTATATTCACTTTTGTCGTATACCTAAGTATAAATGAGTTATACGTTAAAAACTACTGCGGAAGTCAACACTTTTATTTGGCACAAAAAACTCAACTGAACTAAACCAAACTCGGTATGTGAGTTAGCACTAACGCCTTCCTTATAATAAGCCATACTAACATTTCTAGGGACGGGCAGGAGTCGGGGTTATAAGGGAGGCCTGAATTTACAAATTTTATTATTAACAAATCCACAGAAACGACGGGTAATAACCCTAAACATTGGGACGGGTAAATGTCAAAATATTGTGCAAAGTAAGGCCTTGCCAAAAAAATACCATCACCATCCAGCATCAAATGAATTCCCGAAAGAAGCCGGGTATCTGAGCTAGTATATATATAAAATTGTAACTTCTGTCTGTACATTGATTTTTTTCGCAAAATTTCACGATAACTTTTCCTTTCACATGTCATAGACACCATAACTGCATTTTGTTTCTTTGGTGTCTGTTTATTTGTTTGTTACCTTTTCACGCATAAACGGCTAAACCGAATTTTATGAAACTTGGTATTTATATTACTACTAACCCAACTTAGACTTAAGGCTATATTAATATCCTCAGAGACGAACAGGAGTGGGGGTTATAAGGGAAGCCAGAAATTAAAAATAGCGATATTTCGTTTCCTATTGGTTTTCCGGCAAATATGAACATAACAAACGTTGTTTATTTTGTTATTTAGAGTAACTTTTGTTATATACACTTTTTTCGTATACCGATTTATAAACGAAATATACACTATAAACTAAAGCGGGAGTCAATTATTTCATTGGGCGCTAACGATTAAACCGAACTTAAAAAAACTCAGTATGTCAATTAGCATTAATTCTTCCATGATTATAAGCTATATTAAAATGTTTAGGTTAGAACGGGAGTGGGGGTTATAAGGGAGGCCTGAAATAAAAATTCGCGATATTTCATTGTCTATTTGTTTTTCGACAAACATGCACATAACAAAAGTTGTTTACTTTGTTATTGAGATTAACTTTTGTTTTTTACATTTCTCCAGGAACAATGTGTGGACCAATTAATTTGCGTAGAAATATTGATATGCTCAACAATTCTTTCCAATGGGAACTACCAGGTACCTCACCTGAAAAAATTAATTCAAGTCTATATTAATATTTTGTCCTTAATAATTCAAATCTCTGTATGATGCATAGGAGACGGGAAATATGACAATATGGAAAATGTTTTGACAGTGAAGTCTTACATAAAAAATTAATTTTATTATTAACAAATCCACAGCAACTACGGGTATAGACCCTAAACAGTGGAACGGTTAAATATCAAAATATTGTGCAAGCCTTGCCAAGGAAATACCATCACCATTCAGCCTCAAATGAATTCCCGAGCGAAGCCGGGTATCTGAGCTAGTATATATATATAATATATACATGTGTGTGTGTGTGTGTGTGTGTGTGTGTGTGTCTGTTAACGCTCTAGCGCAATTTTTGTTTGATCGTTACAAAACTCGACATTTAATCGTTTCATGTAAAAAGATAGATGAAATTCGTTAATAGCTAAAATCGGACATGTGAGTGGGGGGGGGGGTTTAGAGAGGGGGATTTTCGAAAATTCAAAATATCTCCGTTATTATGTGTTGAATCGAAAAATTGTATAGAAAAAATCTTATGGCAAATTAAATTTACTATAAATAATTTTATATACATTTATTCTCTATCTTGAATATTAACCGAGATATTTGCATTGTGTGTGCCTGATAACAGAGTTGAGTTCGGCTGAAGTCGGTTCTATTGGGGACTTTACGCCGAAAGCTAGTTCGGCCTTTACCTTAACGGTTCGGCTCTCGTGAAATTGGTTTAGAGACTTGTTACTACTACTGTTATTAGTAGGCAGATTTCTATATTGTAAAACATCAGGTGGGAAATCTGCTTATTTTACGCAGCCCGTGCGTGACGGACTTTTTTTTTTTAAGTCACCATATTTGTCTACTAGAGGGTTCCTGAATTGCAGTTGTTTCTCTAGTTTTACTTACTTTTTTTAATTTTCATTTATGATTTCATTTACTACCCCCCCCCCTCCAAGGTGGACTTGTTCTTAAATCTAAAGCATACACTTACTCTAACTACCGAGATAGGACCATACCATCCCTACATAAAGAATTACTTCAATTGGGATACTTATCCTAAAATCTTAAACATTACTTTCTGTTATAAACACTTTAATGGAAACTTTACAGCTCGGAATAATGTTTTAAAATAGAACAATATTTGCATAAAATTGAAATATACTGGTTGACTAATCCGAGAAAAGTACGTTGCTGTTAGAAGAAAATATTTGGGAGCTTTCATATGTGGGTCCCAGGTGCAGCAGAGTTGGAGCGCCACAATACATCACTTTTCAGTCATATTGACATATTTCCGAATGGAATCAACGTCATCCCTTTCAGAGTTTTTTTTACGCCCTTCAGCTGAGCACGAGGGAAACTTTTTCATAAAATGTCAAAAATTACAAGGCGAATGTTCAGAATTCCTTTTAGACCTTCATTAAAACTGTATTTATTAATTCATTTAATTAAAACAAATTTCAAAGGGATTAGTATGTTTTTTCCATATGGGTGGAAATATTTGGTAATTTTAATTCGTATGTTTGCTGTATGTGGGAGTGCAGATCTGGGAAACAGGTCTTAATAAATGGAAGCCTTCCCACCAATTTCTTTATTAACGCACAAGCAGCAAAGGTAGAATAAGTGTTAAATTATAGAAAATTATTCATAAAAGATAGATTTCTATAATGTTAAAAATATTTATTCACGTTTTATTTGACTTTAACTATTTTTAATTAATTTAACTATAATATATTCGTTTTATGTTTGACTTCGATTTTAATATTTTTAAAGATAGGACTTTTTTGTAAGACTGATGTTTATAGTGTTTGTAATTCTATTTTTGTTAAAATATTTCAAAATGTAATTATTGGATACATCACTTGGCCTAAGCATGTTTCTTTTTTGTTTGTTTGTTAGCACCTGATGATGGCACGTTAGTGCCGAAAGGCCTTGTGCTTTAATAAAGAAATTGGTGGGAAGACTTTCTGTTATTAAGACCGGTTTCCCATTTGGTAATTTATTATCAACTGATCTATAAGAACATACTAAAGTTTATAAAGGGGATACGAAACTATTTTATATCCACATCCAGGTACACATTTTATTTAGATACGGTAATAGTATTAATTAAGTAAATACAGGAAGTGATTCATCAGGGCAGTCATGAATAGATACTACCCGCAAATAACTTTAATGCTATATTATTCCCTAACCAAAACCCCCGGCCGTAACATTTTTGCAGATTTTCCTTACCGGAAATGAGCTATTGAGGTTATACTCGGCATTTTTGAAAAACATTCTCCAAATGTACTTCGATCCTACCCAGGAGATGTCGAAAATGAGGTCCTTTCAAAAATTTGTTTTATATATATATATATATATATATATATATATATATATATATATATATATATATATATATATGTCTGTTAACGCTCTAGCGGACGCAATTTTATCTTGATCGTTACCAAACTCCATGTATAAACGTTGTATGAAAAAATGAAGATCAAGGACGTTGAGGGCTAAAATAAAACCAATGTGAGGGGGGTTAAAAGGTGATGAATTTCGACATTTATGCGTAAAGCTCTATAAATGTTGTTATATACATGTTTTCCCTATATTGAATATTAACCGAGATATTTACATATTTGAGTTTTCGGCCATCAGTGAACCTCCTCTTCCATGACATATGAACAATAAGCTGTTATATCATGAACCACTTCATTCCAAGGTTAAATACCAAATATGGTATTGATTGAACTATTATTAGCAGATTTCCCTTAAGGGAAATCACCTATTGAGGTCGTACTCATGACGCGAGTTACGACAAATATCTTCAAATGTCCATCGATCCTACTCAGGAGATGACGAAAATGAGGTCCGTTCAAAATATATATATATATATATATATATATATATATTTATATTTGTCTGTTAAAGCTCTAGCGGTCGAAATTTTTGTTTGATCGTTACCAAACTCGGAATTTAATCATTTTATGTAAAAAGGAAGATCGTTAATGGCGAATCGTCAAGTTCGTTAATGGCTGAAATCGGACCAGTCGGAGGGGGATTTAAAGGGGGGTTTTTGAAAATTCAAAATATCTCCGTTATTATGTGTTGAATCGAAAAATTGTATAGAAAAAATCGTATGGCAAATTAAATTTACTATAAATAATGTTATATACATTTATTCTCTATTTTGAATATTAACCGAGATATTTGCGTTGTGTGTGCCTGATAACTGAGTTGAGTTCGGCTGAAGTCGGTTCTATTGGGGACTTTACGCCGAAAGCTAGTTCGGCCGTTTTTGAAAATTCAAAATATCTCCGTTATTATGCGTCGAATCGAAGAATTGTATATAAAACAATCTTATTGTTCTATACATTTATTCTGTATCTTGAATATTAACCGAAATATTTGCATTTGTATTCTGTGTGTGGTCGGCATGAGTCTGCTATGTTCGGACTTTCGTCCGAGAGCTCTGGCGGCCGTTTCCGTAACTGTTCGTCCCTCGTGAATAGGTTTAGACATCCCTTACTACTACAGTTGTTATTGGGCAGATTTCTCAATCGTAAAACTTCACGTGGGAAATCTGCTTAGTTTACGCAGCTCCTGCGTGACGGACTTTTTTTTTTCTATAGGAGTATCCAGGAGGAGAATAAGAACAAAGAGCCGTTGAGAATTTCCAGGAAGTAATTTTCCCTTCACTATAAAAGATTTATTCGGAAAGAACAGAGAAGTACGGCTTGACACTTCAAATTGAACGGAAAAGATTCTTTATTGCATGTCTTAAACAATGCACGTTTCAAAGAAAATATTTAAACAAGTAGAAGAAAAATGGACTTTTATTTTTGTTTAGTGGTATAGGGTTGGACTAAAATGGCAAAATGCAAAGTGATAAGTAGTTTTGAGCAGAACAAGTAGCTCAAATCATATATATTCTCATATCTTAATTCAGGACACACAAAAAGCATAGCGGAAGAGCTTATAGCAAACAATCCTTAAGGCAACTTACTCATTTCACTTAGAACCACTGCTAGCAATATAATTTCTCAATGGAATATTAACTCAACTATATTATTACTCCCAATAATAACATTAATATAGATATATTATGATTAATTATCGTTATCTATTAGTCGCACAATGTAATTATATAGTAAATGTACCAACATAGGTGGTATTGACTGATTTAATATACTAAATTTACAATCGAAGTTACCATCATTTTATACTAATTTCCTCCTGTATTCGCCCTACTGGATATAATTCTTTGAAATGAAATTTTCACACTAATAATATCATACTTAACATAGTGGGCGGTATAAAATATTACGGTTCCTTTAGTCAGTTTGATTATTTAGAAATTGTGAATAAAATCCATTTCTGATGTGCTGGATGGTTAAGAAATTATAATCTCAAGTAAGAAAAGAAAGGCCTCATTCCTTCAATGTTGTTTATTCGTTGCGACAGAGCGCTTTCAGAGCATACGCTCCATCATCAGGCGTCCACATCAGTTGGCAAACATTTGCCATTTAAAATGTCGTATATATTCTCGGAAGCCTCTCTCATTGCTCTCCGACCCCGATGCCTCAGTCACAGGGAATCTTTGATTCCAGTAGCATCTTAGTGAAGAGCTAAGTCATTGTCTCGCTTCTCTATTAGCAGATTTCCCTTAAGGGAAATCACCTATTGAGGTCGTACTCATGACGCGATTTTCGAAAAATTTCCTCAAATGTCCATCGATCCTACCCAGGAGAGGACGAAAATGAGGTCCGTTCAAAACTATATATATATATATATATATATATATATATATATATATATATATATTTGTCTGTTAACACTCTAGCGGTCGCAATTTTTGTTTAATCGTCACCAAACTCGGTATTTAATCGTTTTATGTAAAAAGGAAGATCAAGTTCGTTAACGGCTGAAATCGGAACAGTGGGAGGGGGGTTTTAGAAGGGGGGGATTTTCAAAACTTCGAAATATCTCCGTTATTATGCATCGGATCGAAATATTGTATAAAACCAATCTAATTGCAAATTAAATTTACTATAAATATTGTTATATACATTAATTCTCTATCTTGAATATTAACCGAGATATTTGCATTTTTCTGTTTTCTGCTTCTGAGATGAGATCGGCTAACTTCTGGACTAGTCGTGAGTTTCCGTCAAGAGCTAGTTCGGCCGTTCCCGTAACTGTTTGACTCTATTCTGAAATTTCTTTATTGTAAAACTTCACGTGGGAAATCTGCTTAGTTTACGCAGCCCCTGCGTGACCGACTTTTTTTTCTTTTTTATACGATTTTATTTGTATAGCTTTTGAAGCTCCTCCAGTGTGTTCCTTCACTTTTGGTTTATGTTTAATTTTAATTTGACTATTTGATTTTTACTATTTATGCTGTTTTATACTTTTTAACTGTAAACATTCATTTTTAGCAGATTTCCCTTAAGGGAAATCAGCTATTGAGGTTGTACTCATGACACGATTTTCGAAATTTTTCTTCAAATGTCCATCGATCCTACCCAGGAGATGACGAAAATGAGGTCCGTTCAAAACTGTATATATTATATATATATATATATATATATATATATATATATATATATATATATTAGTCTATTACCCTCTATTATGTGCTCGGCAGCAGTGGCTGTTCGGACTTTCCGCCGTGAGCTCTGGCGGCCGTTTTCGTAACTATTCGTCCCTCGTGAATAGGTTTAGAGGTTTCTTACTACTACAGCTGTTATTAGGCAGATTTCTCTATTGTAAAACTTCACGTGGGAAATCTGCTTAGTTTACGCAGCCCCTGCGTGACGGACTTTTTATTATTTATTTATTTATTTTGACTATTTATTGAAATTTTGTTATATATTCTAATGGTAAGCTATTAGTTTTAAACTGTAAAAAATATTTTTCTTCGTATATATACTGGGACACTAATTTGTAGTCTTAAAGTTTTATGTTATAACTCTAATTCTCTACCTTCAATATGTACATATGTTTATTATTTTTTAATTATTATACCACGTTTTTAATGGTAAATGCTTGCCAGCAGGACACTAATGATGGAGTGTATGCTCTGAGAGCGATCTGTAGCACAGAATTAACAAATGTGAAGGACGAGGCCTTTTTTACCTGAGATGTGAATAATATGTTCAAATTTCTTCACAAATGTTTCTGTATTTTCGGTATAATATTCACACTTGAAGTCAATCTAAGAGAGAATTAAAACTCAAACGATTAGGAAAAAAAACTGTCACGCAGGGGTTGCGTAAACTAAGCAGATTTCCCACGTGCTGGTATAACACACTTTTGATCTCACACAAGACATTCCCTATTTCTGTGTAAAAACAGGATGAGGAGAAGGGACAGTGGAAGGAGGGGGAGGGGGTATTGAAGGCTGGAAACAAAATAGTAATAATAACTCGCTGAATACTCGAATAACAAATATATGCATAGACAATGCACAATTGTGGAGCATCAATAGTTTAGCAAGATTGGTTCCATAACATTTTACGATCCGACTCAAAATAACGAAAACATTTTCATATACAACCCCCCCCCTCTGATCCCCACTATTCTATTTCCAATTTCAGCCAATAACAAATAAAATATGATCATTAGTGTTGACTGCAACGGTTGAATGATCGAGTATGCTATAAATTATATAAACATTTTCGAAACAAGAACGGAAAATCTTAATTGATGGCAACCCAAAACGTATTTGCATGTATCACACAGAATAAGTGTTTCTTGAAAACAATATTTGTTATTTATGGTTAGAATAAAGTGGTCCATGATATAACCGTGTGTTGTTATTCTGGCCACAAAGCTAGAAAGATCGTCACGCAGGGGCTGCGTAATCTACGCAGATTTCCCACGTGCATGTATAACACGTTTGTGATATCATCAGAGCTCATATGTACATAACAACATTTATAAAACTTTATGTTGGAATAAGTTTGGTTCTAAACTAGTTTTCGATCCAACAATAACTATGATGTTTAGAATTTTTGAAATTCCTCCATGCTAACCCCCCCCCCACCCCGCCTCCCAGTCTGATTTCAGCCCTTAACGAATTTGATCATTAGTTTTACATAAAACGCTTATTTATCGAGTTTGGTAACGATTAAACAAAATTTATGACCACTAGAGCGGTAACAGAATAATATACAGATAGATATATAATTTTGAACGGACTTCATTTTCGACTTCTAGATAGGATCCTCGATGGAAATTTGAGGAAATTTGTGAAAAATCGCGTTACGAGTGCAACCTCAATAACTGATTTCTTTTAAGAGAAGTCTGCTGATACGATATCATTTTTCGTTGGTCTTAATCGCACATGGTAAACCTAGATTGGCGAGTTCAATTCCCGATTGGGCAATAGGAATTTATTTTGTGACGAACTCATTAAGCCGTTACTCCCAGCGTTACTATAAAATGATGGTAACTAGTAGATAACAGGTCCCAATTAGTCAGAGTACCAAGAAGTGGACTTTAATAAATAATTTTAACTCAGGCTAATGTCTACTTCTATGTACTTCTTTTAATAGATAGTAGCCATTTATCAGTGTTAACGTCATACATCAACTGCAATTTACTTTCTTTTTTTTTATTAACGTTACTGTTCTTTTGCTCTAGGTTAATTTGTTCCAACCGCTCTTGTCCTAGTCGTTCCTGAATTCCAAGTTTCAAGTCCTGGAGTGTGAAAAACAAATGTCAATACGAGCGAACAGTAATTTAATTGAATTAAATTAAATGTTTTTCCAGCCGTTCCAGCAGACTCCATTCTCTGTAAAACGAATTAACATATGCTAATCCGGGTTTTCTTCTTTATATGTTAATGGAGTACTATTTGGGACGGAGTTGACATTCCTCTATGTTTTTACATGGCGCACTCTAAAGTGTCAAAATAAAGTCCCCTGAATATAAATTTGCTGTTTCGTTCTATTATTTCCTAACTCTAAAATCACGTTCGCAGCACTTAGCTCCGCTATTTCTCAGTTTCTCTACAGTAAGAATTTCAAACAGGAAAATGAAAAATTATAAAAGCGAAAAAACTCTTTACGTTTACAAAGAGGAAAAGCAACACATGAAACGATGATATTTTAAAGCTTTTTTCAAGAGTGCATCGATTCTTCCTGGTTGATAATTAAAATAAATTGCTATCATCCTCTACATAGGTATATATCTGTATATATTCTCCATACTTACAAACGAAAACTCCTATTTTCCACTGAGACATTATTAAAATAATCCCCTTCATGTTTCTTGCGTAATTTACCAAATCTTCAGGAGTCATTCCTTTCAACAAATAATAGCTATTTATTTATAGTATCATCTAAAATTAAAACATGTATATGTGTTAGCAGATTTTCCTTCAGGGAAATCAGCTATTTATGTTGTACTCATGATGTGGTTTTCGAAACATTTCTTCATTTGTCCATCACACCTACCTAGGAGATGACGACATCAACTAGCTAACAACGAAATGTTGTTCTATACATATTTTTCGTATAATGAGTATTAACCTAGATATTTCGGATTTTATAGTTTGTCGCTTTCAGTAAACCCCCACTCCTACTAGAGTCATATCAATTATAAGCTGTTATATCATGAACCGCCTTCATTTCAAGGTTAAATACTAATATATTGTTTTCAACAAACCTTTATTATACGAGATAAATGCAAATACGTTCGGTTGACCCCCGCCCCCCCCTCTTTTATTCTTGGATTACTTAAATCTCAGTGATTGAGATAAAAGTCATACTGATTCATTACAAATTACTGCACTAGCTATAGTAAGTAGTTTTCAATAAAATTAGTGTGTTATATTCAAATATATTTCATTAATTATTCATTATTCCGGTCTAGAATAATTCTATCTATTCGGCGCTGCGATGTTGGCTGCCCTGTTTTTATACATTTAATCCTTCCGTTTTAGATATTATATACGCTTTCCGTTGTGAATACGATTAAATTGACTGAATGATTTCTTATACCCGTTTGTATTTATTCGCTTAACATTCACGGTGGTGTTACCAGTTGTAGATTTATCTGTTGTAAACCTTTCTGTGGGAAGTCTGTTACGCAGCCCCTGCGCGACGGACTTTTTTACTATTAGATAGTTCTTACTGGTCAGTTTTTAAAATAAATAATTTCAACAAAAAGCCGAATAAAAGCTACACTACTTCCAAAATGAAGAAACATGGAAACTAACACCATCATTTCTGCATTTCATTTATATATATATATATATATATATATATATATATATATATATATATATATATATATATCACCAGAATTGTCTGCGTTAACAAATTTTTTAGGTTTTTACATTTAACACCATGCTTTTAAATATTGAGGGAAATCTGCCATTGAGATCGTACACAAAAACGCGATTTTAGAAAATTTTCTATAAATTTCCACCTCAGTTGACCCAAGAATCTTACCCACTAGATTACGAAAATTAGGTTCTTTCAGAAGGACTATATATATGTGTCTGTTAACGCTCTAGCGATCGAGATTTATGTTTAATTGTTAACAAACTTGATATTTAAACGTTTTATGTGAAAGTAAAAATCATGATCATTTATGGCTAAAATCCGACCAAGGGGAGAGGTTAGAGGAAGTTCAAAATTTCTCCATTATTATGTGTCAGATCAAAAAATTATTATAATTAAATAATAAAATAATATATAATTATTAAATTATATTGAATCAATCTTATTTCAAATGTAATGGCCAATGAATATTCATATATAAATATTTTCTTTATCTTGAATATTTAGTGAGATATTTGGTTTTTTTAGTTTTCGGCTTTTAGTAAACCCCTATCCTTACATATTTTGCTAGCTGTTATGTCACGAACCACTTCATTCTAAGGTTAAATACCAAATATCGTTTTTATTAAAAGTTTAGTGTGTGAAATACATGTAAATAAAATATGTCATGGCGCGTCAATTACGATTTTACTTTCATTACTCGAAAATGTTTTTTTTTTTTTTTTTATCAATATTATGATGGATATTCAACTTTTTAATTCAACACTAATGTTCATAGTCGCTAATGGCTGAAATCGGACCAGGATGGAGGGGGAGGCGTATGCGGGAAGGGAATTAGAAAATTAAAAATTTCTCCGTTATTAAGAGTTATATTGAAACATGCTACAAAGTAATCTTGTTGAACTGTTGATCCTCTGTGAGTTAATCGTGCTTATATATTTAAGTTCCCACAAACTCTAATATGAGGGGAACATATATAAGCACTTGAATGTGAAGTGTAAAAGTGTTGTTTATGGTGTATGAATAGCATGCACACTCATTAAAATGACTAGTACTAAATAATTATTTATGAAAAGCAAATATCCTGGATTGTGGAGCGTGGACAAACACCCATTACTGGGAGCCGACAGATTTCACAGCAAACAAGACTACCACACACCTAATACTACTGAATATCAGAGTTCATGTGCAAATAAGCTGGGCATGATTGGAGGTAATCAACAGCTGATTACTATTATGTCCAATATCAGGGATGTCACGTTTTGCACCTACAACGGCATGCATCAAACGGAGCCTTTGCCCCACACTTCCACATAAATATGTAATCTCTATGTTCAGATATAGAAAAGGAAAAAAATATCGCAAGTTAACGAACCCTCCGAGGATATTGAAGGTTCTACCCGGAAGATATAAATATTTATATATTTTTTATTTATATTTTATCAAACTTGGTACAAAAGCGTTTCGTGTTAAACTGAAGATCATTTTCAAGGCTGTATTTGACGCTGCGTGAAGAAGAAACATTATAATATCTCCGTTATAACTAGATGGATCAAAAAATTCTTTATATGCTAACTAAAGAAGATTTCCAATTTAGTTTCTCTAATTTGTCTACATTTTCTTTACTCATTCCCTATATCTCGAATATTAACAGAGATATTTGCATTTTTTTTTATTTTCAGCATTGATTAAATCCCCAGTATTAGTCATCGCACGGTAACAATAAGATAATATATGATAAAACGTCTTATTTCAAGCGTACATACCAACTATTATTTTCAAAGGGACTGCATTATGTGAGATACATGTAAATAAGTCGTTTTCAATTCCTGCTCACATAAAACTTTTTAAAAAGAAATTATTAGCCAGAATGTGCCAGACCAAAAGTGGCTTATCTGATAAGCCTTTGCCCAGTTCATGACCGGTTTCTAAAAAGTCCGTCACGCAGGGGCTGCGTAAACTAAGCAGATTTCCCTCGTGAAGTTTAACAGTAGATAAATCTACACGCTGGTACACCACCGCCAATATTAAG
Organism: Riptortus pedestris; assembly: GCA_019009955.1. Lineage (NCBI taxonomy): Eukaryota > Metazoa > Arthropoda > Insecta > Hemiptera > Alydidae > Riptortus > Riptortus pedestris. The sequence goes on from CM032228.1 coordinate 66,775,290, forward strand.
TGAATGAATACGAACGGGTCTGCCAACGTCTCACCGGAAAGAAAAACGATTACTGAAATGTATCAGAATATAACATATTAATTTTGTTGAAAACTATTTACAATATCTAGTGTTGTAATTAATAATGAATCAGTATATTTTTTATCTCAATCAATCAAATTTTAGCAATCCAAGAAATTTAGACGGAGGGGGAGGGGGATCACCAGAATAATTGCATGTATCTCGTATAGTAAAGGTCTCTTGAAAATAATATTTGGTATTTAAGCTTCGAATAAAGTGGTTTATTATGTAACAGAGTATTGTTTATGCAACATGGGGGTGTGCTGAAGGTTGAAAACTGAATAATGCAAATATTATAATATATGGAGTAAATGTATCTAACACCTCTAACCCCCCCTCCCACCTTCCGATTTCAGCCATTAACGAACTTGATCTTTCCTTTTACATAAAACAATTAAATATGGAGTTGGGTAATGGTAAATCAATTATTGAGACGTAACAGACTAATACACACACACACACACACACACACATATATATATATATATATATATATATATATATATATATATATATATATATATATATAAGAAATGTATATATATACAATTTTGAACGGACCTCATTTTCGTCATCTCCTAGGTAGGATCGATAGAGATTTGAAGAAATATTTTGAAAATCGCGTCATGAGCACCACTTCAGATGCTATCATCTGATATCTTAAACGAAATCTGCTAAAAGTCTGACACGCCGGGTTTGCGTAAATTTAGTAGATTTCCGATGTGCTGGTATTACACACTTAATGGTCATCTCACTATATTCTATTTCTAATTCAAAGTACCATGAGTAGTAGTGCGGGTGAAATCTGAAAACAAGTACTAATAACTCGGTTAACATTTGAGTTGAGAAAAAATGGATACAACAGGAACTGTAGGGCATTGTAGGCCACAGTAGGGAAGTTTAACAAGATTGGTTCTATAACATTTTTCGAGGATAAGTCGAAGAGGAAGTCCTGGTGTTGCCGTTTTCGGCATTCTGTCAGTATATGTCTTATCGTTAAGGGAATGTTACAAATTGAGCAAGTGGGTCTGTCATTTTTTGTCATTTAGTATGAGTGTGTTAATTTGGTGTGGCCGATTCTAAAAGAAGCTCCTCTTTTTTTCTAGAGAACTACTTCTTCTCTCCTAGAGTTTCTGAAACTTGATGGTCATAGGAAAATTGTGTTTTTAATAGTTCGTAGTTTGTTACCAGTATTTGTGTTAGTCCAGTCGATTTGTCATGCATCTAAGATCAGGTGTTTTGTTTGTGTTGAAATGTCTTCATGTAATACATCTATTTGTTCATATTCGAGTTTTTCAGCTGCTTTTTAGGCCTCTGAGTCCACAGTCTCATTCAGCCCTAAATTTCCATGTCCTGGCAACCAGTAGAAACCAGTGTGTTTATCTATACTGATAAGCTCATGTTTTATTTTTTGGGCTATTGAGTGATTTGTGTAAATATTGTATAGTATTTGAAGGGAAAGAAACCGTGTAAATGATAATGTGTTTGCTTTGTGATTTGGGGTGTTCTTGAGGGCCAATAGAATACCTTGGAGCTCGGCTCCTAGAATACTGTAACAAGGAGGCAGTGTCTGCGTGATTACATTTCCCTCTCTTACTGCAGCTGATCCAACTCCCTTCTCGTTTTTAGACCCATCAGTAAACCACAAAGTGAGTTCCTGTTTACCCTGTGAAAATTCGTTGAAATGTGTTCGGTGATGGAATTTAGATAGTGTATAGTTATAAGTCTATGATTTATCGAATAAGCCAAGGGGGGTCCTCAGTTGCTTTTTGAGGACAAATATCAAAGTTTGGGAGGTTTAAATTGTGCATTAACGTCTTGTAACGAATACTTAATGGACGGTTATGAGTTGGTCTCATTTAATAATTATCTTAGTACTCATTCTCTAGTATATTTTCAATGCACGTGGGCGTGGGAAATGATTTTATTTTATGGAAATATTTTTCTACTAAATATTTTCTTCTTTTGTCTAGAGAGGGTTCTACAGCTTCTACCTCAAGACTGTCGATAGATTTGATCTGAATGCAACTAATCGTAAGCCTGAATTGTGTATAGTGTGAAGCATATTAAGTACTGTGGGCTTGGCAGACGATTAAATTGTAATTTAAAAGAAAGCATTGTCAAGAAAATACCTGCACAGCTTTATATATATATATATATATATATAAATATATGTGTGTGTGTGTGTGTGTGTGTGTGTGTGTGTGTGTGTAATTTGAACTAGAGATCTAGAGACAGTTTAATGAATGAATGATTCTTAAAATGAAATGGGATCTCACGTATTATGGCTTACTATTCTTCTACAATATATATGAGTATTAAATAAGCTGCTCCAATTACCGAAACCCAGCCACTTCATGTCCTTCAGCTGGAAATAAAACCATTTCTGTCTGGATATGGTTACCATATTCCTCGTCTGGAGCAGCCTATTAGGTTTCATACTTCCAGCAGTCACACTCAATCATCAAGCCACGGATGATATCAGCTTGGTTAAAGAATACAATTAGTTTGGATTTGGATTTGATCCTCTTTCTGTACTCTTCTTGAATATATCTTTAGACGTATTCTCTATATCACCAGGGTTCTGTTTTCCTCGGAAAGGATCAACATTTAACAACCATAAATAGTTTTGGGATGTACCGCACTTTCGTAAACTTTCATATCCTGTTTGGAGAAATTTTAAACAGGTGAGCTTCCTGCGGATCAAGCATTCATCTTGTCCCAGGGACCATTCTGGTCTTTTATATCTGCGATGAGAATTTTTAACCCACAATATTTCACCGATTTTCCCATCGAATTCTTCTGGTGGTTATGTTCATTCAGCCATTAACGTACTTGATCTTTATTTTTACATAAAACGATAAAGTATCGAGTTTGGTAACTATCAAACAAAAAATGCGACCGCTAGAGCGTTAACAGAGATATATATATATATATATATATATATATATATATATATATATATATAAATTTTGAACGGACCCCATTTTCGTCATCTACTGGGTAGGATTAATGGATATTTGAACAAATTTGTCGAAAATCGCGTCATGAGCACGACCACAATAGCTGGTTTTCCTTAAGGGAAATCTGCTAAAATGTCGATTTTCTGAATGGGCCGTTTGTAACAGGAATATATTTAGGGCTGCAAGGGAGGTCATACGGATTTTAAGGAGGCAAAAAGGCAATAGGGCGTAGGAATACGTGGTCGACGCAACCTTTAAAAGGGTTCGCCTTTAGTTTATTCATTTGAGTTGTTTTCCTTTTTCTCTCTGTCTCTCTCTCTCTTTTTTTGTGGATTTATTTCCTCTTGAAATATTACGTCTTTTATTGTCTAGAGCCCCTAACGAGCCTCTTTTAACTCAAAGGCTAAAGAAGGGGTTTAACAGTCACTATGCCTTTTGAACTGATGATATTTTTTTCCCCTCTTCTTTGCGGGAAATGAACGAAAACATGCTTCATTAGAACAAATCTAGAGCAAAAATATCTTCCGCAACCGTCATATAATTGAGATGGCCACATTTATATTGATGATATTTTCCTTCGGAAACAGACTCATAAAGATGTACCATTTGAAAATTAACTTATGAAAGCATGACACATTTACATTCTCACAGATCTCAGACAAAAAATTAAAATTAAGTGATAGACATTAACCACTACTGTCGGCGCTAAAAGGATATCGAAACTCAACATGAATAAAAAATATTGTGACGTTTATTACAAAATCAGTAATAAACGTTGTTTATTAGAGTTCTTTTGGATTGCAAAATTAAACACGCATAAGCTTCAGAGTTTTTATCACTGCACAATTTATTTAACAATGCACTAAACACTTGGTTAGTTATTCTTAACTACTACTCACAGTATGCACTGATAGCTCCACTGATCTTGTTATTACACAGTCCAATAATTCACTCACGATCACTGAAGTTCACAAAAACACGGCACTGCACTGATCTTCGAGAAGTTAACGGCACTGCACTGTCTTAAACACGGCACTATACTGTTGTTTACAGAGTTAGGGCACAACACTGCTCTTCACATAAAACACTTTGCCGCGCTGCACTAAGTCGCGCTGTAGCACTGAACGCACTGATGATCACTTGAAGACAGCTGAGAATAAACTCACTTGGGGCAAGCTGCGTTCCTTTTTATAGCTTTCGGCTAACAACGAAACTAAAATCAGAATTGTCTGGACTCTTCGAGATCTGGACTGGAACTGCCGAGGACGAGCGTACCATATGCCGGCACCCTTTGATCTCCTCCGTACTCCGAAATACGTGACTATCTCTGTTTAATGTCTCGCACACTATTAAAGCTGACCAATAAATTAAGTAAGTTTTGCGGATTTATTTATAAAAATTAGAAATCTGAAACTTGTAATATGTACAAAGCAACTATAACCTACATTTCAATGTACTAATATCAAAAGAATTATTAATTGTTGTTTTCAATAAAAACTAGCATGAAGGGACTCAATTGTAGACAGCAGGCAATGGTCTGAAAGAGCACAGCAGCCCAGGTCATGCAAGAATTGAATGACATGGTGATATTTGGAAAAAGCCTGTCACGCAAGGGCTGGGTCAATAGGTTTTTGTATGACCCACTACTCGTCTCATATCACTACAAATTCTCTATTTATATCGGGGGGGAAAAGCGAAGATAAGGGCGCAGGAGAGCCACAGAAGGCTGAAAACAAGGAAGTACGAATAACTCCTTTAATATTTGAGTTAAGACGAAATGTATAGAATAATAATTGTAGAGCATCAATAGTTTAATATATAGACTATAAGAGTGGTTCGATAACATTTTTCGATCTGACTCATAATAATGAAGATATTTTGTATAATAGCATTCCACTTCACCCTATTCCTGCTCCGATTTCAGCCATTAATGACTATGAATTTTAGGATTAAATGAAACGGTTAAATATCTAGTTTCTTAAAGATCAAATAAACATTTTCGAAAAGTAATGCTTTTGTGGAATCTGGGCAAATAAAATGTCCTGATAAAAACTGTAGTCTTATACTTTTTAATAACTAAAATGTCCCAACTTCCCGTGCCACCTCACATAAAAATGCCAATTGGTTTAATAAGGCTGAGGCTTGGTGTAGCAGAATTGGGACCCTTGTAGAATCCATTTAGTCTATATTCAACCTCGTAAACTTCTCCAGAATTTCTCCAGTGACCCTAACTCCGGAATTTCCAAAAAAATACTTTTTTTTTATCTTTAAAACAAATCTATGGGAAATGAATGGATTCTGAAATAAAAAAATTATTTAAAACTAAATAACGCACAAGTATCCTTGAATGAATCCCAAATAAAAAGTATGGCACTCCATTGGAAATTCCCGTCAGGGTCGCTGCAGAAGTTCTGGAGAAGGTTACGACGTTGAATGTAGACTGGAAAGATTCTTCAAGGGTTACATTTCTGCCACACAAAGTCTCCGCCATTTATTAACATAATTGGCGATTTTAAGGGGGTCGCACGGGAAGACTGACCACCCAGAATACAGGAAACAAAATAATATACACTATGTACAAGGGATTTTATTGCAACCAGCATAAAGCACGCAAAAAACACACGGCCGGTAAACACACTCCTCAACACGCACCTTATAAAACCGGTTGAGCCTTCAATATAGCGAACGACTCACTCGCGAAAGGGCTCCTATTTGGCCAACTTTCAAATCAGCTGACTGATAGACAATCCGCGGGAAAGTCACCGATACAATGCCAAAAGGAAAAAAATAATTTCTAAATCAACCCAAATTCGAAATAATTTTTCTCGTAAAATTAAATACAGGTAATAAAAACCGCTGTACAATTGCACAAGACTGCAGTGTTTATATCCCCTCGCACGACAGATATTTATTTGGCATTATGTATCTGTTTTTACGGACAAACATAACAAGAAGGTATGTGGCCAGCTGGTCCCAGAGGTGAGGATAGTAACAGGTCTGATAACAAGAAATATAAATCCCTTTTTTTATCGCTTAAGTGGCGGTAAGAGTGGAAACTTAGAGGGAAGTAAATGTTAGTAGTGTAATACTGACTGTAGGGCTGGAGGAAGAAGGGCTTGTCGTAAACCGGAAGTAGTACTTCCTTTAACACCCGTTTCCGTCTCACTCGCTCCCTTTTTACGGGCTCACGGATTTACGCCTGTTCGCAGACGGATCTCAGCACAGCTGTCTTCCCACTTCGCAAACATGGCGTTTCCTTATGGCTCTCGAGATTTCATCCTAAGACCACATCAACGCTGGCATGGGCCATTCTTGAAACAACAATGCCACTATAAGAAAGGAGTTTAAGAATAAAGCGGCGACACTACGGCCTTTTCATAAAAGCGGAAAATTGCGTTGTCCGTTCCTCTGGGAATAGACAGCAAAATAGAATTACCCTGAACGATTCGCAAATCGCTGTGTCTTTCGTGTCAGATGTTGGAGTCGCGGTACAGCCTAACACCAGCAAGATCTGGCTCTCATCTGAAGACGAACAATTCTCAACACCAAGTGCTGAGCAAGCTTAGACTATTTCCCACGTGTATCCTAGACAAGCTTGATAAATTTCAGCAGATTTTCCTTATGGGAAATCAGCTGTTGAACTTGTACTCATAATAGTTATTATTATTATTATTTATTAACGTCCACTTTTTGCAAATAAGGCTAATTGGAACGAATTATTTACAGGTTACCTCCCTATTATAGCCAGGGTGAGACTTAGGATGTTACTTAATGAATTTCGTCACTAAGTAATTTCCTTTGCCCAGGCGAGAATCAAACTCGCCACTCTAGGTTTACCATGTGAGATTAAGGTCAACGCTTTTACTCGCATGGCTAACCTGAGTTAGCCTCATAATAGGATTTTCAAAAAAAAAAAAATTCAAATGTCCATCTATCCTACCAAGAGGATGATGAAAATGAAGCCAATTTTAGAAAGTCCAAGAACATAAGACGGTTGGAGGGGGGGGGGGTCACCAGAACACATTTTCATGTATCTAGTATAATAAAGGTCTCTTGAAAGCAGTATTTGGTATTTAAGCTTCATAATATGGTTTATTACATAACATTATTTAGTAATGTTGTTTATTGTTTATGTAACTTGATTAGAAGCGGGGGTTTGCTGAAGGCTAAAAACTGAAAAATGCAAATATCTCAGTTAATATTCTAGATAGAGAATAAACAAATATTACAATATTGATAGTTCATTTAATTTGCAATAAGAATGGTTTTATACAAGTTTTCGATCCGACGTATAGTAACGGAGAAATTTCGAATTTTCGAAAAACCCCCTTTTAATCCCCTACCCCTCCCACTGGTCCGTTTTCAGCCTTTAACGACATTGATCTTTCTTTTTACATAAAACGATTAAATATCGAGTTCCATAACGATTAAACAAAAGTCGGTCACGCAGGGGCTGCGTAAACTAAGCAGATTTCCCACGTGAAGTTTTATAATAGAGAAATTTCAGAATACAGAGTCAAACAGTTACGGGAAGGGCCCGAACTAGCTCTTGACAGAAACTCACGTCTAGACCCAAAGTTAGCCGAACTCATCTCAGAAGCTGAAAAAAAGATATAGAGACTATTGACGGAATGAAAATTAATAGTTTGCTACCAGACGAGAAAATAGAATATCTTGGAGTGAATTTTCAGGAAGAGATCCGTCTCGATACTGAAGAAATTATTGACTCTCTCGTCGACAAGCTAAATAGACTATCTAGCAGTTCTTTACTGAAGCCGGATCAAAAACTAAACATATTAAATCAGTATATCTGGCCAATTCTCACGTACCCGTTGCAATGTGCTCCACTCAAGGATCTCAAGCCCACTTTCTTGCAAAAATCGACAAAATTGTTCGAAGCTGTGTCAAAGAGATATTAGGTTTACCTTTAGATACTCCGGACAGTATGTTGTACTCTGCAAGAAATGTTAGAGGTTTGGGGCTATTCAAAGCACAATGGGAAGCATTCTTGCAACACATAAATATATGCATCACGCTTCAGAATGACGGCAATAGGTATATTCAAGAAACAAGAGATTTTAACAAAGAAATTAGGACATGCCTCGAAAATTTGAATCTGACAACAGTGAAAGAAAATTATAATGTGCGACAGTTAAGGAAAAATTTGCGCATCAAGTCATTCATCGAATGGTCGTCTCTCCCTGCAAAAGGAAAAGGAGTTGAAACATTCAGCGAATGGAAGCCAAGTAATTCCTGGATATTTAACAAAAAGGGCCTATCCTATTCTAAGTGGACAACAGGTGTAAAGATGAACGTAAATTTAGTGCCAGTACGCTCAATCCCTGGTAGGAATCTAGGAACAACCCGCTGCAGACATTGCAGTGAGTATGAAACCCTCCCTCATGTCCTAGGTTCTTGCCAGTGGGGAGAGCTGTTGCGCAATTCACGTCATCACGAAGTCCGCTCTGAAATAGCAACACTCATAAAAAAATATCACCCAGATTGGGAAATATTTCAAGAAGTTAGTTGCTTGTCAGAAGATGGCTCTCAGAGACGTGCCGATATCATTATAATTAATAAGAAGGGCAAATCAGGACATATACTAGATCCTACAGTAAGATTTGAAACAGGAAATTCTCAAGCAATTGAGGTTCATTTAGAGAAAAAAAAGATTTACGAACCTTGCTGTAGCTATACAAAAGAAAAATACCAAGTTGAAAATTGGAGCGTCGACGGATTGCTGTTTGGGGCAAGAGGAGTAATCCCAAAAAAAACGGCCGACTTACTCCAAGAATATGGACTGAACACTGAAGAAATATGCCAAATGTCGACATCAGTTTTAAAGAAAAGTATCAGAATGATTAACCATCACTTGTACAAAATAAAATAAAGCTCTACTTAAGCTGTCCTCTAAAACTAGTCACCCACCATCGCAAAATTTAATTAAATCAAATTAATTCACTACAAAAAAAAAATCAGCATATATAAAGCATTTAAAAACAATTTTTATTTTACCTATATACCCTGGTGGGCTGACTAGGAGGCTGACCCAAACGGGTACCCTCAAAATGGGGGCAGCTTTTTATTTGATTTTTGATATATATATATATATATATATATATATATATATATATATATATATATATATATATATATATAAATGTACTCGTATATACATTTTTGAACGGACCTCACTTTCGTCATCTCCTGGATAGAATAGATGGACATTTCATGAAAATATTCGAAAATCGCGTCATCAACAGCTGATTCCCCTTAAAGGAAATCTGCTAATAAGCTGTTATATTATGAAGCTCATTATTTGAAGCCTAATACCAAATATTTTTCTCATTGAACTTTCACGTTTTGAGATAAATGCAAATACTTCACAAATCTGTTCAGTTAGTGCAGCCCCTGCGTGACGGAATTTTAATTAAAGCAATTGTCCAAAAACATTTTCTGGGAACACTGACGGCTTTAGACTACTATCTCTTTTAATCAAACTCCAGTTCTGAAATGTGAATGATTCGGACTATAATGGTAGTAAAAGGCTTAAATTATTCACAATGGTATCTTTCAACGGCGGTGCAATTTTGAGAGAACACGCCCTATTTCAGTCGCTTTTAGAGATAATCATTCCTGGAGTCACAAGGATATTCTGGGGCTAAACAAAAGCTCTCTAAGAGGAAGATGAAGCGTTTGCTCTGAAAGTAATCCAACGGAAAAAAAAGTCCGTCACGCACGGACTGCGTAAATTAAGCAGATTTCCCTCGTGAAGTTTAATAATAGATAAATCTACATACTGGTAACACAACACCACCTTGAATATTAAGTAAATAAATACAAACAGTAATAAGAAATCTTTCCCCTCCAGGCGGGAAGCGTATGAAATATAAACAAACAGGTCTGCAAACCCGACTCTCACCGGAAAGAAAAACAATTACTGAGATATATAAGAATATAACACATTAATTTGATTGAAAACTATTTACTATATCTAGTACTGTAATTTATAATGAATCAGAATAATTTTTATCTCAATCAAACAAATTTAAGTAGTCCAAAAACTTAAGAGGGGGTGGTCTCACCAGAGCATATTTGCATGTATGTCGAACATAATAAAGGTCTCTTGAAAACAATATTTAGTATTTAAGGTTCGAATGATGTGGTATATTACATAACCGAGTATTGTTAGTTTAACATGAGTAGAAGTGGGGGCTTGCTGATAACTATAAAATCCAAATATCTCGGTTAATATTCATGATACAGAAAATATGTATAAAACAATATTTATAGATCATTAAATTTGCAATAAGATTGGTTCTATACAATTTCTCGATTCGACTTATAGTAACGGAGATATTTCGAATTTTCAAAATTCCCCCTTCTAAACCCCCTCTCACTGGTCCGATTTCTGCCATAAACGAACTTGATCTTCCTTTTAACATAAAACGATTAACGAGTTCGGTAACGATCAAACAAATATTGCATTATATATATATATATAATTTTGAACGGTCCTCATTTTCATCATCTCCTGGGTAGGATCGATGGACATTTGTGGAAATTTTTCAAAACTCGCGTCATGAGTACGACCTCAATAGCTGATTTCCCATAAGGGAAACCAGCTAAAATCTGTTAGGAATGGTAGCGATTCGATTTATATAACATCTTCCAACACATATAAACACAGTAATATAGTTATTTTTACATAAACGCACTGAGCAAGTAATTTTTATTTGATCATGATGTAATTTAAAATTTGTTTCATATTTTTGCTGAATATGCATCCATTGGTCTACTTGTGGGATTTTCTTGCTACTTGAAAATTACGTATATTTAAGAAGAACAAAGAAAATGAGAGCATCCCATTGAGAGCCAGGGTGGAGATCTATTATTATTATTATTTTTATTTATTAACGTCCACTTTTTGAAACTCAGGCTAATTGGGACGGGTTATCTACAGGTTACCACCCTTTTCTAGCCAGGGTGGGATTTAGGATGTTATTTAATGAGTTCCGTCAATAAATAATTTCCTTTGCCCAGGCAGGAATCGAACTCGCCACTCAAGGTTTACCATGTGAGATTAAGGGTGGGGATCTAGAACCTTCTAGGTGACGAACCCGGCTCCGGCCTATCAGCGTGCTAATTGGCGCCTCGAACCTACTACAGTTGACGGTAGTCGGCTAGCCCGCCCCACAGTTAGGTTTTGGTTGAGAATCAGCGATTTGACCACTATTTTGAGTGATCGACTGTGTAAATAAAAGACCGTCACGCAGGGGCTGCGTAAACTAAGCAGATTTCCCATGTGAAATTTTACAATAGAGAAATCTGCATACTGGTAACACAATACCACTGTGATTAAATACAAACGGTAATGAGAAATCTTTCAGTTAATTAAAATAAATTCCCCACTGAAACGGCTACTGAATTGAAAGAATAATTTATATTTTAATAACTCAAATTTTAGTAGTCCAAGAACTAAATAAGGGGGGCAGAACGTATTTGCATAAATCTCACAAAGTAACGAAGGTAAGGTAAGGTTAGAAACGACTGGTAAGGTTAGAAGAAGCTTCCACCTGAGCCGAGTACTGGCGGAAATGGCCGATCTAGTCCGAACTATACACGACCACAGACTTCATAAAAATGCAAATATCTCGGTTAATATTCAAGATAGAGAATAAATGTATATAACAATATTTATAGTAAATTTAATTTGCAATAAGATTGATTCTGTACAATTTTTCTATCCGACGTACAGTAACGGTGATATTTCAAATTTCGAAAATCCTCCCCTCTAAACCCCCCTCCCACTGGTCCGATTTCAGCCTTTAACGAACTTGATCTTTTTTTTTACATAAAACGACTAAATATCGAGTTTGGTACCGATCAAACAAAAATTGCGACCGCTAGAGCGGTAACAGACAAATATATATATATATATATATATATATATATATATATATATATATATATATAAATTTTGAACGGACTTCATTTTCGTCATCTACTAGGTAGGATCGATTGACATTTGAAGAAAAATTTCGAAAATTCCGTCATGAATACAACCTCAATAGCTGATTTCCCTTAGGGGAAATCTTCTAAAAGTAATGATCGCCAAATAAATTGTGTGCTCATAAAAACGTTAAAGTTTGTGAATTTAATTATTCTACCAAAGAACCCTATTAATCAATGCATATTATTTTTGTGATAAACGTAACAACTAGTGTCAGAAGTGGGATTACAAAATAAAAGTAAACTAAAATGAAGAGTTAAAAGTGGATCATCTGGAATTGGAGCTTGGTAAATTGAATCTGCCAACAGCAGGAAATAAGGCCGAACTGCAAAAGCGGTTAACTGATGAATTCCAAAGACGAAGCATTGTTGTAGATATACATGAGTTCGAGGATAAAAAAGATAATGCTGTATGTACACTTTTGCCGCATGCAGCAATTTAGTATTCAATGTAATTTTGCAATAATCAACGTTTATTATTTTTGTGATAAATGTAACAATATTATAAAGGTCTGGCCTGTCTCATTCAAAAAGGAATTTAATGCTGACAGACGCCATAGAGTAAAACACACTACCAACTTTCACTCCACTGCGTTAAGTATTAGACGTGCTACGCTACGTTTGGTAGACTCTTCAAAAGTGTTTCTCCTTAAACCTGGAATTCATTCAGGCATATGATGAAGTAGTTTTTCACTAAATAACTTCAGGAGTGTTTGATTTTTCTATGAATCAGGAATAGACGAACGGTTCCACCCCTTTGCTTTTTATGGTCAGAAACTCTTTCCCGGAAATTTAAAATTCATTAGCTCCTTACTCCTAACTGTAACATCGATTAACTCGGGAAACTGATTGAATATTCAAGAAGGAACTTTAATACCATTTAGAAAATTAGCAGTTAAAGAGACCAATGTAATTTAAACTCTGAAGACCCTCTGAAGCAATCAACTCAATCACTGTCAGTGCCTATTTACACTGACATTTTGATGCTTTTTGTGATCTTAAGCCAATGAATTACATTTTTCAATCATAACATTGAAATGATTCTGCAAGCGTTCTCTTTTTGTAGGTTCATTATTAAAGGTGACTCAGGTTAGCTTACATATCGGCAGATCTCCCACTAGCTCTCCTTTGGTATGCTTTAAGAAATGTTTGTACAACCTATGACTTCCATTACCACTGTTTCCACATCAGCCTTTGTAAAGGATTACTGCACAATATGTTGCTGTTCGTTATTTTTACTAATTAAAATATTTTTATATTTTTACCCATATGTGGCGATGTTCTTATGTATTGGGAATCAAACTGATTCCATGTTGTTGTTGATCATAAACGACCTTGGCCAGTCTATAACATTTGAATTTCCCACTATGATGATCAAGATTCCTGTAGATGTTCCACTCCCTAGCGATTCGAGAGGAGAGGTTGGCTATCGTTGCTACCTGTGTGTTGAAACGTCCCGATGCTTGTTTCGGCTGTTCTCCCCCCGGGGATAAGATTGCACAATGAGGTAGTGATCCGCACGATGTTGACTCACCAGGGGCATAGCGAGACTAAGAATGCACAAGGATCTGGTCTGGGTACAGTGCTAGTGCCTTGCCCAAGTAGATCCCACCTGGTACACAGAGGAGTTAGGAGTGGCATCGGACCCATCCCCTTCAGGGTGCTGGCGTCCTCCTCCTGAGCATGCAACCAGACCTTCTTAGAGGTTTAGTCCATACTACTACCATGGGGTTGACGGAGGATGCCCTCGCCAACAATCAGTTAGACTAGAAACTGAAGGGTGGTGTCAGGATCCGCTTTGCGTTGCCAGTCACAGTGGTAGTCTTTTACACTCTCAGTCAGAGGTGTCAGAAATGATTAAAGAAGGGCCTTCTCAACCCCTTCAGTAGCAGATGACAATATCGTCTCATTTAATGAAGCGATTACCAGAGAACTGAGGGTCTGTACGATTCTTTCATCCCATCACTGTGCCTCGAAGAATTAGGAGAAGGTGAGGGGTGTTTAGTCCTGACGGCGAGGTACTCTCTCATTCCGTTTACATCTTCTTGTGGCGTACACAATGTTTCGGCTGTCATTATCCCTCATTATATTGGAATCCGCTTTACTTGTTTATTTGGGTTTTACTTACATTTCAAAAAATAGAACAATACAATACTAATAACAATAATATAAGTCCACTAACCTATAATAGTTTATAAAAGACACAATTAATAAGGGGGTCCCTAACCCCTTGGATGTCCCTAAAGAGCATTATAAAAAAGGTGCTAGCACCTAAAAAGGAGTTCATTGCAATAACCTAACACAAAGCTCTCTCTCTCAAAAAAAAAAACAGACAAAAAAATAAAAGAAAATAAATAAAACAGAAGAGAACAACAACAAAAAAAACCTCATACATATTTAATGCTTCCAAAAAATGCTTCCTAACCATAAATACACTCATAAAAAATAAATAAAAAAAAATACAAAAGACAAAACAAAACATACCTCCTAGAAATATAACTTCTTAAAACTAAAACTACCAACTATAAAACATATAGAAATATAATCCAAAAAAAAAGAAAACCTCTTAATAATAAAATAAATAAATAAAAAAAAACATACTTAAATAAATAAATAACAATCAACGACTTCTAGGCCGAAGCGTCGCTCCACAGTTCGTCCTGAAATGAGCACACTATAGAGTCGGGACACTTCTACCATATTTGCCGAGCCTATCCTACACCTTTTCTTGGTCTGCCAGCTGCCCTGAAGCCTCGAGGAAAGGTACTGAACTTGGCCCACATGAACCAGGTTCCACTGAGCACTTTGATGGTGATCCACTCCAGTGTAGTCTGACTCACTCCCAGCTCTCGCAGCGCATCTGCACTCTTTTTGCACCAAACGCCTTTGTAAGACAGGGTTACCGGTAGAACCCTCACCATGCCTGACTCCACATCAGCGAGCTTGGCAACAGCCATCTTCAACTCCAGCTGATCATATTTGCTTCTCTTCCTATAGAAGCTGTTTTCCAAGGGTCCCGCCGTGGTGACTACGTGCACATTAATAATAGCGCCCTTGCCTTTATACTCCACGACCAAGTCCGGCCTAAATTTACCCTGTGAAGTAATAAAAACATTTTCATGCCACGTGTGCCACCCTCTCATGATGAAACCCCGCCTTAGAAATCTCACTATCTCGTCGTGCCGGTATAACCTTAGTTTGCGAGTAAATGGGGAGATGCTCATGATGTGGGCCATCGTTTCCAGGGAGTCACACCCAGCTCGGCAAGTGGCATTCCTCCTCCGCTCCGGCTGACCCTGGGAAGTCCTCATCCTAGTAGGGATTGCCCCTCCCACAATCTTCGAGAAAGCAACGAATTGCTTTCCCGACAATTCCACCATCCTTGAACCCATCCATGCAGTAGAGGCAGTCACCTTTCTACATTCACTCAAATCCTTACAGTCAACCCTTGCATACAGCTCATTCATACATGCCACATTCACATCCAGGACATTTTCAGGTGGCACCAACCCTCCACCAAGCCCTTGTCTCACCTCCCGCACCACTCCCCTCTCCCCCAATATGTGACCAGCGAACCCTAATCGTTTGGCCCTAAGAAAGGGTATATTTGCGGCAAATGAAGGAATTCCAGTCGCACCATTCCTCCGACCAGCATGAATAAACGCATTACAGGAATCCGGTGGGAGATACAACCATTTGCGTACAAAAGCCCTTATACCCACATCCATTCGACGGAGCTCAACCGGGTTTGGTTTTCCAAGCACCAACCCATGGAACCACCGGGGTAAAACGTAAGTCCTCAAAGCTTTCATTTTCTGCTGCGGCTTCAGTGGTGCTCTATCGATCTTAGACATAACGTCCATCCAATTAGGCACAAAGGGCTCCACACCACGATGAGAAAACGGGACGCCAAGGTACCCCCAGACCTCTTCAACTGCCTTCAACCCTGCCTGACCCCACGGCCAGGCAAGATGTCCCTCGAACACCGAACTCCAGCATAGATCACCGAGACGCTATCTGCATAGATACCATCAAGATATCTAACAAAACCCTCAGGTAGACCACGGGCTCTAGCAACAGCGAGGATCGCATGACGACTGATCCCTTCCTTAACGTGTTGTAATTATATCCGTACAGAATACTGTACCATAATGAAGAAATGCCAGTTTTCTTGCTTCCTACACATTGTGTGCTGTTGTTAGCTGAGACTTATTTTTTTGCTCTGTAGGAATCCGTCGTCTTGTCTATGCAGGCTGGACTTTTCTATTGTAGGAAAGTGGTGAGATTCCAAATTCCTATTTGAATCTGTTTCTACACCATCATTTCCTTTCTCTCTCACCCCTTTGTTGTCATTTCTCTCGGTGAAGTTAGTGTATTATTATTTATAATTTTATTTATTTATTTAACCGCTATTATTAGTTGAGAACTTCATCTCTAAATGGTGGAAGGAAAACGTGCACGTTAAATGTGAATTGGTTTCGCATTTGAGAAAAGATTATTTAAATTATAATGAAGAACTGCTCCAAATGTTAATGAGCTCTACTATTTAGACACCAATGTCTATTAGTTCTTAAAATGTTTTCAAATGGTTGGGGTTCTAATGAAATTTTAAATATAATAAACAGACAGGAATGAACTCTTATACAACAGTAATTTGAGAGGGAAAGAGGGAGGGAGAGAGAGAGAGAGAGAGAGAGAGAGAGAGAGAGAGAGAGAGAGAGAGAGAGAGAGAGAGAGAGAGAGAGAGAGAGAGAGAGAGAGAGAGAGAGAGAGAGAGAGAGAGAGAGAGAGAGAGAGAGAGAGAGAGAGAGAGAGAGAGAGACAGACAGACAGAGAGAGGCACCGAAAGGACTAAAAACACTAAAACTCTGTGGCGCAATAAAGTGAGAGCCGGTGGAACTAATGAAACTGTAGGACACGTGGTCGAATTTTCAGGCACGAGGGAGCAAGAAGTTCAATTAAGATGTATAGATCCTAAATCAGGAATTGATTCAGGTGGCAGAAGCCTATATAGATTAGCCAGAAAACTTTTTCTCAGAAAGTGATCAAATCAAATAGGGAAAGTACTAATAACACGAAATGTTTGGACTATTCAGTTGACACTCTATCTGATAGATCACTGATCACAGTGATGAAGATAAAAAGATGAAATTCCCTCAGAGTTGTCGTTTACAAGGAAGAATGTTTATCTGGAGATTAATGATATTTAGAAATAAACACACCCCATTAAAATGAGGAGAAGCCGATAATGCGAGTAATTATTGTAGCATATTGCTAGTTCCCACTACTTACGATAACATATGAGTTGCCATTTGACGGAGGTTAGTGAAGAATACAGGTAAGAATCAACGCAAAAAAGCCACGCTCCTTCACAATTGTTCAGTGTAAGCAAAAAAGTTTTCGGAGCACTCTATTTATCATCAGTCATTCAGAGATAATTGGGCGACACCCCAAGCAGTCGCAAGGAATCCTTCGTTCTAACTAGTTATCTGAGATGGAAAGAGTCCTTCGAAAGCGCTCTGTTGCTAATACAAATATTCTTAAAGGTCTTTTTGCGTTGGTCCCTGTGATCAGCATCCTACACCATCCAGCACCTCAAATATGGTTAGTAATTAATACACGAGTAATATGTTAATAGAGTCGCCTTTTCATTAACATCTGAAATCTACTAAGCTTAAGCAGGACTTTATCATTAGGAATACTAACAACGACATAGGGATGTATTTAAATAACTCCAAGTAATCCGTGTTTTGCTTTAGTCTATACTTCAACAACTCAAATGAATTCATTACTGATACTTAAGTGAAAAGACAATTTATTATTAATTAATTCTGTTGAAATATCATCTTGTCCAGTCGCGGGATCCCTTTCGGGAATATGCTTCGCTGCCTCCTCCGGCATGAGAGGCGACCAAATGTTGGATGCATAATTGATACTAGAACCTTCAACACGGGGAGACATAAAATGTTCAGTTGGCTAACGTCTAACATATTTCGTGGAAGGAGCTATAATATAAATTTAAGAAATCTAGTGTGGACACCACATGACATTCTTGTACCACTATTAAATTAAACAACCAAAACGTTTTGCTACATTTCGCTTAAAACTAATTAATTGAAAGTACATACAATATCTCCATTCCAGTGCATCGCATCAAAAAAATATTGTAGCGAAAATTAAATGGCTCTACTATTCAAGGCGTGATTGGGGAGTGCGGAGGGGCTCAAAGAAGTGCCGCTAATTTGTCGCTAATTGGTAGAAGGCATTAGTCCCTCCCAGACCTTCTTGGAAGAGCCTCGGTCTCATCCAGCTTCTCTATTTAAGCTTCTACAGCTCGACCTAGTGGAGCCGGCAGAATCTAATTAGGGCCCGCCGTGCCTATCTTCCTGGAACTTCTGAACCTTTCTTTGGCTAGCCCCTTCTACAGGCATTTATAAGAGACCCTGCCAGTACCTCAGCTCTCAGTTAATGGTCAGATGTCTTGATGGTCACATCGGTGCTCCACTGCGACTTAATGCAGTTCGGTAAAGTGTTTTTATAAGAAGTACAGTGTTGTGCCGTGTTCAAGACAGGGCAGTGCCGCGAAGTAAAGGACAGTGCAGTGCCGTCGTTTTATGTGAATTTCAGTGACCGTGAGTGAATAATTGGACTGTGTAATAGAAGAACAGTGACACTATCAGTGTAATGCTGTGAGTAGTAATAATTAACCAAGAGTATTGTGCATTGTGAAATAAATCGTGCAGTGAAAATTATGAAATTTGTGAGTATTTAATTTTGTAATCGAAAAAGAACTCTTATTAACAACGTTTATTACTGGCTTTGTAATAAAACGTAACAATATCATAGAACTGAATGTATAGATATTCCATTACATATACATATATATATAAATGTGTGTGTGTGTGTGTGTGTGTGTGTGTGTGTGTATACATATGTGCGTTATCAAACTGTATTTAAACTTTGAAGAAGCAGTTTGAAATTTTCTGTTTTCACCCCTTAGTTAACCCCTCATGTGTTTAGTAAGTAATAATAATAATAAATTACATATCTGATTTGAAATTAAAGCAACTCTGACACTAAACATTTCTATCACAAAATTCATGTTTATAAAAGCGTATAAATGTATTATCATTTCTTATTACGGAAGAAAAGAAGCATAGAATAGACGTGGCACAACTTGTATCATTTCTGTAAGTGTGAAATCTACTTAGTTCACGCAGCATCTTGTCGTTGTACAATGTAAACCTGTAAATTATTCAAACAATTAAATAATTCAATAAAAAAATTCTTTGATTTATTAGCAGATTTCCCAAAAGAGAAATCAGCTATTGAGGTTGTACTCGTGACGCCATTTCCGAAAATTTTCCTCTAATTTCCACCAATCCTCCTCAGGAGATGACGAAAATGAGGTCCCTTCTATATTTTATATATTTTGATGTGTGTGTGTGTGTGTGTGTGTGTGTGAGCGTGAGCGTAGTGTGTGTGTGTGTGTGTGTGTGTGGTGTGTGTGTGTGTGTGTGTGTGTGTGTTGTGTGTGTGTGTGTGTGTGTGTGTGTGTGTGTGTGTGGGTGGGTGTGGGTGTGTTAACGCTCTAGCGGTCGAAATTTTTGTTGAATGGTTACCGAACTCGATCCTCAAACGTTTTATTTAAAAATAAAGGTTAAATAGGAGGAGGT
>CM032228.1:66800000-66817500 GCA_019009955.1 Riptortus pedestris
GGGTTATAAACAGATTTCCCGCGTTTTTGTATTTATCTCTAAACTCAAAGGTTCAATGAGGACTGTATTTGGTATTTAGGCTTCAAATAAAGTCCTTCATAATATAACAGCTTAGAATTTTTTTTTTTTTAAATCGCGTCATAATAGCTGATTTCCCTTAATGGAAATCTGCTAAAACTTTCCTTCTTCAGTAAGCTCGAACGTACTTAAAAATCTTCAGGTTAGAGTATGACCCCACCCCCGCCAGAATATAAAGTCACGAACTTATGACTAATGAAAATGTTTTTATATTTAATTAGATGAATAACCTATCTAGGGCCTTTTGAGATTTATATTTGACCATTCTGAGAAGGGATATGAAACATCCTGTTATCTCCAAGATAATTCGGACTCTATTTTCTAAAATTCTTTGGCGCCTAAACTACAAGTGCAATTTTAAATCGGAAAAACAATTTAAATTTGGCGTTAAATTTTCTGCCTATGCATGCAGGTCAAATATAAAGGCCCGAAATAATTGTTGTTTGAATTAAATATATTAAAATTTCAACCTCTAAATTTATTCGACGAACCTGATGTCAATATTTTAATTTGCTATGTAGATCATAGCAATCTCAAACATGCCGAGTCCTTCTCAAAATGATTTCATGCTACCAGTATTAAATTTTAATATTTTCTCTCTAGAAGAAGTGCACATAAACCCTTTGAACTTCCATTAGTTTGGCTTGATAATGTTTGAGCTGTTAAATTATACAATATATGACGGGGATCAGGTTAGCCATATGATTTAGAGCTTTGGTATTAATTTCACGTGGTAAACCTGGAGTAAAGAGTTCGATTCCCGCCTGAGCAATAGGAATTTAATTAGTGACAGATTCATTAATTAAAATCCGTAGTCCCACCATAGCTAGAAAAGTGGGGTAACCTGTGGATAAACCGTCCAAACCAGTCTCCAAGCCAATTAGGAACAAAAAGCGGACATTAATACACATATATATTTTTCCCCCCGTTAGCGTTACACACTTTTAAGATCCTTAGCCGCCCCCCCCCCTTCGAGACTCCAGGGAGTCATGATCAGATTTTTTTTTACGTAGTGAGTGATCATCTCGACCTACAATCCCCTTTAACCAATCAGGACCAGAATGAGTTGACTCAGTTCTCGCTGTCAGCCTGCACCCCGAGGGGCTGTCAGGTGCATGTATTCGTTAGACTCCCTCTAATTCATAAGCACTGCGACCCTAGGGCGCTCTAGTAGTGAACTCGTGAACTTTTATTCGCCCTTGGTGGGGATCGAACCAGCTTGCTAATAAGAGTGGTAGATGTACCCACGCCTTAACCCGCACGGCTCCGGCGTCCCCAAATAAAAAAACTCAGTCACGCAGGGGCTGCGTAAACTATGCAGATTTCCCACAGCCAAGAGAGCCAAACAGTTCCGGAAACGGCCGCACTAGCTCTTGACTCACGACTAGAACCGAAGTTAGCCTATCTCATCTCGACCATTACTATTAATAAAAATACAAATATCTCGGTTAATATTCGAGATAGAGAATACATGTACGTAACAATATTTATAGTAAATTTAATTCGCAATACGATTGATTCTATACAATTTTTCGATCCGACGTATTTTAACAGAGATATTTCGAATTTTCGAAAATCCTCCCCTGTAAACCCCCCTCCCCTCGGTCCGTATTCAGCCGTTAACGAACTTGATCTTTCTTTTTACATAAAACGACTAAATATTGAGTTTTGTAACGATTAAACAATAATTGCGACCGCTAGAGCGGTAACAGACGAATATATATGTATATATATACAGTTTTTAACGGACCTAATTTTCGTCATCTCCTAGGTAAGATTGATGGACATTTGAAGAAAAATTTCGAAAATCGCGTCATGAGTACGACCTCAATAGCTGATTTCCCTGAAGGGAAATCTGCTAAAATATAATATTATTACTATAATAACAGAATGTATATATATATATATATATATATATATATATATATATTTATAAGAGAGAAACTCTATTAGCTGATTGATTTGATTGTTTCCTTCCTATAAGGGGAGAAAATTCAGGCTAAATGAAGCTGATAATCTTATTTTCCCTTCAGTCTTGCTTCAATCCTTTCTTCAATAATAGCTATAGCGGACTTTGAAAGGGGTTTTGAAGTTATTTAATCTTTAATCGCTAGACACTCGCCGTTAAAGCAACAGTTAGGGGAGTGGTTCCGAGCTGACAAGATAAGGGTCTAATATGGATGAAATTGGATGTAGTGGCCAGTAGCCAAGTTGAGCACAGCAGGATTATATTAGTCTGGTGGTGGAAGTTAGAGTTATTTAAAGTTAGCCTAAAGTCCAAGAGGGTGGGGGTGGCTCATAACTGACTGCTAGGGCTTTCCTGAATAGATATCGTGAAATTTCACAATGCTGATAAAATAATAAACCCCAAGACAAATTGTCTGTTTAAAATGGTTTTTGGTGTACTACACTTTATTTTGGCCGCTATTTCTATTCCTCGCAGGCAATGAGGGGAAAATAATTGTCTAGATTTCTCTTTCTATGCTTGTTTGTACGTTTGAGTGACACACCCGAGAGAGTGAAACATGTAGATGCCTTAGAGAAGAGACGGATCTTCCCAAGCATACATTTCATGTCCACTTAATTTCGAAATGTTTCCACATGTTAAAAAACGCTGGTTAAAAGGGTAAAATAAACAGATTAAATTAAGAAAATTTTGGAAACTCACAGCAGACAATTTTTGTGTATATTATGAACAATATTCTAATTTAAAAATATTGTTTTTTTGCTATTTAAGGTAATCGGGACGGGTTATATACAACTCACAGCCCTGTTGCCCATTGTGTCCTGTTGCCCACTCTGAAATCGAATACACAACTGAATTAAAAAATATAAGACATAGTTTAAGAACATTAAAAAGTTAGAGAAAAGAAACGTTAGCGATTTGGTCAATACTCCAAAAATAATTACATTTTAGTTAAGAGTGTATTTAATCAGGTAGAGAAAATTAATACTTTCTTTTCTTTTCCCATCTATCGAACGTGTTTTCACTTAACTAACAAAATATACAGAGTACAGTTTCCATGTATGTGAAGTTTTATTATATCTTAATTTCCCACTGGCTTTACATAAAAAAAAAAAAAAAAAATATTATGTACATTGGAAACATAAATGGTTCGATTTTTTTGGTTTTGGAAACCAGATGAAAAATGTCTAATAAGGAAAAAAATCATAAAATTGATTTTTGAGCGGATTTACGGGGTAACAAATAAACAGAAAGGAACATATTTACCTATCGGTTACAAGGTGTATGTTTCTGCCAAAACTAGGAATTGCAAAGGCTGATG
Source organism: Riptortus pedestris (assembly GCA_019009955.1). Classification (NCBI taxonomy): domain Eukaryota; kingdom Metazoa; phylum Arthropoda; class Insecta; order Hemiptera; family Alydidae; genus Riptortus; species Riptortus pedestris. The sequence goes on from CM032228.1 coordinate 66,803,366, forward strand.
ACAATAAAAAATTACAAAATAAATATAGTGTTAGCAGATTGGACACTTCTCACGGAAAATCAGCTATTCAGGTTGTATTTATTTTCGAAAACTTTCAAATATTCATAATTCCTACCTAGGAGATGATGAAAGTGTGGCACGTTAAAAATTTGATATAGATACATATAGTTGAGTGGCTCTATTGTCTCTAGCTGCCACAATTATTGTTTTATCGATACCAAACTCTTTATTTAAACGTTTTATGTAAAATAAAGATCAAGTTAGTTAACGGTAGAAATGCGAACAGTGGAAGGAGGGCTTTAGCAGGGTGAATTTCGAAAATTCAAAAATCTCTGTTATTATGAGTTGGATTGGAAAATGTTATAGAACCAATATTTTTGCAAATGTAATGCCTTATAAATGTTTGTTATTTTCACTATCTAGATTATCGCCCTTTCTAACCTTTAGTAATGAAATGAAGCAGGTTAAACATAATCTTCCTCAAAAAGAGAATATTTTTTTTTGTTTTTTAGGTATCGTTGAATGTTTTAATCATTCATACATATAATTTATTTATTTAGGTGTGTCGCAATTTAAGCGATCCACACATTTTCTTGTTATAAAACTAAAATAGTTTAGGTAAAGCCACCTTATAAAAACAAAATAAAAAGTTTCAAAAATCTACAGTGGTAGGTAAAAGTACGGTTATTTTTTTTTCTCCAGTGGATATTATTCTAGTCTAGTGTTTAATTATTTAATGTTATTATTAACTCAAACTTAATATAAATTACGCCCCACTGCGTGGTGTTCCGGGAGTTGTCTCGAAGTCAGCGGATGTTGGACCCCTCAGTCGAAGGTGTGGCAGGGAGACCGAAAAGGCTCATGTGGTCGGGAATTGTCCACATAACATGCTGCTGATCACGAGGCGACATCACCGGGAAACGCATGCTATCATAGAGTTCCTGAAAGCAAAGAATTTTACATGCTTTGAAGAGGTCTACGCTGTCGATGACGCAGGATCAACGAGGTACTCCGACATCATTGCCTTCAAGGAGAATTGTATATTTTCCTATATCCTGGACGCAACGATAAGGTAAAAGAGCAACGACCCCGATCAAGCAGAAAAGATCCACCAGGAAAAGAAAAATATTTACGAAAATTGTACTAAATTTTACTCGTAAAAATTCAGGGAATCATTTGGGGAGTGGAATTTTCTGGTGATAGGCTTGTGGTTCGGTGCCCGAGGAACGGTCCCTAAACGTACCCAGACATTTTTTGACGAGGTGGGAATGGACAAGGAGGTTCTGCAAATCTTGGTCGAGGGTATCATTATTGATACTTTAAGGATTATTTCCCACGACATGTTTTAATTTTGCTTTGACCACTGATCTTATTATAGATCGCCGGATCATGTTAGTACAATAATGATGTTTCTAATTTTATATCTAGTGTCATTCACCTTTTAGGTTCCTGGCTGTGTTAATTTTAGTATTGACTAAATACAATATGTATTGTTTTACTGTTGTCTTAGGGATTGTCTAAGTTGCTGTATGCTTCAGCATCTCAATGTAATTGAGCAGCCCCACAAACTGTATAAAAATTTGTACAATAAAGTGATTCTTTATTATTTATTATTATTATTGCTAGTTGAAAACTTTTACCTATTTAATCTTAAATCTGGTTGACATTTACATACATGTATAAGCCACAGAATATTAGCCACTGTTGGTAGATTTTCCTTAGGGGAAATCAGCTATTGAGGTTGTGTGATGGGAATTACGAAACTTTTCTTCTAATGTCCATGATCTATAAATTTTGTTATATACATGTTTTCGCTATATTGAATATTAACTGAGATATGTCCATATTTTAGTTTTCGGCCATCAGTAAACCCCCACTCCTACTCCTGTCATATTAACTATTCGCTGTTATATCGTGTGCCACTTCATTCCAAGGTTAAACACCAAATATGGTTTTCATTGAACTATTACTTTGTGAGACACATGCAAATAAGTCATGTAATGACGTCGTCAATTAAGATTTTTCGTTTTCTACTCGAAAATGTTTATTTGAGCTATACCGTAGTCGATATTTAGCCGTTTCAGTCAACACTAAAGATACTATTTGTTATTGGCAGAAATCGTACCTAGAATAGGGTGGTTTAGAGTGGGGGAATTAGAAAATTCAAAATTTCTCCGTTATTATCGTAGGATCATAAAATGTTGTAGAACCATATGCAATTTTTCGTAACTCCCTCCTTCTACTTTATTAACTTCCTCCTTCTACTCATCGGTGTTTTACATATAAATAGAGAATACATGGTGATATGAGATCACAATAGTTATACTATCACGTGGGAAATATTATTTTAAGCAGCTCCTGCGTGACGTACTTTTTTTATTTGGCTTTGAATGTAAATCTTGTGTCGCAAAGTAATGTATACTTATATTTACATATGTAGGACTTATGTGGGGATTGGGATTTCCGAATTATGAAGGAAGATCTCCAATTAATAATGACATATAAATATCTTTTCTTTCGCCTTTTGACACAAACCATATTATAGCAAACGATGAAGCTACGATGAGATACTATCTCATAATTTCATCTACTCAAAATAAAGCTTTGTATATTCCCCCCCCCCCAATGTAGAATCCAATGTCTTCTAAACTTAGAAAGATGCTTTCAACTTGACTGAAAATGAACTTAGACTTGTCTCGTTTTCAGAATATTTGCGCTTAAGCCGATCACGTCGTGTCAAATAAAGCCCAGCAAAATTCCTTTCGTAATATCTTTAGCACCTTCCAGCATTTGATGGATATTCACCATGGTTTACAACCAATCCTAATAAATATATGCCGTTTGTACCGATGGATTGGTTATAAAAAATTAATGGACTTAATTTACAACTGGATGATATTTAAAATATGTATACATTTGATAAAAGGAAATTGAAATAAAAACAATTATTTATTAAAGTCCACCTTACGCTACTATGGCTATGTGAGGCACGTTGTATAACTGATTAACCCCCTTTTACTTAATGACTTCATCGATACATAAAATTCAATTCCACACGCGGGAATCAATTAACGACTCTAGGCTTTACAAACGGTGGCTCAGGTTACTCAAATGAGTTAAGGCTTTTGAGTTAATCCACTCGGTAATAAATTTAATTTTCAATAAATTTGAGAGGGTAACATTTTTTCTACTACAAGCAGCCTCTTCTTTTTTACTGAGAGGCTGCAAGAAGTACTGTGATTGGTTTCATAAGTAGCCCTTGCGTTCTCACATCGACTATGCAACTCCCCTGGGGCACTCAACGACTTCCATTGACTTTTTGGCTCCTGTTCCTGAAATAATATAGTTAAAGGTGGCACTTTGTTGTTCTTCATCCTTCCCAAATGTTTGTTGTTTCTTGGAATGTGGTTCCTTGACTATTTTTGGAAATGAAATGAATTTATAAGGATCAATAAAAAGGCCGTTTCCTCTACTGTTTTTAATTGTATACTGAGTGCACTTTCGGGATCAGTGCTCCATCGTCAGTACCTGCTGACAAACAAATACAAAGTCCGTCACGCAGGGGCTGCGTAAACTAAGCAGATTTCCCACGAGAAGTTTTACAATAAAGAAATCTGCCTAATAACAACTGTAGTAGTAAGAAACCTCTAAACCTAAAACATTATTTAGGGCGTAATAACCCAGTTGTTTCTAGCCCCAAAAAACAGTTAACCTAACCTCTAAACCTATTCACGAGGGACGAATAGTTATAGAAACGGCCGCCAGAGCTCTTGGCGGAAAGTCCGAACAGCCTACTGGTGACCACACGCAGAATACAAATGCAAATATCTCGGTTAATATTCAAGATACAGAATAAATGAATAGAACAATATTTATAGTAAATTTAATTTGCAATAAGATTTATTCTATACAATTTTTCGATCCGACGCATAATAACGGAGATATTTTGAATTTTCAAAAATCCCCCCTCTAAACCCCCCCTCCCACTGGTCCGATTTCAGCCATTAACGAACTTAGTCTTTCTTTTTACATAAAACGATTAAATTCCGAGTTTGGTAAAGATCAAACAAGAATTGCGACCGCTAGAGCGTTAACAGACAAATATATATATATATATATATATATATATATATATATATATATATATATATATATAGATAGATATATATATATATATATATAGATATATATATAGATATATATATAATTTTGAACGGACCTCATTTTCGTCATCTCCTGGGTAGGATCGATGGACATTTGAAGAAATTTTTCGAAACTCGCATCATGAGTACGACCTCAATAGCTGATTTCCCTTAAGGGAAATCTGCTACAAAGAATTGTTGAGAAAATTTCTCTAAATTACAAAATAAACAACTTTTGGCATGTGCTTATTTGCAGAAAACCCAATAGAAAACGAAATACCGCTTTTATTTCAGACCTTCCTTACAACCCCCACTCCTGCCCGTGCTAGAAATGTTGGTATGGCTTATTATAAGGAAGGCATTAGTCCTAATACACGTACCGAGTTTTATTTATCTCGGTTGATTCTTTTGTGCAAAATAAAATTGTTGACTCCCGCTATAATTTTTATCGTATAACGTCTTTATACTTCGGTATACGACGATAGTGTATATAACAAAAGTTTTTCTAAATAACAAAATAAACAACGTTTGTTATGTGCATATTTGCCGAAAAACCAATAGGAAACGAAATATCAGTATATTTAATTTCAGGTCTCCCTTATAACCCCCACTCCTTCCCGTCCCTAGAAATCTTAGTATGGCTTATTATAAGGAAGGCGTTAGTGATTCACATACCGAATTATATATATATATATATATATATATATATATATATATATATATATATATATAATTTTGAACGGACATCGTTTTCGTCATCTCCTGGGTAGGATCGATGGACATTTGAAGAAATATTTCGAAACTCACATCATAAGTACGACCTCAAAAGCTGATTTCCCTTAAGGGAAATCTGCTAAAACCTTGAGTCAATCTAACAATCATAGCATGGCCAACGAGTAGTGAAGTAAAAAACGTCACAAAAACAAGAATAAAGAATAAAAACAACAACGTTTGTTTCTTTTGAGTTGTGGCCATGCTATGATTGTTAGATTGACTCAAGGGTTTTTTTTTGTCAGCAGGCACTGACGATGGAGCGCTGACTCCGAAAGTGCTCTCTGCATAGAATTAAAAACAGTTGAGGACAAGGCCTTTTAGCAGTTTTCCCCTAAGGGAAATCAGCTATTGGTATTCTTGGGAAACAAATGGTATTCTTCACGCATTTTCCTTACCAATTGGCACACCAAACAAATGGTATTCTTCACGCATTTTCCTTACCAATTGGCACACCAAACAAATGGTATTCTTCACGCATTTTCCTTACCAATTGACACACCAAACAAATGGTATTCTTCACGCATTTACCTTACCAATTGACACACCAAACAAATGGTATTCTTCACGCATTTCCCTTACCAATTGACACACCAAACAAATGGTATTCTTCAAGCATTTACCTTACCAATTGGCACACCAAACAAATGGTATTCTTCACGCATTTCCCTTACCAATTGGCACACCAAGCAAATGGTATTCTTCACCCATTGCCCTTACCAATTGACACACCAAACAAATGGTATTCTTCACCCATTTTCCTTACCAATTGGCACACCAAACAAATGGTATTCTTCACGCATTTCCCTTACCAATTGGCACACCAAACAAATGGTATTCTTCACGCATTTTCCTTACCAATTGACACACCAAACAAATGGTATTCTTCACGCATTTACCTTACCAATTGACACACCAAACAAATGGTATTCTTCACGCATTTCCCTTACCAATTGACACACCAAACAAATGGTATTCTTCAAGCATTTACCTTACCAATTGGCACACCAAACAAATGGTATTCTTCACGCATTTCCCTTACCAATTGGCACACCAAGCAAATGGTATTCTTCACCCATTTCCCTTACCAATTGACACACCAAACAAATGGTATTCTTCACCCATTTCCCTTACCAATTGGCACACCAAACAAATGGTATTCTTCACGCATTTCCCTTACCAATTGGCACACCAAACAAATGGTATTCTTCACGCATTTCCCTTACCAATTGGCACACTAAACAAATGGTATTCTTCACCCATTTCCCTTACCAATTGACACACCAAACAAATGGTATTCTTCACCCATTTCCCTTACCAATTGACACACCAAACAAATGGTATTCTTCACGCATTTCCCTTACCAATTGGCACACCAAACAAATGGTATTCTTCACGCATTTCCCTTACCAATTGGCACACCAAACAAATGGTATTCTTCACGCTTTTCCCTTACCAATTGGGGTTACCAATACACCAAACATCGAACCGTATTATCCAGCTCTAGTAAAAGATTCAGTTGGCCTTCTGCACCTAACCTGCTTGTCCAAAAAATAAGGCTACAATTAGCATCTTCATCTAATGCAGTAAACTCAAATTATTTTCCATTTGACTCTCTGGTTGTCTTTATGAAGTCTTGTGAGAGTGATATCTACCATTTCTCGCATGGGATACTGCACATTTTTTACGGGTTGTAGACTAGATTTGTTTTAATAGTTCTAGAGCATAACTTATTTTCCCAAACACATTTCCGATGGCCGGTACGCTTAGAACTTTTGGATATGCAGTGAAATTGTAATCAGACTACACAGGTATCTGGGCTCTTAAGGGAAATCAGTTTTGAGGTTGTACTCAATTATTATTTCCCCACATAGTAACCCTTAAGGAGGAGTATCTTCCTAAAAAATCTGGACAGTAAGGGAACTAGGTTATCTGGATCAAAGAATAAGTACCTTTACTTCCAGGAAGTTTTATTATAGCATTCTCGTTGCTCTTACTCAAATCTTCCGAAAATATTGTAAATATAAAAAGAAATGACAAATTTCCACTACTTACATGTCTAGTTCTAATTTATAACAGTGAACATATCCAAAGACATCAATAAATAATTCAAATTAAAAGAAAGTATATCATGGACTATTTTATTCAAAGCTTAAATACCAAAGATTGTTTTGTGTTTACTGTTTGAGATACATGGAAATATGCAATGCGATAACATCAATTGAGATTTTGCAGTCTTGACTTGAAAATGTTTATCTGATCTATACCATACTCGTTAGTTAACAGTTTCATTCAACACTAATGATCAAATCCGTTAATGGCTGAAATCGGACCAGGAATAGGAGGGGGGGGGTTATTTGGGGGTGGGGCGATTCAATAATTCAACATATGTCTGTTATTGTAAGTCGATTAGAAAATGTTATAGAATCAATCTAGTTAAACTATTGTTGCTCTACAATTACTGTTCTATACATGTATTTCGTAACTCAAGTATATATGGAGTTATTCGTGCTTTCTTGTTTTCTGCCTTCAGTAAACCCTCACTTCTACTCATCGGATTTTAGCAGATTTCCCTAGATGCAAATCAGCTATTCAGGTTGTATTCATAACGCGATTTTCGAACAATTTAATCAAATGCCCATCGATCCTACCTAGGACATGATGAAAATGAGGTCCGCTCAAAATGATAAATATCTGCTCTAGTGGTCGAAATTTTTGTTTTGTCGTTACCTACTCGATATCTAAGCGCCTCATGCAAAATAAAAGATCAAATTCGATAACTGTTAAGATCGGGCAGGGTGAGGGAGAGATTAGGGGGGGGGGAGTTCGAAAATTATAAATATCTCTGTTATTAAACGTCGGATTTAAAACTAGAATCAATCTTATAGTAAATTTAATTATCTATAGATACTGTTATGTACGTTTTTTCTATAATAAGAATATTAATCGAGATATTTGGAATTTTTATTTTTCAGCCTACACATTCCAACTCTTTCCATAATAGCAATAAGCTTCTATAACATGAAACTCTTTACTGTAACCTGAAATACCTAATATTGTTTTCATGAGATTTTTATTAAGCGAATTCGTTGTTCAATCAATTAAAATATTCCGTTCTTGCCACGAAAATATTTATTTGATCATTAACATACTCGACATTAAACCATTTTAGTCAACACTAAAGATCATATTTGTAATTGGCAAAAATTAGAAATGGATGATTCACAATACCTGCGTTCTTATGAGTCGGATCGTAAAATGTTAATGAACCAATCTTGTTTAACTATTGATGGTCTACAATTGTTGTTCTATGCATTTATTTGACTCAAATATTATGCGAGTAATTTCTAATTCCTGATTTTCTATACGAATATGTGTTGAGATTAAATCACTAGTGAGCCAGCACTAGGGAAATTTGCTTTGAGTACGCGGCCCCTGCGTGACGGAGTTTTTTCTCTTCTATTCTTTACTCTTACAGATGAACATCTCTTTCTACTTCTGGAAGGAACAGTGTTTGTTCCTCGGCAGTAACAACTTGGAAATGAATACGAAGAATCGCGAGGCCCTCGTAAATGGACCTCAATAAAAAACAGAATTTGATCATTGTAAAATATTCCCTCATTTCATTTTATTACTTATTTATAGAGGAGCACTAGCAACTAGGCGATTTGGCTCAAAATTTATGAATTTAAAATAAAAACAATATTATAGACAAATAACAAAAACTGTACCTACAAAAAAATTAAACATGATAAATAAACATTAAATACAAGTAATAAAAACAAAAAATAAACATTAGACTCGTATTAAAGACAACAATTCAAAATGGTTTAATTTAAAAAAAAATACGTTATTCCTGTATACTAGTACATTCATCTTCTTTATATATATATATAATTCTACTGTACGTGTGTATGCCACTGAACTCCTCCCACACGGCTGGACCATTTTGAATGAATTTTGTTGTACGCGTTTGGGTGATGTCCTGGATGGTTTAGTGTCACAAATCAGCCCGGCAGATGGAACAGGAGTGGGGGTTGTAAGGGAGGCCTAAAATTAAAAATAGCGATATTTCGTTTCCTATTGGTTTTTCGGCAAATATGCACAGGATAAAAGTTGTTTATTTTTTTATTTAGAGTAACTTTTGTTATATTCACTTTTGTCGTATAACAAGGTATAAACAATTTTAATGATTACTAACGATTGAACCGAACTTAACTAAAAACTCTATATGGAAATTAGCATTAATTCTTCCATGATTGTAAGCTACGGGTACATTAAATTTTTTTAGGTTCGAGAGGGAGTGGGGGTTATAAGGGAGGTCTGGATAAAAAATCTGCGATATTTCATTTTCTATTTGTTTTAAGGCAACCGTGCACCTAACAAAAATGGATTTTTCTTTTATTAAATGTTGGTTTTGTTTTAAACATAATATTATTACATTTAATATCCTAATCGCTTGAAACATAATGCAGGACAAGGTCTGCCGGGTCCGCTAGTATTATCTAAAATTGTTATAAATTATATTAAACTTCTCACTCAAATGGTAATCAAAAAGGTGAGAAGTTAAATTTTGTAAAACAACATTAATGTTTTAAGGTGATTTAATGTTTAGTGGAAATGCGGGTTCCTGTCTGTAAGACGTTTGTACATGCTATGTGGAGTCTCCAAGTATTCAATGTTCCAGCAGTTAGTCAGTATGTGTTTAATGGTTAATGGCATGTTCTACATTGAGGTCTCTCCGGCCTTGCCATGTACGAGTACATTTGCTACAAACAGCTAAGACAACATATTAAATAAATAATTCCAGGAGGGAGCACGTGAGATGTGGGAAGCTGACAAGAGAAAGTTTCCAGAGTTCCTAAACTCTCTCTCTCTCAAGTGAATTAAAACCGCCTTCGAATTGACAGGTAATACCCATCGACTGAGACCGTAGGATGAAGTAGCAGGGCTAAAGTGTAGCAAGCCTCTAATGATGTGGGTAGGAGCAGGAGGTTGAAGCACCACTCGACCGATACTCGACTATAACTTGGAGCTGCCACCCAACTCTCGATACTTCATTAGCAACGCCCGAGACTCACTATCGATTTTATATTAACTTAAACACTTTCAAACATTTCTGATCCTATTTATCGCCCCGATTGTTCGTCGGTTCGCGCGGCTAATTGTCCAAGTTTAATTAGTCTGTGTAATTCAGCCTAGGCAACTCTACTCATACTCTTATATAACAAGACAATTGATTCTATTCGAATAGAATTGCTGTAGTTCTTGACGTAATTCTATTCAATTATAATATCTCAGTTAATTTGATGAATTTTATATCAAGCATGCCATTTCGGGGCAGCTCCTTTCTAGGAAGCCAGAAGAATTCTTATTAAACTTATAAGCATCAAAATAGCAAAGTTATTTAATAATGAAAAATAATATTATAACCTTCCACAATAATTTACTTTAAGAGCCCTGTTGTCATACTTATCGGTGAAGACCGTCATCACTGGCTGATAATCTAGTACAGCAAGCAAGATCTTTCGATGCGACAGCACCACTTTCAAGCCCGTCAAAAGTAGTATGTGTGTGTATATATATATATATATATATATATATATATATATATATATCCCGTAACCACAGACGTGAATTTGTGTTACATAACCACAGACATGGAGTCAAACTGACTCCATGTATTTCCTTTGTCATTTACACCTTTATATCGCAACTTTTATTCATTTATTTATTTATTTTATGTATAATTAAGGGATATGAACAATTAGGGGTGGAAATTACCACATTTAGTAAATCAGAATTTTATTTAAGGCCAAAGAATTTATAAAACATAATACCTGCTCAGTGAGTTATCAGATTAAACTGTTCTCAAAGATTTACTTAAATTATTGACTTATTCATTTCATAAAAGTAATAAACAATGTTTTTCACTATAATTTCAGATACAGATAATGTAAAATATGACTCTCATACAGAATAAAACTGTCCTACTTCAAACACAATTGTTGCACACAACTAATGAGCACTGTCCACATACTGGACGATTACAACGTCTGCATAATGTGCTGGTTTTTCTTTTCCATTTTTAGGGCATATTCAGCAATATTTTCTAGTTATTAGCTTGTCTCCACCGGATACTGTTTGCTCCTCTTCTTTACCAAGAACCTTCCTGATTGATGTTCTCACTTCCTGGCCAAGTCGAGGATTATCTAATCTTCTCTCTAGTAGAAACTAACAATTTCTGGCTTGTTACCTTCTTCATCTTGAGCTGGAGAAGAGTGCATAGATGACATAAGTAGTACAGCTATGCCTTTCTTTGGTACATAAGATATCAATGTCAAATCCTTTGAGAAACCATAAATACTACTTCCAACTTCTCTTCTTTTTTGGGGTAAAAATGCTGGTGGTATTTCCCGTTTATTCCTTTTTACTGTCCAACGTGTGTCAATTTCTTTTCCTTCAGGATGTTCACCAGTTCAACTGACGAGAACCAATTATCTGCAGTTATATTCATATTTGAGCCATAAATAGGAGAAGTCAACCTCAGCACTGATTGTGTTGGTTTCTGTAGCTTCCTTTCCTGTTCTGACAGTAAGATTAGAAGGTATAAAGAACTCTTGTTGCATTTATATACATAAAACCTTTCCCAAGTATATAATTTGGAGGAAGAAGCTTACCAATTTTGTCTCACACTAACACAGATGTAGAGTCAAGCTGACTCCGTAATGTGCATCACTGAATTCAGAAACAAATAAGTGACAAAGAAACAGATGTGTAGCCTCGACAGTGCACGTGCAGACTGAGGAAAGACTAGTTTGAAGGTACTGAAAGTACGGTGCGGTTTACGGAAGTACAACAATGTGAAACTAACGAGAATCTAACAATGCGGAGTCAATCTGACTCCCGTCTGTTGTTACGGGATATATATATATATATATATATATATATATATATATATATATAGAGAGAGAGAGAGAGAGAGAGAGAGAACTATCTACATACACATAATACCAGGCAGGAGTGTTAAATATTAAAAAACACCGTCCAGCAGGGGCTGCGTAAACTAATCATATTTAAGATTGTGGTGGTATGACACAATAATGATCTCGTCTCATCACATATTCAGCCTGATGCAAAGAACAGCAATTGAAGACCATCAATATTTTAACAAGATTGGTTCTATAACATTTTACCGCCCGACTCATAATAGCGCAGATATTGTGAATTGTTGAATTCCAACAGTCAGTTACAAATACATATGATCATTAGTGTTGTCTATTACTGTTAAATAAGTATGGCATTGATCAAATAAATTCGAGGCAAGAGCGGAATATTTTAATAGTTGGCTCATCGAATTTGCATGTATCTCGCATAATAATGGTCTTTTGAACACAATGTTTGGTATTTGAGCCTAGAATAAAATTGTTCATGTTATTACTGCTTATTGTTCTGACATGAGTAGGAGTGGGGGTTTACTGAAGGCACAAAACTAAAAACTTCAAATATCTCGGGATTCACATTATTTATAGACGATTAAATGTGCAATAAAATTGGTATTATACAAGTGTTCGATCCTATTTCTAATAAAGGAGATATTTGGAATTTTCGAAATTGGTGCGGTTTTGGCCTTTAGTTTTGCATGAAATGCTTATATGTTGAATTCGGTAAGGGACACAAAAACATTGCTACCCTTATAGCAGTAAAAGACAAGTTATATATCTATAAATATTTGTAGGTAGGCAGATAGATTGATATAATTTAGAATGGAACTCATTTTCGTCATCTGCTAGGTATATCGATGGGATTTGAGGAAATATTTTGAAAACTGTATCATGAATATGACCTCAATAGTTGATTTCACTTGAGGGAAATCTACTGAAAGGTGAAAAGCTCACGTCAAGATTACATCCTAAAGATTTTTTTTGTTGTTGTTAACAATGTACAATCTCTACAGACACTAACACATAAAAGACGTGGGGACCTCTACTTCATGTAGATTCCTAGCCACATAAGAATAGATGGAAATGAATAAGCAGATGAAGCAGCCAGAGAAGCCCACCAACTCGACTCCATCAATCCTACAACAATTACATCTACAGAGCTCTATCAACCACTCAAAGAAGATATTGAAAAAAAACTGGCAACAAATATGGAACGATTCCCAGAACAATAAATTAAAATTTATTAAAACCTCCATCCGTCCATGGAAATATTCGACTACAGACAACAGAAGAGATGAAGTACTATGAGAAAGACTCCGAATAGGCCTCACAATATTGTCGCATGATTATCTTGTGACAAAAGATCAACCCCCGATATGTGAGAAGTGTTACACAGATTTAACTATCTACCATATATTAATGGAATGAGAAAGGTATACAAATAATTAACACGAATGAAATATTTTTAAAAATATAGCAGTGGCTCTTGGGGATGACACCAAAGAGCTAGATAGATTATTTAATTTTAAGAAAATTACAAATTTATATAAAGAAATATAAATTACAAATTTGTATAAAGAAATTTTTTTTTATCCTCATTTATAACGTCAAATTTTAAATGGCGATATGAGTGAGGAAATAATAATATTTACAATTTAAATAAACAGAGTTTCTCACAAAGTGCAAGTACTTATCCAAAACGAGAGTTACAGATATTACCGGGAGATGATAACCTAGTAGTTCTCGCCCTTGAACATTAAGAAACAAACAGACCATGTAGAATCCCAAAGAAGAAAACAATATATTGAATAAATGTTAGCAATAATCTTGAAGTTGTGTTATAATAACCTCCAGAGCGATAAGCAAAACAAAAGTAATTGTTGCTTGGTTTAGCCGCAACCACAGAAATGGCCTAGACTGTCTGCAACAAACTCTTGTGTATCTTAGTGATGTGTACCTCAGTAATATGATATTGCGGTTCTGGCTCGTAGCTTACTTTACATGACGTCCTAATGGTTGAGTTGGTGGGCAGCCTACCTTAATAGCCTACCTCTCTGTGCTGAGGTCCCTTCCACTGATCCAATTACCTCAGTTAATGCTTGACCTTACCTCAACTACCCACGACTCGCATTCTTCTCCCGCAGCAAATTGACACAGGTTTCCCCCCATCCCACCCCATAACAGCTCATAATAGTATTTTAACTCGCCATTAAGTTCAGTAACTTGCGCGGCATCAGTGAGTTATTCAAATCGCGAAAGGTCATTATTCGTTGAATGA